>WELA01003606.1:80769-216006 GCA_009602735.1 Mesotaenium endlicherianum
TGGTCAGGAGAAGTTAGTGCCAGACCCCATCAGGAGACGAGCTCTTGTGCAGGAAATGCACGAGAACACTGGACACTATGGTGTCAAGAAGACGTATAGTCTTTTAGAACTGTCTTACTGGTGGAGGGGCATGAAGCAGCAGTGTGAAGATGTGATCAAGGCTTGCCAAAGCTGTGATCGCGTCAAGGCTGGTTTTATACAGCAACATCCACACTTGCAACCTTTGCCGATCATGGGCCTAGGCCACCGCTGGAGCTGCGATCTCGCAGGTGAGCTACCGCTGTCTAAGCGAGGCAACAAGTATATCATGGTCATGATTGAGCATTTCTCTAAGTGGATAGAGGTCGTGCCTCTGACTGCTAAGGAGAGTCTAGGGACCGCAAAAGCGCTCCTCAATAGTGTGATTGTGCGTCATGGAGCTCCAGCAGAAGTGCTGACAGACCAAGGGTCTGATTTCCAAGGGCCTTTTCAGAAACTCTTGGATAGATGCTTTATCGATTATTGCACTACGTCTAGAGATCATCCGCAAGCACATGGTCTGGCAGAAAGGATGGTGCAAACCGTTAAGTCTGCTTTGCGCAAGTTTTGCCTTGAGCATGACAAGCGTGACTGGGATCTGGCCCTGCCATGGCTGGTTATGGGTTACAGATTTAGCAAGCAGGCTGCCTTGGCGAATTACTCGCCATATTAGATACTGTTTGGCAGAAGTCCAGTAGTGCCCAGCAGCACCAAGCTCGATATTGAACAGGTGAAAGACCTGGACAACCCTGATGAACTGCTAAAGGTGATGGTACGTCGTAAGGCGTTATTTGAGCGCATGATGCCGGCTGCGCTGGACAATCTGAAAATTGCGCAGAAAAGAGATACGCAGCGTTACGCCAGGACGCGAGACGGGAGCTACCGCCTGCAGGTGACGCAGATTCAAGAAGGAGACTTTGTCTACCGCAAGCGCCAGACCAAGACCACCATCGACACCAGTTCAGGTGCAGTGATCTTATGCGTGAAACATGTGTTTGACAATGGTGTGTTAGAACTGGAAGGTTCTGATGGTAAAACCATGAGAGACCACGTGCAGAATTGCTCGCTATGCCATTTGCCAAATATTGATCCTACGATTAGGGTTGTGCCCGAGGAATTGGTGCCAGCCACCCCTTCTGCCAGCTGCAAAGTGCTGGATGATCAGGAAGCAATGGTAACTTGCGATAAGTGTGGTGCCCGTTGGCACACTTTCTGCATTGGCAAGGAAGAGATTATGGCAGGACGATGGGAATGTCCTGACTCCTTTCCTAAACCCCCTAGCCGCAGGGCTGGAAAATAATAGCTTTCAGCAGAAAAGGCACGGACGCCTCAGCTGAAAGGGAGGGGTGTAAGAGGAATTAAGACAAGGCAAGTATTTTTAAAATTTTCTGCTAAGTCTTAGGATAAGCAGATGGTGAGAGCTGGGTGAAGGATAACATTGCTCTGAGTGTTGGTCATGGTTGCATGGTGCAAGTTCAGGAGCCCAGGGATGGGTCAACCTTAGTAAGGCTTGTCTCCGACACACGTTCAAAGGTCGATCGACCATGTTTGCCCACACGTGAGGAGGGCCACCGACACATCGACGAGGTCGAAGGCACACGTGCTGGAAGGCTACGCACGTGCCGAGGGATCGACACTGTTAGGCACGACAACTGTCGCGACTACTATTTGTTTGACGGTGCCGCACGCGTAGCGCAAGCTACGGCCACCCAGGTACGGAAAGTCAACGTTGACTCACCGACCACTTGACTGATTACATCGCAGTCAGCGGTTATGTCGACGTCAAGACCACTGGCAAGGGGTCAATGTGAATGTGTCCCACACCCAGGGATGGGGGAGGTTTTGACAGCATAAACAGCCGCGAGGCTAGAAGCTGGGGATCAGTGATAAGCCGCCCAGCAGGTACCAAGTCAGGTACTGTGTGACTGGCAGATTAAGCCAGGTCATGGCCGCAATGCCCAGATAGGTTACGGCCTCCCGATTGGGAATCTTGAGCAAGTGGCATTTGCTTGTACACGCCGCTCAGGAGTTCTTAGCCATGAGCCAATTAGGCGTGACTGCCAGCTGAGAAGCTAAGCAGCCACGCGCGACAATCACGAGGTGTGCATGCATGCCGAGTGACTACGAGTTTGAGTTGAACATGGCTAGGCAGAAGCGACATGCAGCTAAGCTTTGTGACTAAGCACGGCATTCTCGAAAGATGACGCTGTGTGGTGCCTGCGAATGGCACAAATCTTGCCTGAGACATGTCATTCACTCTCACACACTTTTGCCAAGAAGAAGGAGCAGAAGGAGCAGAAGGAAGAAGAAGGAGGGCGCAAAGAAGAAGAAGGAGTTCCCAAGGCCATTGAAGAGCCGAGGCCCCACGCTTCTGCCAACGCTGAAGATTCTTCTCAGTGTATCATAGATAAGTTAGGATTGTAGGAGTGCCCAAGAGGGAATCTCACTGTTGAAAGTAGGAGAATTGCAGAATAGAATCTGCTAGGAGAGTAGCACAGATTCGGCCGAACGTCACAAGTGTGGGTGAAGCAGCCTTAAAATGGTGAGTTGTGTGTTAGTTTCCAAGTTCTCAGAAGTCGCATTCGCATCTCAAAGAGAGAGAGTAGTATTGGCAGATAAAGCTCTCAGTGAAGAACTGAGTGAGCCTAGCCACGCAGTGAAGAGCTGTTAAGGCGCGGAGTTAAGTGAAGAGCTTGACCCAGGCCAGCATAGACGTGTGGTTTCAGAGTTTTGTAAGCTGTGACTTGCGAAAGTTAAGCGAAAGCCTGAAGGGCGATTTCTCTGAACCTGACGTTGTATGTCAAGCTGCTTAGAGTGTAATTTCTGCAATCTACAATTTGCTCGCTTGTGAACCCAAGAACCTTAAGGCATAAAGCCTATGTGGAAGTAAGAGACTTCCGTCCTTGTAAGAGGAATTAAGGCAAGGCAAGTATTTTTAAAAAATTTCGCTAATTCTTAGGATAAGCAGATGGTGAGAGCTGGGTGAAGGAGAACATTGCTCTGAGTGTTGGTCATGGTTGTATGGTGCAAGTTCAGGAGCCCAGGGATGGGTCAACCTTGGTAAGGCTTGTCTCCAACACACGTGCGAAGGTCGACCGACCATGTTTGCCCACACGTGAGGAGGGCCACCGACACATCGACCAGGTCGAAGGCACACGTGGTGGAAGGCTACGCACGTGCCAAGGGACCAACACTGTTAGGCACGACATCCATAACTATCTCAATACTTGACCAAATTTGATGAACTTTTTATCAAAATGTTCAAAAAAATGCATTCTACAGTGCTATACAATCAAAACATACTTTCATGAAACTCAGAAATGCACTTTATAAACCTATGACCTTACAGTGTGCGTGGGGGGCATGTCGCACACGTGAGGAGAGCACGCACGGCTGCCGCCCGCACGCACGCACTCCTCCATTTCAAAAGATAAGTGCATCCCGCCTCCTCCTTGTCCTTCTTATCTCAACTAAGTTTTTGCTTTCACCTGTCCAGGAATGAGGAGGGAGGGGCGGTTGATGGACTAGAGCTGCCAGCTGGCTGGCCTCGGAGCCAGGCAGTGTGGGAGAGACTTCGTTGCTGCTTCTATCTCTTTACTGCTGCTGCCTGTTGCTGCTGCTGCTGCTTGCTTCTCGGTTGTGCTTGCTCGCTAGATGGTGTGTCGCACTGGACTTGTGTTGTTCGGCAACACACACACTCACTCCGCCGCTCTGTTGCTCTTGTGGGGATGGTGCTGGCGTTGGTGGGTGCTGACGTTGGTTGCAGCACTCCAAGGAGGGGGAATATGATAATTTGAACGTTAAAAGGAACCCACTAATCTGAGGGCAGGTGAGCTAGTCATGTGCGACCAGGGAGGAGGCTAGTCTGAGGGCAGGTTCAATTGGAGGGGTCTTCTGGAACTGTTTCTCGTGGTGCTATTATGTCTCCCCCCGCAGATCCCGGACCCGTGCATTTAAGCAAAAGCTCGTCACGCCATGCCACTTGTCCACGCATGCGTCCACACTATTGCCCGCCTGCTGGGTGACAGTGTGGTGCTCATGGACAGGTGGCACCCAACCCCGGCCCTTGTGCACGTGGGGCCTTGTCTGTCGACTTTACGTCGGTTGGCGGGTCTTTTCTTTGCCAAGGGCCAACCATTGCTGCCAAGTGGCAGCACACGTTTTGTTTTTTCCTACATCAGCATCGATGTTGCTCGCTCCGCTGTCTGCCTGCCTGCCTGCCTGCCTACCTTCCTGCTTGTTTGTCTGCGTACCTGCCTGGCTGCACACCGGTCTGCCTATCTGCCTGCCTGCCTGCCTGCTTGTCTGCGTGCCTATCTGCCTTTCTGTGTGTATGCCGTCTTTGTGTCTTTGTCGTTTACACTGTCCTTGGCAGGCGGGTGCGGCTGAAGCGCGTGCTCGTAGCTGCATCTGCCAGAGAGCAGCGGCTGGTCCCAAACAGCGACACTCTTTCAAGGTGACAATTCGATGCCACTCCGTCCTCATTTGTCTAAGAATGGAGTACGTGACCGCTTGTTTGCACCACGCTGTCCGTCTGTAATTTTAGCAGGAGGGAAGCAAGACGGAGATAGGCAAGCCGTGAGAAAAGGCATGTGAAGAAGCAAAGAGGCAGGCAGGTGGTGTGGTGCACAGTGAGTGTGTGTGTGTGTAACTCTATTTGTTTTAGTCCTTGGCTCAGGTCACTAGGGGGCCTCGGGCAGCTGTAGGCTTGAAAGTGCAGAGAGGCCATGTCATGGCCCTAGCCGATCGACGCGCCGAAAGTCCAAAAATGTTGACCTCCTTATGCCAATGCCGCAGGATTGTACAGCCACCTTTCTGAGAGAGTGACTGAACCTTGGAAGTGCTTCTTATGACTGAGCAGATGTGGACTTCAGCGATATTGGCACAAAGGTGAAGACAGTCACATAGAGTTGATTCGATACATTAGAGTAGAACTGCCACAATAAGACTTAGGTCAAAATTCTCATTGACATATTTAAATCTGTATAGTTAGGTGTGATGTAATGTGTTAGACTAGCAGTTGCTACGACTATGAACAACACAGCATTGTAGCCAAGAGAGGCACTTGCATGCACGTATAAGCGTAGCATGTGCTCCATTGTACATTCTTTCATTATTATCTGAAGCATTCTGGTCCGGTCGCATGGTGCCTGTGGGGCACGCATGCATTGGGAACAGGCCACGCCGACCTCTCTCCACAGAGTGAAGTTACTTGGTTATGATTGAGAAGCACTGTTTAAACTTTATCCCTCGATCCGTTAGGACCTCCCTCCGAAGATCGATATCCCCAATCGAGTAGTTTAGCATTGCACTATATAGAGGTTGGCCAGCCCACTCACACGCTCGGAGTGCCTCGCAGTAGGTAGGATCTCGTTGCCACTTGACGACAGGTTTCGAATCCAATCTAGGGTCCCGCTCCAACTAGAAAACCACGTTGCGGTGTAGGTCGAGCCGATAGCTGACGACATACAATGTGTATGAAAGTTCCATGTATTGTGCAGTCATGTTCTCTGTGTGACTTGCAATGGCGTACCTTTTCACCGCGCTTGTATGATGAATGTAGTGCTTGTATTTTGTGGCAATGCACTGAGTGGGCTACAATGCTCCAAGGAATCGCCTGTATGTTGCATGTCACATCATGCCGTTGCACAATGGCAGTGCCACCCGACAGTATGTTTGAGGTGTTCATGGGTTTGAATCTCGGGGCTGGTATATACCCAAACATGATTTTTGAACAGTTTTATTTGCCCCTTCAATAGGTGTTGCTTTGATTGATGGTCTCCATGACTAGTACACCTTTTCTGTGCCACAATTGTGGCCAACCAACGACTCGTTGCAACTTATGTGCATGGACACGCAGTTATAGTTTTGTCCCCTCACATGCATATTGAGGCACGCGTAAGGCTCCCTTGCATACAACTGTTGCTTGCTTAAACAACACTGACATACGGAGAAGTCAACACCGATATCAACATACAGAAAGTCAATGAACTCTTTCTGAAAATAAACTTCTGGAAGATCCCCGTAGAAAAAGTTGACCGTAGAGCATAGTATACTTCTATACATTTGCAACACTTGAAGGCGTTGGAATGGGTAGAGTCTTTTATCTATATTGTGCCAACATTTTCATCAGTGGGTTGGCTACATACACCAGTTTCTATTGTGCTCTACTTCACATGCTGACCTACGTACAGCCTCAACCCCCTCTCCCAGTGTTTAAAAATATAAGTCCTAACTAGTCTGGCAGCAGGTGTTACAAAGGCTCTTCACACTCGGCACAACTTTCTGGCCTAGGCAGACAACTGAATGGACGGACATCAGGCGCGTGGCCCAACGCTGCTGTTGCCCCTGCTGCTGCTGCTGTTGCTTGTGCCCTTCTTATGTCAGCTCTCAACACACGACCTCTATTACTATCATGAACAGCAGTCACAAGACTTCATATTGTCAGCACACTATTGCCAGTGAGAGCATGGCCTGAAGCACACCAGGGAACAGAGAAGGAGAGAGCAAAGGAGAGGAATGCACAGTAAGGACAGGTCAGAAGTACAAGATTCGAAGGGGGGGGTGGAGAGAGGGAAGGAGAGACGGGCAGATTGGAGTTAATGGACGCGGCAGAGGGCCGCTACCTTACGTCGTTTGATTGCGCCAAATTGAACTTGACCATGGGTGCTTGCTGCCATTGCGTGGCTGCGCGCCCCTTGCTGCTGCATCCCCGGCAAACCCTTACCTACATCTAGCATAGCCTGAAAAGGACAGTCCAAAGTGGCCTCAGCTCATCTGCTCTTGCTCCTTCTGCTTATATATTTGTGCTGCTTATGCCTTGCGCAGGGCTAAGTAACTGCTAGGCCGAGAAGTTGGGTTGGCCAATTTTGGGCGGAGGGGGGGGGGGAGTGGCACTCGTTGCCGTAGAGCGTGGATACTTGGGAATCATTACCCAAGTAGCTCATCAGTACCTACTACCCTACTCATCAGTACCTACTACCGTAGCATGGACAGCTGGCGCATAGTCTAGCAGGTTGGTGTGTACCTTGATGTGCACATTTTTTGCCAGTTACTTTTAGACTAGGGTAACCTTAATTTGGATCCACTTGACTTTTATTCTTAAATACGTCATACAATATACTTATATGGGCACTTCGAAGTTCTCTTAACATAGATGCAATGTACAGAGAACGTGTTGCTGTCAGAACATTGAAGATTCTGTTTAATTTGTGCCACTTCAAAGCTCATATCAATAGTTTTCAGGTAAGAGAGCTCAAGCCCTTTCTATTGTGTATGGACAGTCAGATGTTAATAGCTGCCTGAACGGCACTGAATGCAGCATTTCACTTCCATCAATCAGCAGTTGGTCTACTGCTAGAATAGCCGCTTGTCTCATGAGGACTTTGACTCTCTTCAATGTTGATGCTGCACTTGAAAACACAAGGCCCCAGAGCAGGCCTCTAAGACCTCCTTGCAATGGCCCTAAAGTAGGGGCTTACTGCATCCACCTTGAATAGGCGACCTAGAACAGGCTTAGGTGGTCAGGTGCACAATGAAGGGGCACTACATGTAAATTGGGAGTTGAAAGACAAATAGCCTTTGTTTCTACTTGGAATCCAGTGCTCTAAACAATTCTCGCCAATTACGAGCCATGAACATGCGAGAAATCTTGTTTACGGAGCTGACTCCAACGAGGAGCTTCACATAAAGCATTACATATAAATGATCATGCTTACTAAAGAAACCCACCCTACTATACACATACTAAAAAGCCTGCACTACACTGATGCTGCAACAACCTCACTAGAGACATGTGGTGCTGACTCAGCTTTTGAAGCTCCTAGTAAGGGACCTGCATCGCACACTCTAGCAGCTGCTTGCCGACCTGACAAAGTTGCTCCCTCCATGCTGTCAATGTAGTCCTGCAATTGGCATGCATAAAAATATTAAGTGAAGCTGTAACAGGAATAGTCATGATAGCATACCAGACCTAGCAACATCACATTTTGTAGAAACACGCCTCATCACTGTGTGCCATCCATCCTGCCTCGCAGTGGTGGACATGAGCTCATCAAACGTGTCCACAGAAGACAAATACACAAGAAGCAGGTACAATAGAAATGTCAATATGTTCCAAAATAAATACAGAATGATAAGAATTTACCTGTTTGGTATAAGAGCCAGCAAGGAAGAAGTTGGGAACGGGGGTCTTCTGGTCAGGCCTGTACACGTCCATGCCCGGCGCCTCCCTGTAGAGTGACTGGCCAATCTTCACCACCGATGACCAGATGACCTCGAGCCCCTCAGCCGAGGGGAAGAGCACCTTGATCTGCCCAGGTGAAACCCACATATGCGGCCACGTGAGACCTGAATGCTGCTGGTGATGTGCCATGCCACATGTATCAATGTTTACCCATCTGTCTCCATTCTAACTCAAGATGCTAGGGGCCAGCATGAGCCCATTAGTTGCATAGCAAATGGCACAAGTGTGAATTGACCGGTTTTGCGCAGGCCAAGAGTGCGGTGCCTGCAACTGGTGACGTGAGAGAGCCCGAGCCCAGGAGTAGACCACCGTCTTCAAGCTTGACAACGCATGCTGGAGATATAGGGGAGCATACCTGACTGTCAACTGCCGCCACAATTTCTTCGTTACTTTTGGGCATATAAGGGTCAGCTGGTGTCAGGACACACCTGCGCGCAGATAAGACATACCCATACACGGTCATTGTGCTGCTTCCACCAAGCAGAACTACATCAGAAAACAGTGGTGCTACCGAGTATGGGCGGTAAGCCTAGGAGGAGGAAGTCAGGTGACGTACTGCATGAGTGAACCTTGCCCCTCTTTGTAATAATCCACAGGCGATGTGAGTGCCAAATCAGCGAAGCAGGAGAAGTCGGCATCGGCTGAGTACAGCAAATTGTCCACTCCCGCCGACCTCGCCAGTTCCCTGTTTCCGCATACACAATTCAAACAGGTCAGGCATGGATAGCAAACAAAGGAATGTCCAAATCTGCCGACACGCACCTCAACCCCGCCATGGTAGCTACACCACTGTTCTGGAAATCCAAGTCCACACATGCATCCATTTGCCCAGTGCAAGAAGTGAAGGGGGCTAGGCTAAGCTGAGCTTACCGGGACCGCTGGATGTCCTTCATCTCGGTGACCCAGCCGTTGTAGCGCAGCTGCACGGTGATGACGGGCACGCCCACCAGCTTGTAGATCTTCTCAAACTGGGGCCACTTGCTCCACGCGGACGGCAACAGCCTTTTGATGCCCGGCACATCGCAGGCTGCTCATCATCACAGTCATCCGTCAATCCCTCCGCACCTAAGCAGACCATGGTTCACAGATCATAACACGTGTTCCTCAGAAAGGTGACATTTCCAATATAGTGCAGACATTTGTATGACAGTCCAAGTGTGGCAGCATAGGGCCATCCCAGTCCACCTTCCCATACAATTCATTAGAAACGTAACGGACAGGAAACGAGCCAAGTTAGAGATATACCTGCGACATAAGCATCAGCCGTGACTACTTGCTTCTTTCCTGCCTGCAACACAGCCCACAACCTCCCAATAAGTACAAAATGAATGAGGCATGAGCCTCAAACATAGGCCGAGAAAAGTCCTCGAAGAAGGGGCATAATAAGGAGGTATCGTCCTTATCATGCCTCATTGTAGGCGCTTGCTTCACATGGACACAACGAGCACGACTCCACTGCAGGCAACAACATCCATACATGTCCTCACTGCTCCCCTGGCTACACGATTGCCCATCATTGCACTTACACACGTGCACACACGCACCTGCACCCGCACCGACATATAGCAGCAGCCTGGTGGATATTGCTAATGGACAAGGCTGGAGAGAAAGCGCCCACCAAAATACCCAAGGGGCAAGAAAGCGGAATACCTTGATCATAGAAATACCTGTGACTCGAGTCTCCCCATCCTCCCCTTCCTCGTACTGAATTTCGTCACTAGCCCACCTAAGATGGATCCTGCAAGGGCAGGAGAAGCACATGCATATATATATCTAAGTACACATCCTGCAATGTACTGCAGTACAAAAGTCATTACGGAATACTTGACTATGGATAAATCATGACACTACCTATTTCAGATCGCAATGTTCTCAGACTGTTGTGCAACTAAGAGAGTTTAATTAGTCACATTTAGCCCTGCATTCATGCTGGGACATGCATTGCCTCAATGAGCCAAAAGAGCAGCTGTTATGATGCACATGTTCAAGCAAGGTTGTAGAAGACCACTAACACAAAATATTCCCAATCTTGTGAATGCACAGCATCATTGCACTCAACACATAGGGGACATATATTTCATTGTCATAATGATATGATGAGCCATCTGATTTTTTTTTGGACATCCCACCCTACAAAT
This sequence comes from Mesotaenium endlicherianum, assembly GCA_009602735.1. NCBI lineage: Eukaryota > Viridiplantae > Streptophyta > Zygnematophyceae > Zygnematales > Mesotaeniaceae > Mesotaenium > Mesotaenium endlicherianum. Next base: position 91,171 of record WELA01003606.1, read on the forward strand.
CACACATCCCCAACAGCATAGGCAATGGGAGCATGTATGTACCGGGTCCTCGTCATCCTCATCAGAACTGCGTATGCTTAAGTACTGTCAGTGACGCAACACCCATCATGCTACTCCCATCTCATGGAAAAGCATAGCATGCACCAAGAATGCAACAGGAACCTGTAACCCAGTGATGCGGCATCACGATGAGGTTCTCAGCGCCTCCTTTGGGCGTGTACCTGCCCCCTCGGTCGGTGATGTATTTAGCGATGGGCCCACTCAAGTAGTTGTCAGGTGAACCGTTGAGCATGCGCAGCACCGAGGCCTCGGTCTTGGTGGCAAAGAAGGCGAAGATGGTGAGCATGCAGCGGGCGGAAATGTTGTCGCAGTCAATGAAGCCCAGCGCATACGCCACGGGGTCCCACATGCGCTCAATACTGCCCCTGGATCCGCCCTGCCCCTCAAACCACTCGCTGAAGCTCACCTGCACCCACAAGACTGAGAGTGAGTCTCCCAAGCATTGCGGATGCAGCCCCCGCCCTCCCATGGCCTAGGCTTAGAAAATGGAGAAAAGGACAATGAGCACATGTTATCACCTAGGGCCAGAAGGTGATGTTTGGTAGGGAGGAAGAGGCATAGGTTTTACCCCGCCAGAGCTCAAGGCATCATGCTGCAAAATCAGCACCCATAAAGAAGCTCGCCCAAATCGATGAGCAAACATGAATGCCAGACTGCAGACTGGTTCCATATGCAATTCATCCTCTGGAACAAGAAAGTCGACATAGACCAGTGGCAACCACACGAGTATCCTACTGAGAGGAGGGAGAGGAGAGGGGGAGCTTACAGAGTCCAGCTTGCGGATGTCTCTCATGGCACCATCCGGATCCACAAGCGCTTTCACCACAGGACTTGTCGCCAATGCAATCGCATTCGCTGCCTTATCGTATGTCTGCACAGTTAACAGGCCAAAGTGTGACCATAAAACGACCCAAAGAATTCAGACATGCCTAGCATATACTGTACCGTTGCATGCTACCAGACAAAGCTCAACAAAGGCACGTGCTTCCCTACCTACTGCCCAAAGAAATGTGCATATCACAGTTCTGGTTCTTCCATTCCAGGAAGCTAACGATGGCTGCCGGTTTGCAACGTGCCGCCATAAGGAGTCATGTTTTCAAAATCTTCATGGACAAAGCGTGCATCCTGACATCATTTCAAGAAGGCTGGTGTGAGAGCTGTGGTCCATCATGAGTTTGAAAAGACGAAAGCAAGAGAAGTAAACTCACAGTGAGCTGGGTGCTGGTAAAGAATGCCTTGAGGCCATGCATGGGTGCTCCCACTAGAAACCGGAAGTCCAGCTCTGCAAGACCCCATCCACCCCATGCTACATTCATGCATGGTTGCAAGTGGGTGGGAGGCCAGGTGCGCTACTGCTCTTGCCACGGCTGCTACACCAACTGTATGTGCATGGCAGGATATGTGAAGGTCGTCATGCTATCTTGGCAAATGCAGGTGAAGGATTGTTCACAAAGGGTGGCAGGCGGCGAAAAGTGATTACAGTCAGCTGCAAATACACCCCCCCTCCATTCTGGTGATGGGGGGACTGCACTCCCGACAACTTAACCAAAAATGCATGACACATAAAGATTTACCTCCAAGATTGCCCCCTTTGTTGATAAACATGTGGGTGTGCTCCTTCAGTAATAAATTTCCAACAGCCCCTGTCTGAAAGGCCCCATAACCATCCCCAATACGACATACGATCAGTTTCTCCATTAAAATTTAGCATGTGAAGCAAGAACCATCATACAAAGAGAGGGGGGTGGGGCGGGGGGTTGATGCTAGAACTGGCCGTAGCAATGCAGTTGCACCATGGGCTTATGCAACTGAAAAATGTGCCTCTTAAACTCCTCTGATCTAGATTGTATTTCTGCCCTTAGCCTCTGGCGCCCGGTCCATACATTATGCTGACAAACAAGTTGCTCTGAGGCGCATGGTCTAGAGAGGAGCTCTAAATCACACAAGGGCACGAAGAATGTCTTGACTGCGACCTTAGTACCTTGTTCATGAGCCTGAACAGGTTGTTGTAGCATCCAAAGAAGACGTGCAGACCCAACTCAATATGATTCCCATCTTTGTCCTGGAAGCTCGCAACCTTGCCCCCTATAAAAGGGCGCCCCTCGTATATGTCAACCTGGTTCACACCACCCAGCATTCAACTCATACAGATAAGAGGACAGCATGCACACTATTGCGACCAATCTCTCCAATCAACCTAACACCCATCATTTTTTGCAGACAAAGGGCCAAGGTGTTACTTTGTGGGCCTTTCCCCACTGCCCCTACAATTGTAAGCACAGCTGCAAAATATCTCCATGCCCCTGAAGGTTCCAAGCTGTAATCCCTCCTGATACAGCAAGTTCTCCTAATACAGCAATTTCTGGGGCAGCATCTTTCCCCTAATTTGAACACAGAACTTCACGTGTCACCAGAAGTAGCCGCTGAGTAAAACAACCAGACTTCCCATTATAGACCAAGAAGTCCTTCTCAACACTAAATCGCACGAATGTACACCCCTCCCTAGTGACATTCGAGGATGACGCATGAACATGACTTGTTCCTGGACAAAATACTATTGGTCACGAAGTGTTACCTACAGGGTCAAGAGGAACACAAACTAACTCTCTTGCACATGAGACGCCTCACTCCCATTTTCTCAAACAGAAAACAGTAGACAAGATCCACACACGCACCAAGAAATTACACAATGATTGGAAAATGCAGACGAAGCAGCCAATGGAATGTGTCGAGCAATGACCAGGTACTCCACCATATCACCCCCCTATCCCATTACTGCTGCTTTTTCACAAACTCCCAGCTCTCTTCCTCAGCCTCGACAAACTATGTCAGACAGCTGACCTCATGTCCTTGGTCCAGAAGCTCGGCAGCTGTAGACATGCCAGCAAGACCAGCGCCTATGATGGCCACTTTCAACTTGGGGCCCGTGTACTTCTCTGGTTCGGGAGGAAAGAGGCCCTTGGGTGCTGCACATATCAAGCAAGTAATGGCGGCGTTCACGAGTGTGGCCTAAGGGGTGCCACTGATCTATATGCAAAATTGTCCCTTAAGAGCAAAAAAGGGGGGAGCAGGCCACTCTGGACCATGCAGCCTTTACATCAAGCCTTAAGACAACCATTGCGCCAGTGCAGCATCAAACACACCGTGAAGCAGAACTTTACTTCTCATCCCAACCTACCTGCATATTGTTCCCTATTGCAGAGACTCGACTACCAAAAGTATAAATTTCTTAAACATTGAGTTAGAAGATCATGCAATCAAGACCCTTCTAAAGCTGCACCTATCAGAAGTCAACAGGCTCCTCCTTGTGACTGGCACCCACTCTTCTGCCTAAAAGTCTCTCTCAAACAAGCTAAATCAGCTACCTACACAAAACGTTGTCTCATTGTCTCAGAAAGGATCACATATACTTTTATTTACACCAACCAGCTCTCCGGTGCTGTTCAGCTGCATGATAGCGTACCTGCACGACCCATATCTGAGACATAGTCCATGATTAGGGAGCTCCGGGTCTGCACACAACTCCTCCTCCAATTGCTCCTCTGAACTGCTGACATGTGAGCTCTGCCTGACAAGGCCAGCTCATTGGCTGTGCCTTCCACAAAGACGGATGACTGCTCATACCTCAAAGACAGAACGTAACGACTAAGAGACTTCAATTCAGTTGCCGGACTTGCACCAGATAGAGCTGACAACACGGGGTCATCTATTCGGTTCTGGCTTTTTTGTGCTACCGCAAGAACAGTCGTATCATGACTAAGAGACTTCATACATGAGCCAATGGAAAAGATATGTCTCAAGGAATCCTGTGTACTCTTTGTCTCCCATCACTTGCGCCTACCCCCTGCCCGAAAGCTTAAGCAGCTACTGCACCAACGGAGCAAACTAACTATGTGGACATATGTCTCCGCATAACCACCTGATAATGGTCTGCACAATCATCTAGAGCACTCAAAGCAACATGCTGAAAATTCCTGACTTCAGATTGGGCAAGGAGGACCTAAATATCTGGCTGCACTCTTAAATGCTGCATGAAGAAGCAGGTGCATCTAGTAGGACGCTCGCTGTCAAACACCAGTTTTGGAAGAACTTAGTGTATGTACCTTAGTACACGCCTACTTCTGATAAAAGCCAGAACCCCCAATTATCGACACGCAACAACTGACAAGGTGTGCGTAGTAGAATGCATAATTCTTCTTTGAACAAGATGAATGGCTTGTAACTGCTATCGTGACCCATGTACCACATTCGAACTTTAGCCGGCAGTCATTGATATACAATATGCACAATGCCGTGGCTGTTTGACCTGCTTGAGCTAAGATGAAGCAAACAGATACGTGCAGATCACTTGCCTAAACTCCAAAACCTTATAAATCCTCCTTCGCTACAAGGCAACAATCTTAAGCGTGTTGCTTTCCAACATGTTGTACGATATGTTCTATTCGACCTCTTTGTCAATGTTGCTCTATGAGGTAAAGAAGACTACTATAGGTGAAAAACTTCGCAAAGTACTTGGCCAAGCTCTGTGAAGATTCAAAGCCGGAAGCATATATTATATTGTCCCCCAAACCATTACGTAATTAGAAAGACCACTGTGATGCTACGAACTTTCATATACAGATGTACAGCGACGAACCTTTGCAGCTCCTAGACGGCAAAAGCTGACTTTTCCAACGTGATGGCATCGTCGTCTCTCGGTTGCAAATACTGAAGGGTGGGTTGCAATAGCTCCTTTAAGAGCTGCTGTCATACCAGCAATCTGCAAAGTTGCCATCTCTGAAGCCTGACTTTGCCAAAATATTGCAGGCAGGGCTTTGACAAGTTATCAGCCCTCTACAGTAAGAGAAGTTATTATTGTTATAATCTCAACAGAGCGGCCATTCTGATTCCAGGCCAACAGGAGCTGAATGCTTTCTCAAGCGAAGATTGCAAAGCTCTGAAATAAGACGAAATACAGCGCCCTCACGGATGACTATAGCGAGACTCTAGCTATTACCTACAAGCTGCTCTATCAAATGGCCTGATGATTGAAGTTCTAAGACTAGATAGACTAGATAGACTCAGTTAGACTCAGATAGACGGCCAAATACAGAGCTTTCGCTAGTGACTGTTTCATGTGGCAGGAAAAGGAGCTTCTGCGCACACCTGCAGGTTCTAATGGATAAGCTAAAGCAAGCCACGACTCCTGAATACAGTGATGACGTCGACCGTTATAACGGGATAGAATGTGGTGACGGCACAACAAAAGCTTGTGCTCGCGTCCACCAGCGTCGACACCAGCGTCCACCAGCGTCCACCAGCGTCCAAGGCAGGTCCAAGCAGGTCCAAGCCTCGAAGGTTTTCATGCCTATTGTCGCGACTATTATCCGTTTGACGGTGTCGCACGCGCAGCGCAAGCTACGGCCACCTAGTGCTGAAAGTCAACCTTGACTCACCGACCACTTGACAGATTACATCGCAGTCAGCGGTTATGGCGGCGTCAAGACCACTGGCAAGGAGTCAATGTCAGTGTGCCCCACACCCAAGGATGGGGGAGGTTTTGACAAGACAGTCGCGAGGCTAGGAGCTGGGGATCAGCGATGAGCCGCCCAGCAAGTACCAGGTCAGGTACTGTGTGACTGGCAGATTAAGCCAGGTCATGGCTGCAATGCCAAGATAGGTTACGGCCGCCCAGTTGGAAAACTTGAGCAAGTGGCATTTGCTTGCACGCCGCTCAGGAATTCTTAGCCATGAGCCAATTAGGCGTGACTGCCAGCTGAGAAGCTAAGCAGCCACGCGCGACAGTCACAAGGTGTGCATGCATGCTGAGTGACTACGAGTTTGAGTTGAGCATGGCTAGGCAGAGGCGACATGCAGCTAAGTTGTGTGACTAAGCACGGCATTCTCGAAACATGACGCTGTGTGGTGCCTGCGAAAGGCACGAATCTCGCCTGAGACATGTCATTCACTCTCACGCACCTTTGCCAAGAGGCAGAAGGAAAGAGAATAAGGGCGCGAAAAAGAAAAAGGAGTTCCCAAGGCCACTGGAGGGCCAAAGCCCCACGCTTCTGACGACACCGAAGATTCTTCTGTGTATCATAGATAAGTTAGGATTGTAGGAGTTCCCAAGAGGGAATCTCACGGTTGAAGAAGGAGAACTGCAGAATAGAATTCGCTAGGAGATTAGCACAGAGTCAGCCGAACGCCACAAGTGTGTGTGTGTGAAGCAGCCTTAAAATGGTGAGTTGTGTGTTGATTTCCAAATTCTCAGAAGTCGCATTCGCATCTCGAAGAGAGAGAGTAGTATTGACAGATAAAGCTCTCAGTGAAGAACTGAGTGAGCCCAGCCTGGCAGTGAAGAGCTGTTAAGGTGCGGTGTTAAGTGAAGAGCTTGACCCAGGCCAGCATAGACGTAGTTTCAGAGTTTTGTAAGCTGACTTGTGGAAGTTAAGCGAAAGCCTGAAGGGCGATTTTCTCAAAATCTGACGTTGCATGTCAAGCTGCTTAGAGTGTGATTTCTGCAAACTACAATTTGCTCACCTGTGAATCCAAGAACCTTAAGGCATAAAGCCTATGTGGAAGTAAGAGGCTTCCGTCCTTGTAAGAGGAATTATGGCAAGGCGAGTATTTTTTAAATTTTCTGCTAAAGTCTTAGGATAAGCAGATGGTGAGAGCCGGGTGACAAAGAACGTCACCCTGAATGTTGGTCAAGGCTGCATGGTGCAAGTTCAGGAACCCAGGGATGGGTTAACCCTGGTAAAGCTTGTCACCGACACACGTGCAAAGGTCGATCGACCATGTCTACCACACGTGAGGAGGGCCACCGACACATCAACCAGGCCGAAGGCACACGTGCTGGAAGGCTACGCACGTGCCGAGGGACCGACACTGTTAGGCACGACACTATTCCGCGTCGCGGCCAAGTGATACCATGTGATATGGTGTGAACCAGGCCCAGGATTTGACAAAATCCTTGAATTTCGGCAACACCCTGACAGGGAATATATGGATTTCAGCCAACACCCGACTCAAAATGAAGGATTTTAAGAGGCATGTCGCGACTACTATCCGTTTGACGGTGCCGCACGCGCAGCGCAAGCTATGGCCACCCAGGTACGGAAAGTCAACGTTGACTCACCGACCACTTGACTGATTTCGTTGCAGTCAGCGGTTATGTCAGCATCAAGACCACTGGCAAGGGGCCAATGTCAATGTGCCCCACACCCAGGGATGGGGGAGGCTTTGACAGCATAGACAGCCGTGAGACTAGAAGCTGGGGATCAGTAATGAGTCGCCCAGCAGGTACCAAGCCCAGTACTGTGTGACTGGCAGATTAAGCCAGGTCATGGCCGCAATGCCAAGATAGATTACGGCCGCCCGACTGGGAACCTTGAGCAAGTGGCATTTGCTTGTACACACCGTGCAAGAGTTCTTAGCCCTGAGCCAATTAGGCGTGACTGCCAGCTGAGAAGCTAAGCAGCCACGCGCAACAGTCACGAGGTGTGCAGGCATGCTGAGTGACTACGAGTTTGAGTTGAGCATGGCTAGGCAGAAGCGACATGCAGCTAAGCTTTGTGACTAAGCACGGCATTCTCGAAGGATGACGCTATGTGGTGCCTGCGAAAGGCATGAACCTTGCCTGAGACATGTCATTCACTCTAACGCACTTTTGCCGAGAAGCAAAGGAAGCAGAAGGAAGGAGAAGAAGGGCGCGAAGAAGAAGAAGGAGTTTCTTAGGCCATTGGAGGGCCGAGGCCCCACGCTTCTGCCGACGCTGAAGATTCTTCTCAGTGTATCGTAGATAAGTTAGGATTGTAGGAGTTCCCAAGAGGGAATCTCACTTTTAAAAGTAGGAGAACTGCAGAATAGAATCTGCTAGGAGACTAGCACAGATTCGGCCGAACGCCACAAGTGTGTGTGAAGCAGCCTTAAAATGGTGAATTGTGTGTTAGTTTCCAGGTTCTCAGAAGTCGCATTCGCATCTCGAAGAGAGAGAGTAGTATTGACGGATAAAGCTCTCAGTGAAGAACTGAGTGAGCCCAGCCTGGCAGTGAAGAGCTGTTAAGGCGCGGAGTTAAGTGAAGAGCTTGACCCAGGCCAGCATAGACGTGTGGTTTCAGAGTTTTGTAAGCTGTGACTTGCGAAAGTTAAGCGAAAGCCTGAAGGGCGATTTTCTCTGAACCTGACGTTGTATGTCAAGCTGCTTAGACTGTGATTTCTGCAAACCACAATTTGCTCACCTGGGAACTCAAGAACCTTAAGGCATAAAGCCTATGTGGAAGTAAGAGACTTCCGTCCTACTTCTGAGAACCTCGGTTCTGTGGTTCAAGTGAGTAGAAATTCCCAAGCAAATTGGGGATTGAGGCCTGTGAGGGCCGCCGGTGCTCAACCTGGAAGGTGGCCCGGAGAAATTCAACTGTACATGCGGTTGAGGAGTGGAAGACTCTATGACCTTGTAAAGTGGAGCCTGCGGAAGGTTCTGATTCAAGCCAGAGTCCACGAGGAAGTGAGACATCTGAGCGCACGGATAACCTGTGGAGTGAGCAACCGTCGGGAGACGAGTCTCGCCATACTGCCACGAACGGTGTGAATCCGTATCACACGCAAGCCTTTGTACCCAATTTGGGCAGAGAGCACGACGTGTGGGGTAAAGATAGTGAGTCTTGGTCCCCATTCGAAATGACTGGTGATGATAAGGATGAAAATCCTAAATTCAAGTTGTCTACAAAGTGTTTTAGTGGACGAACCGGGGTAAATAGTCTCACTTTCGAAGAGTTTGATGAGATCTATTGGGCTAACTTCTTTGAGAAAATCCGACAGGAGTCTTCTTACACTCGATTAGTCGCTTTTATAAGCTTGATTCAGTACTTGGACAAGGATGTCTTGTTGCTTAATTGCCAATTCCGGAAGGATGAGAACCTTACCCAGGAATGGGCGTTTGACAAGCAAAAGAAAGCAAGGGAGAAAGAGGCTGCGAAAGCCCGCCTTACCGCTTTGTTTTCAGGAAGAGCGATACCTGCTGCACCTGTTGAGAGCATAGACTTAGCTGCACTACACAAGAATTAACAGATGCCATGAGGCAACTCACCGAGGGTCAGCAGCGAGCGGCTACTCGAAATGATGATGTTGGGTCTGTCGCAGAATTGCGTAAAATGTGTGCAGAATTGTCTGAAAAGATTGCTATTGCTCAGGAACGAGTAACGCGCAGAGCTGCACCTTTTACAGGGCAGCATGGTGATAGTGCCACCACGGAAGCAAGCCATGCGCAAGCGTTGGCTAGTTGCTGTAGGGATATGGAGGCTGGGGATGACCAGTTAGACTCTGAGCACTGTCTGCGTCGTTTCTTTAAGTTGCTTGAAGCAAAACTCCCAGAGGATCGCAGTCATAAGGTGCACCGTTATGTGCATTTTGTCCGTCAGAAGAGCGAGACAGTGATGGAGGTCAAATCCAGATTGGTAGACCTTGCCAAGAAGGCAGGGATCTATGAGCCTAGGATTGTGGCTGACAAATTCTTATCGTGTTTGGGTAAAGACACAGATCGGGAGGTCAGGCCGCACCTATCTGCAAAACGCGGAATCGACTAGAACATTGACGAGGTTTCTGAAATAGCACGCAATGTCGAGGAAGGTAAAGTTTGGTACAAGGACGCGTTCAGGAAGCTTATGGCTCCTGAGAGAAGGGAGGAATCCTTTCAGCCTAATGCCAATAGCTCTAATTTTCAATTTAAGAGGAAGAGCGGGTCCTTCAATAGGTTTGCTAAGCACGCCAACACTGCTGAGACAGCAGAGGGCTGTTGGAATTGCAGAAAATCAGGACATCAGAAGAGAGATTGTCCGTACTCGGATGCTAAGCAATTGTCTTCGAGCAAGGCGCAGGTATGCGCACATTGCAGCAAAAAGGGACACTCAGAAGATGAGTATTGGTCCAAGAATCCAAATCTGAAGCCACCATGGGCTAATGCTGCCACTAAAGAGGCAGATAAGGGTAAGAAAAAGGAGAAAAATAACTATGGTAACCAAAAGGGTAACCAGAAGTACGATGCTATGAGTGCAAAGATTGCAGAGTTGAAAGCTCAAATTGTAAGACTAAATGTGCCTAATGTCTATTACGATGCAGATGTGGCCGAAAGGACCGTCTTCAAAGGCGAGAAGCTGACGCCTGAGAAGGCCGTGGCTGCAACAACTTTGGAGCGTGCAGATCATGACCGTCTGGTTCCAAGGAATACTGAGAAGCTTCCTCAGACCTTTTGGATCACTCTCCATGAGAACGAGATTGCGCAGCTACGACAAGCCAAGCCTAAGCCACGCAATACATTTAGTTTTTCGCTGGAGAAGCTGAAGGCTCTGGTGGAACATCGAATTCAGCACATTCCTTGTCTTTCACTCGTTGATCTGCGTCTTACGTATCCTTTCACGGTTGAAGAAGCCGGACAGCAGCTGGACATAGCTGAGGAAGGCGCGAACAGCGCTTCATTGCCTACTAATTTCAGCACTGTGAGAGTGCAGAACAAGGATAGAGTTTTGACGTTCAACGACTGGGCCGCTCCCAATATCCTATTGGACACTGGCGCACAGCCACTAATCTTGGGAAAGCGAGCTGTGAAAGCTCTGAAATTGACGGCAAGGGACCTGAAAGAAAGTCCTTTTCAATCGAGGACTGCATTTGGGCAAATTTCAAAGTCTGGTGGAATCACTCGCAAGCCTGTGAAAATCACAGTAAACTTCGGGAAACCCGAGGAGGCATCACTGCTCATAGAATGCACGGTGACAAAAGGCTGAGAACTATGATGTTCTCTTGGGGACAGAAGCCCTGATTCCCCTGGGTATGGTCATTGACCTGCGGAAGCAGAGGGTGACTTACCAGTCGACAGATCGGCAGCCGACAGGAGAAATTCCTGTAAAATGGTTTGCTCGGGAGAGGCGAACTACGGATTGCTAGACGTTGTGTGAATGACCGGTATCCAGACCATTATGACCTCATCATGCAACGCGAAGAGGAGGGCTACACCAGCGTCAACATGCCGACTCCCTTGGTTTGGCAACCTCGGATTATGGAGCAACTGGAAGCTGTGAGTAACAGGGACCGTGGCCCGCAAGAGCTGCTGCCAGTTCCCTACCCAATTAAGTCTGCTACCAATTTGATGCCTGGAGTAGACCCGCTGCCGCAAGGCATTGTGAGGATGGAAGATCCTTTTTGCAGGAGAGGAGTAGTAGTGCTGGAATTGTTCGCCGGACTTGGTTCTGGAACCATCTCACTGATTCAGCGAGGTATCCAGGTATCCAAAGTGCTGTATGTGGACAATGATGAGAGTGCTTTCACAGCATTTAAGGAGGTCATGAGTCAGATGCGGCAAATGCATCATTTCAAGGCGTTGGTGCCTATTGACTCTAGTTTGGTGCGTCTTGTTGGAGGAAACGTTCTCGATGTGAAGTCTGAGGACCTGTATGGTTACAGGATTGACTGGATCTTTACGGGATTCCCTTGTCAACCTTTCTCGCAAGCTGGGAACAGGAGGGGATTCAATCACCCGCGAGCACAACACTGGGAATGGATGGTGAAAAACATCAGTATGCTGCGGGAACGCCAGCATCTCTACCCACCAGTGTTTGTGATTGAGAATGTACATCCAGGGATGGATTACAACCAGATGAAGCGAGAAGATCCATGGCTGGTCTTCAACTCCACCTTGGGTCATCATGTATTGATTAACGACGCTAGGCACGGAGGACTCTCACACTGGGCCTGACTATTCTGGATGAACGGCATGTCCATTGAAATCGTGAGGGAGATGGAGGAGATTACGCGGCGCACACCAACGGCAGTATCTGTGGGAGAAGCACTGATGGTGGAAACCAAGCCAGTAATCAGGAGGGATTCCTACCCACAATACGTCGTCAACGAGCCAGGCCGGCCAAGGGTGGTGCTGCCCACCTTCACGGCATACCTAGGATCACGCGCATTCGTGAATGGAGGACTGAGAATGGTCAAGAATGCGCACGACAAAGAAGCTCAGTGGAGAGAGCCGACAGCTGAAGAGAAGGGAAGGTGCCTGGGGGTACCCAACTCCATTGCACAAGAAATTGTTGCGATGGTGGGACAAGACGACGCTGGGAAGATATTCGGCAATATGATTGGGCATTACTCCATGACGTGGTTGGTGGAGACGATTATGACTTGGCAGTAGATGACGTTCTCTGACAAGCCTATGCCCAGGCCGAGACCAGTAACGATTGGAGTCCATGTGGTGCCAACCTCTGATCAGAGAGCTATCAAAGAAGCGCATCGGCGACAAGAAGAACATAGTGTTGAAAGGGACGCAGCTGAGGCTGACCAAGATGAAACACTCAGAGAAACCAGAGTGGTGGAGCTGACCAGGTGTCAAGACCTATTGGCGCGAATTGACAATCGGATGGCGGCTCTACACGACCCTCTGGAAAGAGAGCTGCGAAGGCTGCGAGAAGACGTAGCCATGAAAGACCACGCAACTGGTGCAGCAAACCCTTTGGTGAGCGCTGCAGCAAGCAAACCACAGGAGGTTCCATTATCTGCGGAACGTGCCAGCCAAGTATTTGTGAGGATGCCGAAATGGGAGGACAATACCACTTCTGAGTTACGGAACATGGCCCCAGATCAGGTCTACGGAAGCCCATCCCCAGACGCGGTAACGTCAAGATATGAAGAACGCCAGTGTAACATTGGCGAATGGGCCGAAGAATGCAGTCAGAAGTCAGGAAATTCTGGAGGGTCTGGAAAGACCATTTGCCTGGAGGTAATTTTTGAAGAACGCAGGAAGGAGACGGTCGAGAGATTGCCCGCTACACCTGTTCTGATGAACCCAGAGCCAGAGGCCAAGGGGCAACCACAAGACACAATTGGCAGCACAGCTGAGTCGATCGCCAGGCAAATCATGGAACAATTGCTGGAAGCAGACGTCCCTTGACTCAAGGAAGAGAAAGTGGCGAAAGCAGCTCTCGCTCTACAGTCAGCCATCATCAACATGGCGAGGCTCAACACAAGAGGGGATGAAGAATGGCCGCCTCTTGGAGCAGAGAAGCCAGAGGAGGGAGAGGATGCAGAGATGCAAGGCCTTTCAGAGTTAGAGTTGCCATCACTCAACAATGAAGGGGACGCCAGGGAAGAAATTCCACGTTTTCCTACGCCAGAGTTGGATCTGCTTGACTCACAGGAGCTGAGGACAGACAACCGGGTAGCTGACCACTTGATGGAACCAAGCCCGGCAGACCTTTATGAAGAACTAAGGTCACCAATATCCAGTACCCCTGCTGCCAGTTTTTCAGTGGTAGAGCCTAAGTCAACAGTACGACCGCCGCAACGGCAGGAGGTGACTGCCTGCACTGCTAAAGTGGAGACAGCCCAAGGTAAGCCCGAGAGTCGTGCAAACAGACCAAGGAAGGTGGCCCGTGAGGGTAACGCATCTTTTAGAAGGATGCTAAAGCGATATTTCAAGCATAAGGGGAAGGCTCAGAGAGAGGGCGTCCCGCGAGGAACTACAGCCCCACCTTCTTTGCCTTTGCGGTATATTTTGCAGAGAGAGGGAGAGGACGGCTTGATTCGCAGGGCAATGGCATTGGGCATCAGTATGTCGCCAGGCAATAACACGCCCTTGTTGCAACTATCAAACCTTAGGATGTAGAGGCTGGAGGCACCCGCTCCCACGACACCTGCAATCCCAGAATGGGAACTGATGGATCTGAGAAACAACATCAGACGCTTAAACGCAGCAGACGATGCTTTCCTCGCACAACTAGCGGCACCTCAAAGGCCGCAAAAGTTGACGCAGGCATGGACGGTCACACCACCTGCAAGGGAGGAGTATGGCACGACCGTCGCCCGCATGGCTATTATTGAGCAAGAGTGGGGATGGGTAATCAGCCCTAGGACAGATCCTGCAGGTTGGCCAATGGCAAACCAACCTCGGCCACGTGAAGAAGGAGGAACAGGGACCAGTTGGACTGCAATCGACGAGGAAATGTTTCTGAGGCAACCCATCCGGAGGCGCCTGACGTACACCTCACCGCAGGAGAGGCGACGTGTCATTGGGAAAGGTAAAAAGCCTAGGAAACAGGCTGCAGAGCCTTTGGCAACGGAGGAGCAAGCTCAAAGCCCGCTACCCCACCTCCTAAGAATCAGGCAAAAAGCCCTGAGAGCCAGAATCAGGCAGAAAAGCCTGAGGGCCAGGATGAGGGCGGAAAGCCCCCATCTGCACCCAAGGAATAGCAACTACTGGATGCCTTTGTTGGGGAGAAGCAACCTGAAACTGAGACTTTTGCCATTGGGAAAATGGTCTCAGCCCAGCAGAAAGCACAAGTAGAAAGGTTGCTGAAGAAACACCGCAAGGTGTTTGCTTTTACTAAAGAGGAGATTGGTAGAACCACTCCCGGTGTGTGTGAAATCACACTAACTACTGATAACCCAGTCAGGCTTGGGCCGCATAAGCTCAGTCAGACAGAGTGGGACTGTGTGGAGAAAACTTGCAAAGAGCTGCATAAGCTTCGCATGATTGAAAAATCTACCTCAGTGCATGGGGCTCCCACAGTAGTAGTCGCTAAAAAGGACGAGGCCGGCAATTACACTGCCACTCACATGTGTGGAGATTACAGGCGACTGAATCTCTACACGGAGCCAGACAGCTACGTGATGCCTACACCGGAGCGGATCTTTGCGATTGCCACCACCGGAAAGGTGTTCAGCATCATCGATCTGCGCCAAGGTTTCAACCAGATCCCTGTGAAAACAGAAGATCGAGGTAAGACCGCTTTGTGGGCTCAAAGGGAACTTTGGCAATGGACAGTAATGCCATGTGGGCTGAAAAATGCCCCAGCCATATTTCAGAGGACTATGGATAAAGTGCTGGAGGGGCTGGATTCTGCTAAACCATACATTGACGATGTGGTAGTATTCAGCAAGTCCACAGAGGAGCACCTCGAGCACTTGGAACAAGTGTTCCAGCGCCTGGAGAAATTCCAGATGAAGCTGCATCCTGGAAAGTGCAGATTCTTTGAGGCACACGTGCCTTACCTAGGACATGAGATGGGGAACAATGCTATGTCCCCTCAGGCTATGAAGACTGAGGCCATTTACAAGATACCTGCACCTGCGAATGTGTCCAAGCTGAAAGCTCTGTTGGGGCTAAGCGGATACTATCGTAAGTTTATGGAGGATTATAGCAGAATTGCTAAACCCCTGACAAAACTCCTGAAAAAGGATGTGCCTTTTGTGTGGACAGAAGCTCAGGAGAAAGCTATGAACGAGCTTAAGGAGCGGCTGATAACAGCCCAGTCTTGCGAACGCCTGACTATTCCAAGCCGTTCAATCTGCACACTGACTGGAGTCGTGTGGGAATTGGCGCAGTACTCACTCAGGCCGCAAGCCCTAGAGAGGAGCATGTCATTGCCTATGCCTCACGCTCTAACAATTGAGCGGAGAGCAACTACTTGTCCTACGAAGGAGAGCTGCTGGCAGTGCTTTGGGCTGTCACACACTTGAGAGAATATCTGTGGGGAAGACCCTTCACGCTGATCACGGATCACTCACCATTACTATGGCTGATGAAGAATGGAGACCTCACTGGTAAGTTGGCTCGCTGGGCTCTTAAGCTGCAAGAGTACCAAATGACGGTGGTGCACAGAGCAGGAGTGCTCAACAATGACGCCGATGGACTCAGCAGGAACCCAGGCCCATCTTTAGACGACAGAACAGGAGCTCAAGAGGGCAAAGACCCGAGCAGCCCAGCAGAGTTGGTGACCTGCCTAACCAAAATGGCTGGAATGGTAGCATCAGGTGAAGCTGAGCCTCTACTTCTGTTCAGTCCAGAGATCAGAAAAGATCAAGCTACTATGCACTGGCTGAAGACGGGAATTCACTTGGAAGGACTATCAGTGAAGGAGAAGGACCAGGTAAGCTATCGAGCTAAAAAGTTTTGCTGGAAACGCAACAACCTCTTTGAAATTGAAGGTACTGGTCAGGAGAAGTTAGTGCCAGACCCCATCAGGAGACCAGCTCTTGTGCAGGAAATGCACGAGAACACTGGACACTATGGTGTCAAGAAGACGTATAGTCTTTTAGAACTGTCTTACTGGTGGAGGGGCGTGAAGCGGCAGTGTGAAGCCGCTGATGCCGCTAAAGCCGCTGATCAAGACTTGCCAAAGATGCGATCGCGTCAAGGCTGGTTTTGCTCAGCAACATCCACACTTGCAACCTTTGCCGATTGTGGGCCTAGGCTACCGCTGGAGCTGCGATCTCGCAGGTGAGCTACCGCTGTCTAAGCGAGGTAACAAGTATATCATGGTCATGATTGAGCATTTCTCTAAGTGGATAGAGGTCGTGCCTCTGACTGCTAAGGAGAGTCTAGGGACCGCAGAAGCGCTCCTCAATGGTGTGATTGTGCGTCATGGAGCTCCAACTGAAGTGCTGACAGACCAAGGGTCTGAGTTCCAAGGGTCCTTTCAGAAACTCTTGGATAGATGCTTCATCGATCATCGCACTACGTCTAGAGATCATCCGCAAGCACATGTTCTGGCAGAAAGGATGGTGCAAACCGTTAAGTCTGCTTTGCGCAAGTTTTGCCTTGAGCATGACAAGCGTGACTGGAATCTGGCCCTGCCATGGCTGGTTATGGGTTACAGATTTAGCAAGCAGGCTGCCTTGGCGAATTACTCGCCATATTAGATACTGTTTGGCAGAAGTCCAGTAGTGCCCAGCAGCACCAAGCTCGATATTGAACAGGTGAAAGACCTGGACAGCCCTGAGGAACTGCTAAAGGTGATGGTACGCCGTAAGGCGTTATTTGAGCGCATGATGCCGGCTGCATTGGACAATCTGAAAATCGCACAGAAAAGAGATACGCAGCGTTACGCCAGAAGGCAGACGGAAGTTACCGCCTGCAGATGACGCAGATTCAAGAAGGAGACTTTGTCTACCGCAAGCGCCAGACCAAGATCACCATAGACACCAGTTCAGGTGCAGTGATCTTACGTGTGAAACATGCGTTTGACAATGGTGTGTTAGAACTGGAAGGTTCTGATGGTAAAACCATGAGAGACCACGTGCAGAATTGCTCGCTATGCCATTTGCCGAATATTGATCCTACGATTAGGGTTCTGGCCGAGGAATTGGTGCCCGCCACGGCTTGTGCCAGCTGCAAAGTGCTGGATGATCAGGAAGCAATGGCAACTTGCGATAAGTCTGGTGCTCGTTGGCACACTTTCTGCATTGGCGAAGAAGAGATTATCGCAGGACAATGGGAATGTCATGATTGCAATCCTAAACCCCCTAGCCACGGGGCTCAAAAATAATAGCTTTCAGCAGAAAAGGCAGGGACGCCTCAGCTGAAAGGGAGGGGTGTAAGAGGAATTAAGGCAAGGCAAGTATTTTTGAACTTCCTGCTAAGACTTAAGATAAGCAGATGGTGAGGGCTGAGTAAAGTAAACAAAGCCCTGAGAGTTGGTCATAGTTGCATGGTGCAAGTTCAGGAGCCCAGGGATGGGTTAACCCTGGTAAGGCTTGTCACCGCCACACGTGCAAAGGTCGATCGACCATGTTTGCCCGCACGTGAGGAGGGCCACCGACACATCAACCAGGTCGAAGGCACACGTGCTGAAAGGCCACGCACGTGCCGAGGGATTGACACTGTTAGGCACGACACGCATCCTCGTGCCGGGCAAAAACATTCAAAGTTTACCATTACACTGATATAAATTAGGTACAATTGTACGCATTGCAGAGGTCGGCAAAGGTCTTACATAGACTTGTTTGATAACATTGTCGTGCCTAGCAGTGTCGGTCCCTCGGCACGTGCGTAGCCTTCCACCACGTGTGCCTTCGACCTGGTCGATGTGTCGGTGGCCCTCCTCACGTGTGGGCAAACATGGTCAATTGACCTTTGCACGTGTGTCGGAGACAAGCCTTACCAAGGTTGACCCATCCCTGGGCTCCTGAACTTGCACCATGCAACCATGACCAACACTCAGAGCAACGTTCTCCTTCACCCAGCTCTCACCATCTGCTTATCCTAAGACTTAGCAGAAAATTTTAGAAATACTTGCCTTGCCTTAATTCCTCTTACAAGGACGGAAGTCTCTTACTTCTACATAGGCTTTATGCCTTAAGGTTCTTGGGTTCACAAGCGAGCAAATTGTAGTTTGCAGAATTCACACTCTAAGCAGCTTGACATACAACGTCGGATTTAGAGAAAATTGCCCTTCAGGCTTTCGCTTAACTTTCACAAAGTCACAGCCTACAAAACTCTGAAACTACACGTCTATGCTGGCCTGGATCAAGCTCTTCACTTAACACCGCGCCTTAACAGCTCTTTACTGCGAGGCTAGGCTCACTCAGTTCTTCACTGAGAGCTTTATCTGCCAATACTACTCTCTCTCTTCGAGATGCGAATACGACTTCTGAACTTCAAAACCAACACACAACTCACCATTTTGAGGCTGCTTCACCCACACTTGTGGCGTTCGGCCGAATCTGTGTTAATCTCCTAGCAGATTCTATTCTGCAGTTCTCCTACTTTCAACAGTGAGATTCCCTCTTGGGAACTCCTACAATCCTAACTTATCTATGATACACTGAGAAGAATCTTCAGCGTTGGCAGAAGCGTGGGGCCTCGGCTCTCCAATGACCTTGGCAACTCCTTCTTCTTCTCGCGCCCTTCTTCTTTTTCCTTCTTCTCCTTCTGCTCCTACTGCTTCTTGGCAAAAGTGCGTGGGAGTGAGTGACATGTCTCAGGCAAGATTCGTGCCTTCCGCAGGCACCACACAGCGTCATCTTTCGAGAATGCCGTGCTTAGTCACAAAGCTTAGCTGCATGTCGCTTCTGCCTAGCCATCCTCAACCCAAACTCGTAGTCACTCGGCATGGATGCACACCTCGTGATTGTCGCGCGTGTGTAGTGAAACAGATAGATAAAGTACTTAGTAAAACAGAATACTTTATCTATTCAAGACAAGGATCTTTGAACACAAGTGGTAGCTTCTTGAAAGAGAGATGGCTTCTTGAAAGTTAATATATTTCTGGATTTTGGGAAGTACAAGAGTGATTCTCGAATGTCTTTCTATGTTCTAGCTCTTGTTTATATACTTGCTACATAAGTAATTTCTAGGAAGGTGTATGTTGATGTGTTGGCACCCAACACATCCCAAAACTTGCCACCTCTTTCTAGAATAATGTACACATGTCCTTTTGACCTAAAAATGGCACATTTGACTTTTGCCACATGGAGTTCTTCTAGGTCTTTCCTCTAACTTCGAAAATGCCTTGGAAGGTTCAAAGGACATGAACCAAGTTACTAGAGTACCTATTCACACTTGACTCCACACAATACTACTCCAAATATATTTGAAAACATTAAAATATATGCAAACTAATATATAATAACTCAAATCACTACATCACCCCCCCGATAGAAAAAGCGACGTCTCGGCGCGTCAAGTCAGGTCTTACACATGTGGAGCAAACTAGTCAACAGTTTCAAGTCAGATGCCACACATGTGAAGAGGACTAGTCAAAGGCGCCAAGTCAGGTGCTACACATGTAAGGTAGACTAGGCAAGGTCGTAGGTGGTGTGACCTTATTGGCTAGCCTACTCCTTAATGATAAAGAAAATTGTACAAGTTGGCCCAGAATCTGCCACGAACTCAAAAATTCATAGCGGCCACAGAACTGCTCCAAATCTGAAAATTCGAGTGCCAGACGGACCGCGTCGGAGAACTCTACCGGGTCACCAAATTTGAGAGCATTCTCATTTCTGGAGTGTCGTTGAGAGCTGAGAGAGTAGGCACTCCTCCAAATCTGTGCAGAAACTTCTGAAAATCATAAGTCCTTCTATACTTCTCCAAATTCTGCAAACTAAGTCTCAAACTGGGCGCTGTAAGATGTTCTACCAGAGTCTTGAGTTTCAGAGCATTCCAAGTTCAGGGGAGGGCACAATGTCAGAAGGCATATTCTGCCCTAACAATGCCAGCAGCCTGACCCCCTTCTACTTAGAGCATCATATCTCTCTCACCAGTGCTCCAAATTGAGCAAACTTGGACTCTAAATGACCGGCTACTCATGGACTACAGCCAGGTAAATTTTCAGAATTTATTATGCAGAGACCTATTACCAGTAGCAGTTTTAGTTTTCTGTCCAGAAACTGCGAGAAGAGAAGAGTGTCTAATGTCAATTTTTCCTCTTTCTTGTTCTTGCAGGCTGCCTCCAAGGGGTCTTCTGCTGCTTCTTGATGGTGGCAGGCTGCCTCCCTGAAGTCTTTGGGCTTCTAGTAGAGAGACTTGGGGCTGGTCCAAGATGGGGGCTGGCGGCATGGAAGCGCTTCAACTTTCTCTGAACTTTGTCAAGGTAGTGCGCCGCCACCCAACTATTCTTCGAATCTGGATATCCTTTCCTCTTCATCAAGTATTGCTGTTGTCTCCTGAAATTTCTCATAGCCACTATGTCTTCCACTTCGTACTCCAAATGATCATCCACTATTGTTGGGGCTAGTGGGGTTGTCACACGTCCTGGGAACTTGTTGTCGGGTTGCACATACGGCTTGAATAGGGAAGCGTGGAATACGGGGTCGATGTGCATAGTCTGGGGAAGTTCTAGCTTGAAAGCAACGGGGTTGACTTGCTGGATAATCTTGAAGGGTCCCAAATACTTGGGAGAGAACTTGCTGCCGGCAGGCCTGTTGTTCAGGGAAATGTTCTTGGATGATAGTAACACGTTGTCACCCACTCTGTACGTAATTTCTCTTCTGGATCTATTCGCCACTCTTGCTTGAGCATCTTGCGCGTGTTGTAGAGCTTTCTTCGCTGCTGTAAGGGCTGCTTCTAATGTCTCCATAAAATTGGTGGCTGCAGGTACTTCATCAAGGCCAGCCGTGAAGCTCAGTGGCGTGGTCGGATGGAATCCATAGTTGAGGAAGAATGGGGACTCTTAGGTAGAGGCTTGCGTTGTGTTGTTGTAGGCAAACTCCAAGGGGGTCAAGTACATGTCCCAATCTTGCTCCAGAGTAGACACGTAGGCCTTTAGAGAGGTCTTTAGAGTACAATTCATACGCTCGGTTTGCCCATCTGATTGCGGGTGGTAGGCAGTGGACATATCCAGCGATGTACCCAAGTTCTTGAAGAGATTTTTCCAGAAATGGCTTGTGAATCTTGGGTCTCTATCTGACACAATTCTTGATGGTAGTCCATGGAGTCGGAAGATGTTGTCAAAGATGAGTCTTGCAAGTTGTGGTGCTGTAGCCTTAGTCGTCGTGGGAATAAAATGAGCCATCTTGGTAAGTCTGTCCACCGCCGTGAGTATTGCATTATGGCCTCGAGGTGTCACGGGCAAGTCCACGATAAGGTCCATTGAGATGTCCGTCCATTGTCTTTCGGGGATTGGTAGTGGTTGGAGGAGTCCTCCCGCCTTTTGCGATGATGGCTTGATTCTTTGGCATGTGTCACAGCTCCTGCAGTACTCCTTGACTTGCTTAGACATGCCTGGCCAACAATAAGTCCTAGCTAGAACGCCCGTGGTCCTTAGGATTCCAAAGTGTCCTCCAAGAGGGTTGTCGTGTGCTTCTCGTAGAAGCAAGAGCCGGAGGTCTAAGTCATTAGGAACACATCTCTGGCCCGTATCTTGCCTCACCCAATAATTGCCTTCTTGCTTCTTGCATGGGTCCAAGGCTGCTTCTCCGTTCTTGTAGTAAGGGTCTCTTTCATAGGCGGCTGAAAATCGAGCTTCCAGATCTGTCTTCAGGGATACCATCACTGCATTTAATTGCAGTCTTGAGAGGGGGTCAGCCGGGTTTGTCTTGCCGGGCTGGTACTGAATCGTGATGTTGTATTGTTGCAAGTATCCGCTCCATCTTGCTTGTCTCCTTGAGAGATACGGCTGCGTTTGGAGGTGCTTTAACGCCTCGTGGTCCGTGGTGACCAGTACTTTGCGTCCTTCAACGTAGCAGCGCCAAACCTTCAAGGCATGTACAATCGCCAATGCCTCTCGCTCCGTGGTTGTATAATTTTGCTCGGCTGGATTTAGCTTCCTTGACTCGTAGGCGATGGGCTGCAGTCCCTTGCCTTGGTCTTGAAGCAGGATTGCTCCTATTGCATAGGAAGATGCATCGGTGATGACGTGGAAGGGCCAATCTGGGTTTGGACTTGGGAGTGTGAGCACCGGGGATGTGGTCAATCTTCGCTTTAACTCTTGAAATGCCTCTTCCTCTTTCTCGGTCCATGTATATAGCCTGTCCTTCTTGAGTAGATCTGTCAGGGGGGCTGCTATGTGCGAGAAGCCTTGGATGAATTTTCTGTACCAATTGGCAAATCCCAAGAATGACTGGAGTTCTTTCTTGGTCGTGGGGGTTGGCCATTCCTCCACCACCGTGGTCTTCTTGGGGTCTATCTTGATGCCATCAGCAGTCACGTGGAGACCTAGGAACTCCACTTCTTGTTTGGCAAACTCGCATTTTGACTCCTTCGCAAACAGCTTGTTTTGCTTCAATACTTCAAGGACTTCTTTCAAGTGTCTCGCATGCTCTTCAAGGGTCTTGCTGTAGATAAGGATGTCATCGATGAATACCACCACAAATCTGTCCAACATGGGCTGAAATATGGTGTTCATCATAGTCATGAAAGTTGCTGGCGCGTTGGTGAGTCCAAATGGCAGGACCATGAACTCAAAATGTCCATATCTTGTCCTGAATGCCGTCTTCTCTATGTCCGGTTCTGCGATGCGAATCTGGTGGTAGCCGCTCCGTAAGTCAATCTTCGTGAAGTACTTGGCTCCAACCAGCCGGTCCATGAGCTCATCCATGCGCGGCAGCGGGTATCGATTCTTGATGGTGATCTTGTTGAGGGCGCGATAGTCCACACACATCCTCAAGGTACCATCTTTCTTCTTGACAAATAGCACCGGGGCTCCAAATGGCGACTTGCTAGGTCGAATGAAGCCATGCTCCAGTAGCTCCTTGATTTGCTTCTTGACTTCGTCTAGCTCCGTGTATGACATTTTGAACGTAGGCCGAGAGATGGGCTTGCTTCCGGGCTCCAACTCTATCTTGTGGTCTACGAATCTTTTGGGGGGTAGGCCCTTGGGCAATTCCGGGGAGAACACTTCTTTGTAGTCCTCTAAGACTTCTTGTATCTCCTTGGGAACGGGGCTGCCTTCTTGACTCTCGATGTCTTTCTTGATGTCTTTTGGCGTGATCAAGGCCAAAAGAAGCTCGTGTCCCTTCCTCACAAGTCTCTTGAGTTGGAGGGCGGACAATAGTATCTCGTGTGCCGGCTTCTGGATGTCTTGGGTCTGGATATTCTGGATTGCGCGCAAAATACAGATTCTTGAAGTGATGTCATTCTTGATCTTGATAGTACCGGTCCTCCAATCAACTTGGGGGTTGTGCTTGGTCAACCAAGGCGTCCCTAGGATGACGTCGTACTTGCCCAATTGCATGGGGGAGAACACTACTCTATCCTTGAAGGACTTGATAGAGAGTGCCAAGGGGTACGTCTTCTTGGAAGGGGTAGTATAGGAGAATCCATCGGGCATCATAATCTCCTCGTCGTGGTCAAGAGTTCGCATAGTAATACCGTGCTTGGTGGCAAAATCTGCAGCAATGAAGTTGCCTTGAGCTCCGCTATCCACCAAGATGTGGACCTTCTCTCCTCCAAGGTAACCTCTCAAACTCATTGGGGCTGGAACGTCGTCTTCAACGGGGGTCTCCACCTCACTTGGCGTGTTGCCTTCTCGTGAAGTGGGTCTTGGGGTGGTAGGCTCCTGGCCTACCGGCGCTGTCCGTTTTTTGACAACTTTTTGGGGCATGAAAGTGCACGATGGCCCTTTTCCTTGCAATAAAAGCATAGTCCAGCCGTCATGAGAGCTTCTTTTTCAGCCGGGGAGAGTCTTGCTTTCACTCCTTGCTGGTTTCTTGCATCATAAGTGTCATTGGAGGGTCTTCCACTCTTCCGGGCAGCCGCGGGGTCCCTTTTAATAACTCCGATTTCCATGGGTGTGGGTCCAGATTCGGATGTGGAAGGGGCTGCGTACACCCGCGTCGTCGGTACCCGTGAAGATGAAGGCACGGAGTGCTTGAAATCCAAGGTATCCACCTTTTGGGCCACTTCAATGATCTTTGAGAAGTCCGTCAAGTCGCGTAACTCCACTTCCTTTGCCACCTTGGGTTTGAGGCCAAAGATGTAGCGGTCAATCTTCTCCTCGAGAGACATGTTGGGGATCTCAAGAGTGAGGGCGTGAAATCTGGATGTATACTCTTGAACGGACGTCGTTTGCTTGAGATGGTGGAGCTTTCCTCGGGCAATCTTCTCCGCATTGATGGGCATGAATTGCTTCTTGAGGGCCTCACGAAAATCTGCCCATCTTGCATATGATGGTGGGGGCTCTTGGCCGAGCATGGGGTGCGCCATAGCTTGATATATAGCCGCTTGATAGTTACGCCACCATGATGTTGCTGCTCCTCTAAGTAAGGTAACGGCAAAGGGAACGTAGTCCTCCTCGGGTACTTCAAGGAATGCGAGGTACGTCTCCACTTGGTAGAGCCATAAATTCAGGTTGGCACCTTTCCCGGGGTTGAAAGTGTCGGGTTTGCCGGGCTTGATGAGTTTCCTTGCTCTCGTTGGCTCTTGTGGAGGCGCTTGAGCCGGGGCTGGATTTTGAGCATTGCTCGCAATAGGGGCAACCATGGCAGCCATAGCTTCTCTTGACGCTTGCACGGTTGCTTCATAGGTGGCCAAGCCCACTTGGTTGTGGACGGTCATTAGGAAGGCTGCCCACTCATTTGCGGGAACTCCTTGTGGTGGGGTCAACTTTGCTATAGCGGCTGCCACGGGATTTGACGGTGCTCCTCCTTGTGGTGCTTCTTGTTGTTGGAGATTTCCTTGAGTAGGCTCTCCCATCGACGCTGGAGGAGGGTGTGCTCCTCCTTGTGGTGCTTCTTGTTGTTGCAGATTTTCTTGAGTGGGCTCTCCCATCGGCGCTGGAGGAGGGTGTCTTGGAGAGGAAGGGCTTCCTTCGAAAGCTTGCTGTTGGTCTTGAGGATCGGCCATCTTCTTGTGCTACCAAAGTGCCTAGCTCCGATACCACTGTAGTGAAACAGATAGATAAAGTACTTAGTAAAACAGAATACTTTATCTATTCAAGACAAGGATCTTTGAACACAAGTGGTAGCTTCTTGAAAGAGAGATGGCTTCTTGAAAGTTAATATATTTCTGGATTTTGGCAAGTACAAGAGTGATTCTGGAATGTCTTTCTATGTTCTAGCTCTTGTTTATATACTTGCTACATAAGTAATTTCTAGGAAGGTGTATGTTGATGTGTTGGCACCCAACACATCCCAAAACTTGCCACCTCTTTCTAGAATAATGTACACATGTCCTTTTGACCTAAAAATGGCACATCTGACTTTTGCCACATGGAGTTCTTCTAGGTCTTTCCTCTAACTTCGAGAATGCCTTGGAAGGTTCAAAGGACATGAACCAAGTTACTAGAGTACCTATTCACACTTGACTCCACACAATACTACTCCAAATATATTTGAAAACATTAAAATATGTGCGAACTAATACATAATAACTCAAATCACTACAGCGTGGCTGCTTAGCTTCTCAGCTGGCAGTCACGCCTAATTGGCTCATGGCTAAGAACTCCTGAGCAGGGTGTACAAACAAATGCCACTTGCTCAAGATTCCCAACCGGGCGGCCGTAACCTATCTTGGCATTGCGGCCATGACCTGGCTTAACCTGCCAGTCACACAGTACCTGACTTGGTACCTGCTGGGCGGCTCATCACTGATCCCCAGCTTCTAGCCTCGCGGCTGTCTATGCTGTCAAAACCTCCCCCATCCCTGGGTGTGGAGCACATTGACATTGACCCGTTGCCAGCGGTCTTGACGTCGACATAACCGCTGACTGCGAGATAATCAGTCAAGTGGTCGGTGAGTCAACGTTGACTTTCCGTACCTGGGTAGCCGTAGCTTGCGCTGCGCGTGCGGCACCGTCAAACGGATAGTAGTCGCGACATGCATTTCCGAAGTTTAATTAGTTTGAGGTCGGTTGACGACTGTCCTTACTTTGCGGTGAGCGCGACCGTCGGATTGACCGGCAGCGTCGAGCGATCTGGCCCGTTAGATAGAACTCAAACCTTCACGTAAGTTCGGCTGACGCGGAGTGCCGACTAGGTCGATTTACTTGGAAGTTTTGGTTTAGCCTAGCGCGTCTAAAATAGAATATTCTAGTAATGTCGATGCATGTATGTGGACGTCAATTCGACCCGACACGTCAGATTAGACCGATCTGGCTTACTCACCAATATTCTGGAAGGGACGATTTGACGAACACTTGGGAAAATCCGTAGCTTCCTCCAAGGCAGGAGCACTTAGGCAGAAAATTATAAATAGGCATAACTTCTTTGTTTCTTATCAGTTTTCACTTCTGTAAATTTCTACGAGTTTGTAATGACAAGGCCTTTCATCCTACCTTATTTGTGAGTAGTTTCTTGCTACTCAAAATGTTGAGTAATTTTCCTAAGCTTTCTTAATGATATGCCGCTGCATTCTTTAGTATGATTGCAACTAGTTCTTTCCATCGTGACTCACTACGCTTCCACTAGGGCACTCTGCCCCTTTCATCTGGTATCGGAGCTGGACTAGTTTGCGTATTATATTATGGAGTCGCAGCCGGCAGCTGGAGGAGGCGAACATGTCGAGCATGTTGAGCGCGCGGGGCAACAGGCAGCACCAACGATGACTAGAGGGCAACAAGAGATGCAGGCGATGTTAACGTAAATGGCAAATGCAATTGGAGGAGAAGTCTACGCCCAATTTCAACAAAATATGCGCGCGGAGGTGGAGAGAATGGTGCGAGTTGTTGTTGGGAATGCCGCTTCCTGTTGTACCACCAATCCATGTCAATCAAGTGGTGCAACCAGTTATTCCACCCGCATCAAGAGTGCGTGTGCCTAAGCCTGAAGTTTATACTGGAGAGCGTGGATCGCCACCTATTCATCAATGCATTTTTGGAGTGAAGAAGTTTATGGAGTATTTTGTGCTCATGCCTGACAGGCAAGTCGCCTTTGTCATAACTTTGTTGCAGAAGAGTGCTGGAGCTTGGTATGAACGAGAAGAGCAGCTGTTTGGAGTTCCTGCTACTGTTGATCAGCTCTTTGAAGGCTTGAAGAGGCAATTTCAACCTATTGCACCCGAGGCTACTGCTCGAGATCAATTGGTGCGCATTTGTCAACGAGGAAGCGTTCAAGAGTATGTATCGCGCTTCATCGAGCTGGTGCTTCAATGTCCATCTATGCACGAGTCGGAGATGATGGACAAGTTCAAGAGGGGACTCAAGCCAACTGTGGCCAAGGAAGTGGCGCTCAAGGACCCTACCAGTCTTGGAGAAATGATGGCATTGGCAACAAGGGTCGACGCTGTGGAGTATAGTCAGAGGAAATGGAGCAACCACAACTTTGGAGGACATGGACACTTTGGTTCTCAAGCACCAAGCACAAGTGGTCAAGGTCCAGTACCTATGGAGTTGGGACTTGTCGAGAACCAGCGCACGCAACAGAATTACAAGCCGAGAGGACCCTGCTATAATTGCGGCAAGCTTGGACATCTGGCTCGTGACTGTCATGTAAAGGCAAAGCAACCTTAACAACAAGAAAAAGGGGGACGCCAGTAACTCATTCTGGGGTCTCTACTGGCGTGAAGACGAGAACTCACAAGGAGGTTATCCCTAGGAGCCTGACGAGAAGCGAAAGACGAGATGGTAACAAGCCTATCATCGTGGAAGGAGTAGTCGACGGCAACAAGGCGAAGTGTATGGTCGACAGTGGCGCAAGTGCAAACTTTGTGCACAAGAAGCTGGTGAAGGAGTGGCGAATCCCTGTGCGACTTACCAAATAGGCGATTAACAATTAATAAAGATCTTTATATCAGCAAGTAATCTTTATGGTGTTTTTCGTTAACTGGTTAAACGGCAAAGGACAACACACTAGCAGTGAACAATACTCGTAAATCAAATGCGAGTGAACTAGCATCCATAATGCAATCAGTATACTCATACATAAGCAAGGTTAGAAGACAGTGCGTATCAATGGCTTCACGCCTTGGATTCAGATCCCTCTCACTTGCTGTACAAGAGAGTTGGCCTCGTTTCCAAATGCCGAGCTCGAGAGCAATGCCTAGCATATGTACATGGAATGAGTTTACTGTTCAACGGCCAGTGAGATGGCACCGCCTACTCGGGAGTTCACCACGTTGGTAGGACCTCGGTTAACCAAATCCACCCCCATCTCTCATCATCCCAAATCGCCATCCATCATAGGGATGTCATGTGGCCATTCATCTAGCATACCACACTTAGATGCATATCGAGGCAGTTCGCTGCTACCGAGTACAGAAGTCAGCTGGCTGTCCAAGAATGTGTCAGCAAGCTGACTTAAGTTGACTTCAGCCTGCTGCTTCCGGCTGAGTCATTAAACTGATATTAAATATAAAGTCCAACAGACTGATTATTAACTAGAGTTCAGCAGGCTGAACATAATTACCCATTATGTTTAAATGAATATTATATTTACCAATATACTGATTCATTACACATTATGAGCCTAAGGAGGCAATTTTGGCAAATGGGCAGAGACTCAAGTGTGGTGCACCTACGAAAGCTATTCACGTGGAAGTAGCGGGGCACCGGAGTAAGGAAGTTATGGAGCAGGCAGAGTTCGGTCACCATGCGGTGATATTGGGCCGACCATGGCTAAGGAAAGCCAACCCTCAAGTGCACTGGAGCACAGGACAAGTGAAGGTTTAAGGGCGTGATGGTCGAATGGAGACAGCGAAACAGGTGGAGGTAAATACAACCACAAGCAACTGTCTTCTATTGAGCCTACAACTTAAGAAGCAATGCAGGGCAAATCAGATGAAGGAGATGTACCTTGTTTCGTTGGCCCTGGCCTGGTCATCAGATGGAGCAAGCGTGAATCCTAACAGCCTGGGCGAATGTACTTCGCCAAAGGAGCAAGTAGTGGTGTCTGATCCCTTTGCTCAAAAGGAGCAGAGCCCAACTGCTCAAGAGAAGAAGCTTGCTGAGATGCCTGCCCAAATTAAGGCGCTGTTGGAGAAGTTCAAGTGCGTGTATTCTGAGGAGCTACCTGCAGGATTACCTCCACAGAGAGCTATGGAGCACAAGATTGAGTTGGAACCAGGGAGCAAGCAACCAGTGGGACCCGCCTATCATCAATCGTTTAGAGAGTTGGACAAGTTGAAGAAGCAGCTGACAGAGTTATTGGAGAAGGGATTCATCCGACCCAGCGAGTCTCCATTTGCAGCGCCAATCTTATTTGTGAAGAAGAAGGATGGGACTACGGGGATGTGTGTTAACTACCGGGCACTCAACAAGGTCACCATCAAGAATAGGTACCCACTTCCACGAGTGGACGAGTTAATTGACAGGCTTGTTGAAGCGAAGTATTTCTCGAAGATTGATAAGAGGAGTGGCTATCACCAGGTACGGATTGCGGAAGGAGACGTTTAGAAGACTGCTTTCAGGACTCGTTATGGGTTATTCGAGTTCACAGTCATGCCTTCTGGGTTGACTAATGCACCTGCTACATTCAAGGGACTCATGAACGGTATCTTTAGACCGTACTTGGACCACTTTGTGGTGGTATTTTTGGACGACATCCTGATCTATTCGAGGACCTTGGAAGAGCATGTGGAGCATCTGAAGAAGGTGTTGGAGGTCTTGAAAGATCAGAAGTTATATGGGAAGATGAGCAAGTGCAACTTCTGTCTCAAGGAGGTTGAGTTTCTTGGGCACATAGTGGGAGCTGAAGGAGTCAAGGTAAAGCATAAGAAGGTGCAAGCAGTCAGAGATTGGCCCATGCCTGCTGATATTCATCAACTCGGGAGTTTCCTCGGCATGGCAATTTAGTATTAACGTTTCATTGAAGAATTTGCCAAGGTGTGTGCACCGCTCATGGACATGTTAAAGAAGCAGGAGAAGTGGCTATGGGATGACAAGGAGCAGCAAGGTTTTTAGAAGATTAAGGAGCTGTTGACACAGGCACCTGTGTTGGCAATTGCAAGTCCAGAGCTTCCTTTCACCATCATCACGGACGCATTAAACTTCGCAGTGGGAGCCATTCTTCTCCAGGACCAAGGCAAAGGATTGCAGCCTGTGGCATATGAGAGCAGGAAGTTGAGACCTGCTGAGCAAAACTATGCAGCGCACGAGATGTTGGCTATTATCCAGGCTTTGAGAATTTGGCGATGTTATGTGGACGGCCGGAAGGTGTTCATCAAGACCGACCACAAGAGCTTGGAGAAGTTTATGACGTAGCCAACGTTGACACTAAGACAAGCAAGGTGGATGGAGTTTCTGCAACAGTTCGACCACAAGATTAGGTACTTACCTGGGAAGATCAACTCTGCGGACGCTTTATTCAGGAGGTGTGACCTTGCAACTGTCTCAGTCATCAAGGAGGGTATGGACTTCAAGGAGAAGCTTTAAAGAGGTTATGAGGAGGACCCAGAGTTTGCTTATGGTGGAGCAGCTGAGTCAAACTCGAGTATGCAGAAGAAGGACGGCATATGGCATTATGGTGATTCCAAGAGAGTGGTGGTACCTGACATCAAGGAGTTACACGACTTACGACTTGCGGAGGATCATGATTGCTTATATGTTGGACAATTTGGAAGCGAAAAGACGGAAAGCGTACCGAAGCGGGAGAACTATTGGAGGAATATGGACAAGGACATCGAGGAGTGGATCAGGAGTTGTGATGCGTGCCACCGTAACAAGACACCAAATCAAAAGAAGGGAGGTACATTGCAGATCCTGCCTATTCCAGAGTATCCTTGGGAGCAGACTGCTATGGACTTCATCACATATGCACCAGTGAGTAGTCAAGTGCACGATGCAGTATGGGTTGTGTCTAATAGACTCAGCAAGATGGCACACTTCATTCCCATGAAGGAGACTTTTACGGCAGCAGATGTGGCACGGCTGTTCTTTGATCATATTTTCAAGCTACATGGGTTGCCGAAGGTGATTGTTTCAGATCGGGATCCGCGATTTACTAGCAACTTTTGGCGGTCATTGTTTACTTTGATGGGGACCAAGTTGAGTATGAGCACTTCCTATCATCCTCAGACAGACGGGCAGAGTGAGGGGCTCAACAGAACTCAGCAAGAGGTGCTCAGGAGTTTCATTATGGAGGACCTTTCAGAGCTGGACACGAAGCTACCAGGGTTGGAGTTTGCCTACAACAACAGCATGCAGGGATCGACCAAGCAGTCACCATTCACTATGGTTTATGAGAGAGAAGTAAATCATCCAGGGAACATCTTGTTGGAAAAGGCCAAGGAGACTCAGGTTCCTACTACACAAGCTTTTATGGAGCAGATGACCAAGACTTGGAATATGGCGAAGACGTGTATTCGGAAGGCACAGAAAGAGCAGGTCAAGCATGCTAACAAGCACAGGAGAGAAGTGACATTCCATGTGGGTGACAAAGTACTCTTGTCAACAGAAAATCTACCCTTCACAGGCAAGAGGAAACTGCGGGCACGATTTACAGGTCCCTTTGTGGTGCTCAAGCAGGTGAATCCAGTGACCTACAAGTTGGAGCTTCCTTCAGGCTGGTGTATCCATGATGTGTTCCATGTCAGTTGTTTGCGGCCATACGTTGTCTAAAATGAAGGACATCCAGGACGACTACCTACACCAGTTGAGATCGATGATGTATTGGAGTATGAAGTGGAGGCGATTGTTGGCGATCGACGAGTCCAGCGAGGTCAACGACTTGTTCAAGAGTATCTGGTCAAGTGGAAAGGCTACCATGTGGACGACAACACTTGGGAACCGGAGGCCAACTTGACTCATTGTAAGAGTAAGTTGAGACGTTACTTGCAGAATGCGTCGAGGACGTCGCATCTTGAGGAGGGGGATGATGTAAGGTCATAAGTTTATAAAGTGCATTTTTGAGTTTCATAAAAGTATGTTTCAATTGTATAGTAGTGTAGAGTGCATTTTTGTGGTCATTTTGATATAAAGTTCATCGAATTTGGTCAAGTATTGAGAGAGGTATGGATTTCTGAAGTTTAATTAGTTTTAAGGTCGGTTGACGACTGTCCTTAATTCGCGGTGAGCGCGACGTTGGATTGACCGACAGCGTCGAGCGATCTGGCCTGTTAGAATGAACTCAAACCTTCACGTAAGTTCGGCTGACGCGGAGTGCCGACTAGGTCGATTTACCTAGAAGTTTCGGATTAGCCTAGCGCGTCTAAGTTAGTATGTTCTAGATATTTCGATGCATGCATGTGGACGTCAAATCGGCCCGACACGACAGATGAGACTGATCTGGCTTTCTCACGAATATTCTGGAAGGAGCGAGTTGACAAACACTTGGGAAAATCCATTGCTAAGCGGCCCTCCCGCCTAAGGGCGAGCGGCCGTCGTAGAAAACTATTAATAGACATAACTACTTCATTTCTTATCAGTTTTCACTTTCGTAAATTTCTACGGGTTTGTAATGACAAGGCCTTCCATCCTACATCATTTGTGAGCAATTTCTTGCTACTCAAAATGTTGAGTAATTTTCCTAAGCTTCCTTAGTGATATGCCGCTGCACTCTTTAGTATGATTGCAACTAGTTCTTTTCCTCGTTAGTCACTACGCTTCCACTAGGACACTCTGCCCCTTTCAGATAGGGACGGACAACGGTGAGGAAAACTCTGTTGGCGTCAGTTGCTGGTAGGACCAGCCGTTCCGAGTGCTTCAGGGAGTCAGCAGCATGCACTTCAACCACGAGCACAAGACGCGGCAACCTTACTTCTGGTGGAACAATGGGTCTAAGATAACTTACGCTAATCTGAACGGTACAAGGAAATAACTACTACCTCAGACATCACTGCGAGTAGGTGAGACAACGAGCCGTCAGCCCGCGCATAACGTCTAACCCTATGAGACTTGTAAAGGTCAGCATTTGTATGTGAGAAGCTAGGATCGTGGGCGAACGAGCTAGGACTACTGGGTGTAGATGAGCGTGTAACATGAAGTGTCTATTGACTAGGCTAGCGATGTTATGGCGGGCTTCAACTCCACGAGACTCTAGGCTAGCAGATCCGTAGCATGTATAGACTATGAAGTACCTTACTACAATGTGTGAGGTAACAAACAAGTACGACAGCAAGGGATATGCATAAACATGAGTAAGTGAGAAAATATGGCATTGAAGCATCATGCGACATACAAATGCTAACACTCTTTGAGTGTTAGCTCGCGGCCTAAAAAGCATACCCACGAACCTCTAGCCCAGTGCCGAAAGTGAAACTCAATCGTAATCGCTACCGACTCGGGTGTCGCGTGATCGCGTCCCACCAACAAAATCATAAATACTATAGCTAATATATAAAAAGAACTAAATAAGAAAAGGAGAACGTAGTACGACGAGACGACACCCCAACCCCATGCGCACACCCATACTCTCCATAACCCCTAACAACCCCGTGGGCGTACCCAGCGGGGCTGCCTATTGTACATGATGACTAGGTCACGGGCAACTGCAGCTCCCACTTGGTACCAGCGCCGATCCAATGAGCGAGGGGACTCGTGGGTCGACCTCCACACGTGTGAAGGTAGAGGGAAATGCGTGGGATCCGGGTGGAACCTCACACCTGCTCAATAGCAGAACCTCGTGAGCGGATCATAGGTCCAAGTGCTTACTGCAGCCGCTTGTGAACTAAGGCATCCTCACATACTACCCTAACCCGGCTATCCACTAGCCTGTCAACACCCACCACCCCAGATCAACTGGACCAAACACGCGAGAGACTCGACGGCACCAAGCATGACACCCTATCTGTGCGCCAACCTAGGTGCGTCGTTGAGGCTCCGGACGGCGGTTTGGCTGCGCAGCGCAGTCCAGGATGCCCCCCCCCATGCGGCATTGCCGCCCGCGGTCGCCTAGGTGCACCTCACTATGCTGGGCTGCGTGCGTGTGCCATGTGGCAGCGCGTGTGCGCAGCTGGCGTGCGCATCTACTGTTGGAGCTTTACCGACCGCGTTGCTGCCGGACGTGCGCAGGGCAGTTCGCGGCGCTGGCTTGTGTGGGTATGTGTGCCTGGCCATGCCGCTGTCGTAAGTGGGCACTTTGCCCAGCGTGTGCGTGACACGTGGCGGCGGCTGCTGGGGCCTGCTGCTAGCAGCAGTTAGCAGCGGACGTTTGTCCCGTTGCTGCGCGCTTGTGCGCAGCGCTGCGCACGTTCGCGCGGCCATTTTTTGAACGGCTTTTGAAGCTGTAGCCAAAGTGGCCGGTTGGCGAGCTCGTGCCAAGGCGCCACCTATTGCTGCACAGGTTCAGGCAGCCCTGCTGGCGCCAGCAGGGCAGCGCACGCAAAGGGCGCGTGTGTTGGCGCCTTTGCCTTCTGCGTTGGCTGCTGCGTGGACCCGTTGGTGGGCCCGATTGCAGCATTGGCTGTCAGGACTGCGCAGGCTTGGGGCCTGCCACCTATCAGCCAGTCAAGACTCGCCGTGCCGCTGCTGACAGGTGTCAGCGCGGGGCGAGCCGGGCCTGCAGGGACGTCGATGTCAACGCCTGCGGCCTCCGTCGTGGGCGCTCTGTCGTCGTGCGGACGTGCGCGTGGCGGATGCGTCGACTTGGTAGCAGGGCCGTGCGCAGCGCAGGCTGGCAGAGCTGCGCAGGCTTAGGGCCTGCCATCTGTCAGTGCGTCAGAGCTTGCCGATTTAGTGCTGATAGGTGTCAGCGTGAGGCAAGTCGGGTCTGCAGGGGCGTCGATGTTGGCGCCTGCGGCCTTTGTCGTGTGCGCTCCATCGTCGTGCGGATGTGTGCGTGGCGACTGCGTCGGCCCAACAGCGGGGCTGTGCGTAGTGTGGGCTGGCAGAGCTGCGCAGGCCTGGGGCCTGCCATCCGTCAGCGCATGGGGGCCTGCTCTGTCGCTGCTGACAGGTGTTAGTGGGGGGCACGTAGGGTCGGCAAACGCGTCATTGTCGGCGTGTGCAGCCCTCGTCGTGAGTGCCGCGTCATCGTGCAAATGCTAGTTGACTGCAGTGCGGTGGCTGCAACAGCTGGCAGCGTCTGGATATGCCAGGTGTCATTATTGGGCGTGCGCGCAAATGTTGCGCTATCCCTTGCTCTCTCGCTACTGACAGGTGTCAAAGCGATGTGCGTCGGGTTTGCAAGGGCGTCCATGTCGACGTCGGCAGTGTCCGGTGTAGGAGCTCCGTCGTAATGCGGGCGTGTGCATGGCTGCTGCGCTGCTGCCGCGCCATGTGGCCGCCTCATATATTGCCAGGTGTTGGCGCCGGGCGTTTGCGCATGTGCTGCGCAGGCGCCAGCTATCAATACTGCAGCGTCGGCCGGGGGAGCGTGTGCGAACAGCGCTTCGCAAGCGTCGTAGCTGTTGGCGGCAAAGAGAGCACGAAGTCGCGCGATCTCCGCGTTGGCCTCCACAAGAGCGTCGCTGACCTTGTTGAAACTGCAGTAGTCGTCCCCGGGGATCATTGCGGCGTTCGTCGTAGCCGTGGCTGCCGTGATCAAGGGGCTTCTGCCAGTGCGAGGGTTCTGCATTCTTTGTGGGCCCAAAGAGGGCGCAGGATCGTCATAAGCGAGTCCAGACTCCGTGTCGCACTGCTTTTGCATGCACACAATCTGCAGGTGACCGGCCTTGCCGCAGTAGGTGCAATCGCCTGGCTTGTCGTTCTGCGCCAGAGTGCAGTCACGACGTGAGTGGCCCATTTCCCCACATACCCAGGAAGTGTCTCTCGTTGTCGCGGCCATAGAGATACGGCCACGTTGAGCGTTGTGAGACTGCGTCTGTGCAGGCAGCTGCGGCTGCTGCGGCTGCTGCTGCTGGCGTGCAGGTGCGGGGCGAGCTGTTAAAGAGGGGGCCATCGGGACCTCGTGTCTAACGCTCGTGGATGCAAGGCCAACACGGTTGCTGATGTTGCTCCGTGCAGCGGCCAAGCTTTGCTTCTCAACAGAGAGGTATGCGTCCTCCAGGATGTACTTGGAGCCGATGTGGTAGATGAGGGGAGCGATGGCTCTCTTCTCAGGCGTGACTCTACAGCGCGTAGGAAGATCTCTGCGGCCTCTCG
Source organism: Mesotaenium endlicherianum (assembly GCA_009602735.1). NCBI lineage: Eukaryota > Viridiplantae > Streptophyta > Zygnematophyceae > Zygnematales > Mesotaeniaceae > Mesotaenium > Mesotaenium endlicherianum. Next base: position 127,329 of record WELA01003606.1, read on the forward strand.
GTTAGTGACGGTGCCGACGTCTCGGCGGAGGTGCGTCAGGCAACGATACATCATCCGAATCGTCTCGCTCTTGCGCCGGAAGAAGTGGTGCAGCTTGTACACCTTCTCTTTGGTCGCGGCCTGGAACTCCTTCCTAAGGACGGCCCAGAAGGACTTGACCGGATCTGCAAGGGGGGTCTCCACAAGGGGGTCCTCCAAAAGCTCTGTGCGTGCGTAGATCTCGTCACCTTTTCTCACAAAAGGTGTCACGGGCCTCGTAGAGGAGGTAGCGCATAAGCGTATAAAACACGTCACGCTTAGTAAGCGTGGGCGTTTTAAGCTTTGCAGTCACGAACTCAGCCTCAAACTCTAAGATTGTGTCGTCCAGATCACATGTTCCTGGCCTGCCGCTGAAGCGGAAGAGGGAGGACTTGTCAGTCTTGACCTCGTGGTCACTTGCCATGGGATATTAGGATCGTAGTGAGCCCACTGAGAAGGTGGTTCATGGACAATTACAGGAGGTAGGAGTGCTGGCTGTTCCCCTTCAGAGGGTTCAGTGACAGTGCTGAGACCTAAGTCTGAGTCTTCGCCACTAACCCCTCTGTAGTAAGGCTGATAAGAGAGCTTACTACGTGTAGGCGTACGTTGAAGATTCTAATTGATTTTGAGCAAAGCAAAGAGAGATTTTTTTAGAAGTAAGGAGTGTGTACTCTCCAGAGTGAGCACCTCAATATTGTAATCTGATAGGAAAACAACAGATGAAGTCTGGCCCAAAAGATCACTGGAAGCACATCATGATCTTCAAGAGTAGTCCTATAGCAGGGGGTGTAAGTTGTGAATTTGCTCACCACTTGTGAAGTTCTTCAAGTGACTGGAAGCAAGCAAGGCTTGCTCTTCACAAGAGAGAGACTAAGTGGTCTTGAAAACACAAGAGATAAAACTGTAAGCTTTACTAAAAATCTCTATGGCATAATGGGACTTCCAAAAAAATGTCTCTCTAGGGACATTTTTTAGCACTTATACTCCTGGACACCTGGCGTGGTATGCGGCAGGTCCAATGCATCTATTCACTCTAGGAGGCTCTCTTATGTTCACTAATGTGTGCAAGGCATGTACTAGCTCTCCTATAGGCTAGGCATGACTCAAACCAATCAAAGCAAGGTGCGTAGTCTATGCTAAGTGTCTCTCACTGGTGAAGGTTACTTTGGGTGTTTCTACCTAGATAGCGCCTCAAAAGTGAATCTGGAACTTGAGGAAGCTTCCCCTAGAAGTAGGTGATGCAGTCACCAAGTTATAGCCTCAATGATACACTTATACTATGTAAATGCAAGACTTATGTAGACAAAGGGGCTCGTGGATTTGTGTGCACAATGCTAGGGGTGCTCGGGGTGACGAAATAGCCCACAATGTCACTTTTGGGCAGATTGAGTCACAAGTTCGCTTTTGGTGTGATTCTGCAAGAGATTGAAAAGGAGCGCGGACTATATTGCGCCTTTTGTGCTCGATACTTCACCAAACGACGCGAAACTGGTGCCATTTGGAAGATGCTTTGACGCGCCACACTTTGAAGACTTGGAAATCTTGAGAAGGTCAATATATGAATGCTTAAATCCAATGCAAAGTTGGTTGTCCTAGATTGATGTTTCGCACATGTATAGCATAGTTTTGTACGTCAACCTCGACTCAATAAATCATAATAGTATTAAATATTTAGCAGACTTAATATCAATTGAAGCTCAGCAGGCTGAACTTATTTAACTATTATATTTAAATGTATAGTATATCTATCCAATATATTGATTCATTACAATCCCTCCAACTTAAATTGTTGTCGACTCGACAACACTTCCTACTATTATGTAAAATATAGTAACACACATGCAACACAACCAACTGATACTAAAACAAAGACAACAGCAAACTAAGTACTAGGAGCTCTGTCTTTTGGAGAGCGAGACCTGGAACAGGATCTCCTTCTCCTGTCTGATGGCCTCCTAAAACCTGGGGGCTCGGACCAGGGTGAACCAAGGGGTGAACGCAGCAACTGGGCAGCCTGCTCTTGCACTATCTGCAAGTTGATGGAGACCGCTCTCTCCTGTTGTAGTAATTTGAGTTATTATATATTTGCATATATTTCAATGTTTCCAAATATATTTGGAGTAGTATTGTGTGGATTCAAGTGTGAATAGGTACTCTAGTGACTTGGTTCATGTCCTTTGAACCTTCGAAGGCATTTTCGAAGTTAGAAGAAAGACCTAGAAGAACTCCACGTGGCAAAAGTCAAATGTGCCATTTTTAGGTCAAAAGGACATGTGTACATTATTCTAGAAAGAGGTGGCAAGTTTTGGGATGTGTTGGGTGCCAACACATCAACATACACCTTCCTAGAAATTACTTATGTAGCAAGTATATAAACAAGAGCTAGAACATAGAAAGACATTCCAGAATCACTCTTGTACTTGCCAAAATCCAGAAATATATTAACTTTCAAGAAGCCATCTCTCTTTCAAGAAGCTACCACTTGTGTTCAAAGATCCTTGTCTTGAATAGACAAAGTATTATATTTCACTAAGTACTTTATCTATCTGTTTTGATACAGTGGTATCGGAGCCAGGCACTTTGGTAGCACAAGAAGATGGCCGATCCTCAAGACCAACAGCAAGCTTTCGAAGGAAGCCCTTCCTCTCCAAGACACCCTCCTCCAGCGCCGATGGGAGAGCCCACTCAAGAAAATCTGCAACAACAAGAAGCACCACAAGGAGGAGCACACCCTCCTCCAGCGTCGATGGGAGAGCCTACTCAAGGAAATCTGCAACAACAAGAAGCACCACAAGGAGGAGCACCGTCAAATCCCGTGGCAGCCGCTATAGCAAAGTTGACCCCACCACAAGGAGTTCCCGCAAATGAGTGGGCAGCCTTCCTAATGACCGTCCACAACCAAGTGGGCTTGGCCACCTATGAAGCAACCGTGCAAGCGTCAAGAGAAGCTATGGCTGCCATGGTTGCCCCTATTGCGAGCAATGCTCAAAATCCAGCCCCGGCTCAAGCGCCTCCACAAGAGCCAACGAGAGCAAGGAAACTCATCAAGCCCGGCAAACCCGACACTTTCAACCCCGGGAAAGGTGCCAACCTGAATTTATGGCTCTACCAAGTGGAGACATACCTCGCATTCCTTGAAGTACCCGAGGAGGACTACGTTCCCTTTGCCGTTACCTTACTTAGAGGAGCAGCAACATCATGGTGGCGTAACTATCAAGCGGCAATATATGCAAACTAATACATAATAACTCAAATCACTACATCACCCCCCCGCCAAAAAAAGCGACGTCTCGGCGCGTCAAGTCAGGTCTTACACATGTGGAGCAGACTAGTCAACAGCTTCAAGTCAAATGCCACACATGTGAAGAGGATTAGTCTAAGGCGCCAAGTCAGGTGCTAGATATGTAAGGTAGACTAGGCAAGGTCGTAGGTGGTGTGACCTTATTGGCTAGCCTACTCCTTAATGATGAAAAAAATTGTACAAGTTGGCCCCGAATCTGCCACGAATTCAAAAATTCATATCGTCCACAGAACTCCTCCAAATTTGAAAATTCGAGTGCCAGACAGACCGCGTCAAAGAACTCTACCGGGTCACTAGATTTGAGAGCATTCTAATTTTTGGAGTGTCGTTGAGAGCTGAGAGAGTAGGCACTCCTCCAGGGGGGTCAAGTACATGTCCCAATCTTGCTCCAGAGTAGACACGTAGGCCTTTAGAGAGGTCTTCAGGGTACGATTCATACGCTCGGTTTGCCCAATTGATTGTGGGTGGTAGGCGGTAGACATATCCAGCTATGTACCCAAGTTTTTGAAGAGATTTTTCCAGAAATGGCTTGTGAATCTTGGGTCTCTATCTGACACAATTCTTGATGGTAGTCCATGGAGTCGGAAGATGTTGTCAACGATGAGTCTTGCAAGTTGTGGTGCTGTAGCCTTAGTCGTCGTGGGAATAAAATGAGCCATCTTAGTAAGTCTGTCCACCACCGTGAGTATTGTATTAAGGCCTCGAGATGTCACGGGCAAGTGCACGATAAGGTCCATTGAGATGTCCGTCCATTGTGGTAGTAATTGGAGGAGTCCTCCCGCCTTTCGCGATGATGGCTTGATTCTTTGGCATGTGTCACAGCTCCAGCAGTACTCCTTGACTTGCTTAGACATGCTTGGCCAACAATAAGTCCTAGCTAGAACGCCCGTGGTCCTTAGGATTCCAAAGTGTCCTCCAAGAGGGTTGTCGTGTGCTTCTCGTAGAAGCAAGAGCCGGAGGTCTATGTCGTTAGGAACACATCTCTGGCCCGAGTCTTGCCTCACCCAATAATTGCCTTCTTGCTTCTTGCATGGGTCCAAGGCTGCTTCTCCGTCCTTGTAGTAAGGGTCTCTTTCATAGGCGGCTGAAAATCGAGCTTCCAGATCTGTCTTCAGGGATACCATCACTGCATTTAATTGCAGTCTTGAGAGGGGGTCAGCCGGGTTTGTCTTGCCGGGCTGGTACTGAATCGTGATGTTGTATTGTTGCAAGTATCCGCTCCATCTTGCTTGTCTCCTTGAGAGATACGGCTGCGTCTGGAGGTGCTTTAACGCCTCATGGTCTGTGGTGACCAGTACATTGCGTCCTTCAACGTAGCAGCGCCAAACCTTTAGCGCCCATTGTGAGACTTACTTTGCAGAATTTGGAGAAGTATAGAAGGACTTATGATTTTCAGAAGTTTCTGCACAGATTTGGAGGAGTGCCTACTCTCTCAGCTCTCAACGACACTCCAAAAATGACAATGCTCTCAAATTTGATGACCCGGTAGACTTCTCCGACGCAGTTTGTCTGGCACTCGAATTTTCAGATTTGGAGCAGTTCTGTGGCCGCTATGAATTTTTGAGTTCGTGGCAGATTCTGGGCCAACTTGTACAATTTTCTTTATCATTAAGGAGTAGGCTAGCCAATAAGGTCACACCACCTACGACCTTGCCTAGTCTACCTTACATGTGTAGCACCTGACTTGGCGCCTTTGACTAGTCCTCTTCACATGTGTGGCATCTGACTTGAAACTGTTGACTAGTTTGCTCCACATGTGTAAGACCTGACTTGACGCGCCGAGACGTCGCTTTTTCTATCGGGGGGGTGATGTAGTGATTTGAGTTATTATATATTAGTTTGTATATATTTCAATGTTTTCAAATATATTTGGAGTAGTATTGTGTGGATTCAAGTGTGAATAGGTACTCTAGTGACTTGGTTCATGTCCTTTGAACCTTCTAAGGCATTTTCGAAGTTAGAGGAAAGACCTAGAAGAACTCCACGTGGCAAAAGTCAAATGTACCATTTTTAGGTCAAAAGGACATATGTACATTATTCTAGAAAGAGGTGGCAAGTTTTGGGATGTGTTGGGTGCCAACACATCAACATACACCTTCCTAGAAATTACTTATTTAGCAAGTATATAAACAAGAGCTAGAACATAGAAAGACATTCAAGAATCACTCTTGTACTTGCCAAAATCCAGAAATATATTAACTTTCAAGAAGCCATCTCTCTTTCAAGAAGCTACCACTTGTGTTCAAAGATCCTTGTCCAAAGTACTTCATCTATCTGTTTCACTACACCTGTGCAGCTTTCAATCTGACAGGGACATACACTGGCATATTGAAGGGGTGCTCCATGACATGGGCTGAAGGTACATGCCCTCTATGAGAGGGGGATGCTGACTGCCTCCTTGGCAACCCTTCTATCTGCTCTGTCTCACTGAGTCTCACCTCCTAAGGTGGAACTCCTCCTGCTGAAACTTCCCAGCCACTAGAGATCCGGATCTGTGGGTGGGCTGGTATCCCCAAGCTGCTATAGGGCTGCTCGTGCAAAGGCCCTTCCAGTCTGCTGTATAGTGGGAGGTGTAACGGGGGTCTGTGCCTCAGCAGGATTAGACTCCTCTCCGGCGCCTTCCTCCTCTTTGTCCTCTTGTTCCTCTGAGACTTCTAGAGTCTCTCTGGTCATCTCCTCCAGCCGTTCCCAAGAAATAGAGTATCCCACTGACCTCCCCCTTTTGGATGCGGGTGGGGGTTGCTGGGTCCTGACCGCATACAGGTCTTCCTCCCCTTGCTTACTTGCACATTTGGCATAAGCATATTTTCCCTTAGAGAAAGAATCTGTAGCCCTGGTCCAATCCTCCTATGTCTCCTGACTCATGCAGTCCCCGACTCCATCCGGTCTTGGGTCCCATGTTCCAATGTGAGGTGGCAGCACTATCTTCCCCTGCAAGTCTGCCAGGAAATTGTCTTCCTCAGCTCTGTCATTTTGCTGGTCCTTCATGGTGATGGTCATCCAGCGCCAGTCAGTGGGCTGCAGAAAGAAAGCAAAATTTGTCCTCTTCAAAGTACAGGGGTGCTTCTTCTTTCCACCTCGTTATACATGGGCCCTAAATCGGTATGGAAAGTGGTATCCTTGAAGCTATCTGTATGCATAGGGATCAACCTGATGACCCTATTTGTGCCCCAGATCCCAGGTATTGGCATCCTTTCAGATGCACCTATCTGGGCCAATGCTTTGACCTCGTGGATCGTATATCCCACCATCCTGACATAGTCAGGGTACAATAGAAGCCCTGTGCTAACCTCTATGTACCTGTCAAAACTTTGGGACGTCTCCCCCTCCCGCTGCAGTATGTCCTTCTGCGACTCACTTTGGCTTCTATGGGCGTACTTGAAAGCTTCCTCCAAAAGGTCAAAGCCCTTGCCCATCACCGTGTAGCGATAGCTTTTTAATTCTCCTCTGTTCTTCCTCAACATGCTGCTTCCGCCTCTCCTTAGCCAACCTTTGTTCTTCCGTCTTCTTGGCTTCCTCTGCAGCTTTTTTTGTCTCGCTCCTCCTCTCTCAGCTCGGCCTGTTCTTCCTCCTCCTTCCTCTTCTGAGCCTCCCGCTGCAGTCAAAGTCGCTCTAATTCTCGAGAAGAGATGGAGGATGATTCGATGTTGCCATGGAACTCCTTGTACTCCGCTTGCACCTCGTCCGCCCTTCTTTTCCTCTTGAGTTTAGACTTTTGAGTCATCCTGATCATTCATTCCACAATTGAGTTAGTGTAGTCATGATACTATGCACCGGATTGAGTACCTTGACTGGTAATAACGCAGTAGTGAGAATTGTAATATGCAATACCTGGTGCAAGTAAATTGAAAGTGTCAGTGTGCTTGAGAGAGAAGTAAGTGTGAGCGGAGTTGAGTGTGGAGGATGAATATGTAACGGCAATCGGCTAGTTCCCAAGATGTTTATTCCACTCCCTCCAACTTAATGTTTTAGGTGGGCTGCCTGTCCTAACTGTCACTGGGCTGCCTGTCACAATTGGGGCTGCCTATCACAACTGTCACTTAATGTCAACTACTTTGACTTCTTGTCACTAACTGCCACTTTTGGCCGCGTTTGGCCACATTTCTATTCCAACTTAAATGGAGACAGGACCTCCTGTCACCTTCCCATGTCAACTAAAATGGCAGTTAGGAAGGTGTCCCAGCCTCTCAAACGTAAAAAGCGTTTCAACGCCCCTTTGGTATTAGTCGAATGGTCCTTAAATTCCCAGGTGTCCCCAGAGGCATCGTCACCCTTGCATCAGACCTGACATTTCATGACATATTTAGATGATCAACGGACAGAGCGAGCTTCTAAAATCTCATCAACCTTATATTCCTCAGGGTCACCATCCCGGACAGCGGGGACCGGTCCCAATTGGACAGGTAACCGACCGCTGAACAGTGTGTCACTCTTGATGTATGGTTCCAGGAAGAGACATTAAAGACTGGGTGACCCTTGTATTCCGCTGACATGTTCAGTTTGTAAGCATCCTGACCGACACTCCGCACCCAAAATATGGACCGACCCAAATTGGACCAAGCTTTTTCTTGACCTTACCAGACAGGTACAGGTGTTGATAATGCAGTTTGACCAAATCGCCCTCATAAAATGTCAGCTCCCGACGGTGTTGATTAGCATATTTTTGTTGATTTTCTTGAGCTTTGTGCAGATTTTGTTGGACTTCTGACAGGGTGTCAACAAACTCCTGAGTCAATTGGAGAGACACCGAGTTGTCAATCCCCTCTGGGTGAGTTAATGACTCCTCTAGCACATCTAAAGGAGACTTGGGGACTCTACCCAGACTGAGTTCAAATGGAGTCTTTCCTGTTGACGCATGCACCGCACTATTGACCGCAAATTGAATTTGAGGCAACAGGTCATCCCAAATATCTTGTTTTTGGTTAATATATGCTCTCAACACCTCTTGCAAAATTCGATTAAAACTTTCAGTTTGCCCATTGGTCTCAGGGTGGTTTGCTGCGCTGTGTAGCTGTTTGACTCCCATTAACCCCATCAAAGCTCTCAAGAACGTAGAGGTGAATTTTGAGTCTCTGTCTGAGATGATATTGGAGGATAGCCCATGTTGGTATACTACATGGTTGTAGAACTGTCTCGCAGTTTTGAGTGCAGTGACTTTGACAGGGGTGGGGATGAAAATGGCCATTTTGGTCAATTTATCCACTATTACGAGTATAGAATCATGCCCATTGGCAGTTCTTGGTAGTGTTACCACCAAGTCCATGGATATTGTTTCCCATCGTCCAGCTGGGATGGGTAGTGGTTGTATTAATCAACCCCCCAAGTGGGCTGTGTCTAGACTTGTTTTTTTGACACTGATCACAGGACTCAACATATTTCAAGACCTCCCGAGGCAACCCTTCCTAGTGATAATGTTTCGCCAATTTGCCAACAGTTTTGGCTTGCCCCAAATGTCCACCCAGTACAGTGTCATGAGCCTGACTCAATAATAAAGACCTTAGTTCCAAGTTATTAGGAATCACCAACTTCAGCCGTCTTGAAGTGGTTTCAGTTACCCAGAGCCCTCCTTTCAGCCTATGTCCGCGTGTATTAGTAGGATACACACCATCAGTGGGGTTGAGCTCAAATGTTGGGTCAAAAAGGTAAGTGTTCAAGGAAGGACTTTTTGACTTTTAGTGAAGTGAGTGCACAAAATACTTATCTACAGCGTGCTGACTAAAGTTGCTTTCTTGCAAGTCAGGTATCCTAGAGAGTGCATCAGCAAGTTTCAACTTTCCTGGTTTGTAGTGAATCTGGACTTGGAATTGCTCCAGCATCTAGCTCAGCGGTTCTCCCTCCTCGACAGCTTGGACTTCTTCTGGAAGTGAATCAAGGTTAGGTGATGTATAATTACCTTATAAGCTTTGCCATGTAAGTATGCTGTAGTGATTTGAGTTATTATGTATTAGTATGCATATATTTTAATGTTTTCAAATATATTTGGAGTGGTATTGTGTGGAGTCAAGTGTGAATAGGTACTCTAGTAACTTGGTTCATGTCCTTTGAACCTTCCAAGGCATTTTCGAAGTTAGAGGAAAGACCTAGAAGAACTCCATGTGGCAAAAGTCAGATGTGCCATTTTTAGGTCAAAAGGACATGTGTACATTATTCTAGAAAGAGGTGGCAAGTTTTGGGATGTGTTGGGTGCCAACACATCAACATACACCTTCCTAGAAATTACTTATGTAGCAAGTATATAAACAAGAGCTAGAACATAGAAAGACATTCCAGAATCACTCTTGTACTTGCCAAAATCCAGAAATATATTAACTTTCAAGAAGCCATCTCTCTTTCAAGAAGCTACCACTTGTGTTCAAAGATCCTTGTCTTGAATAGATAAAGTATTCTGTTTTACTAAGTACTTTATCTATCTGTTTCACTACAGTGGTATCGGAGCTAGGCACTTTGGTAGCACAAGAAGATGGCCGATCCTCAAGACCAACAGCAAGCTTTCGAAGGAAGCCCTTCCTCTCCAAGACACCCTCCTCCAGCGCCGATGGGAGAGCCCACTCAAGAAAATCTGCAACAACAAGAAGCACCACAAGGAGGAGCACACCCTCCTCCAGCGTCGATGGGAGAGCCTACTCAAGGAAATCTGCAACAACAAGAAGCACCACAAGGAGGAGCACCGTCAAATCCCGTGGCAGCCGCTATAGCAAAGTTGACCCCACCACAAGGAGTTCCCGCAAATGAGTGGGCAGCCTTCCTAATGACCGTCCACAACCAAGTGGGCTTGGCCACCTATGAAGCAACCGTGCAAGCGTCAAGAGAAGCTATGGCTGCCATGGTTGCCCCTATTGCGAGCAATGCTCAAAATCCAGCCCCGGCTCAAGCGCCTCCACAAGAGCCAACGAGAGCAAGGAAACTCATCAAGCCCGGCAAACCCGACACTTTCAACCCCGGGAAAGGTGCCAACCTGAATTTATGGCTCTACCAAGTGGAGACGTACCTCGCATTCCTTGAAGTACCCGAGGAGGACTACGTTCCCTTTGCCGTTACCTTACTTAGAGGAGCAGCAACATCATGGTGGCGTAACTATCAAGCGGCTATATATCAAGCTATGGCGCACCCCATGCTCGGCCAAGAGCCCCCACCATCATATGCAAGATGGGCAGATTTTCGTGAGGCCCTCAAGAAGCAATTCATGCCCATCAATGCGGAGAAGATTGCCCGAGGAAAGCTCCACCATCTCAAGCAAACGACGTCCGTTCAAGAGTATACATCCAGATTTCACGCCCTCACTCTTGAGATCCCCAACATGTCTCTCGAGGAGAAGATTGACCGCTACATCTTTGGCCTCAAACCCAAGGTGGCAAAGGAAGTGGAGTTACGCGACTTGACGGACTTCTCAAAGATCATTGAAGTGGCCCAAAAGGTGGATACCTTGGATTTCAAGCACTCCGTGCCTTCATCTTCACGGGTACCGACGACGCGGGTGTACGCAGCCCCTTCCACATCCGAATCTGGACCCACACCCATGGAAATCGGAGTTATTAAAAGGGACCCCGCGGCTGCCCGGAAGAGTGGAAGACCCTCCAATGACACTTATGATGCAAGAAACCAGCAAGGAGTGAAAGCAAGACTCTCCCCGGCTGAAAAAGAAGCTCTCATGACGGCTGGACTATGCTTTTATTGCAAGGAAAAGGGCCATCGTGCACTTTCATGCCCCAAAAAGTTGTCAAAAAACGGACAGCGCCGGTAGGCCAGGAGCCTACCACCCCAAGACCCACTTCACGAGAAGGCAACACGCCAAGTGAGGTGGAGACCCCCGTTGAAGACGACGTTCCAGCCCCAATGAGTTTGAGAGGTTACCTTGGAGGAGAGAAGGTCCACATCTTGGTGGATAGCGGAGCTCAAGGCAACTTCATTGCTGCAGATTTTGCCACCAAGCACGGTATTACTATGCGAACTCTTGACCACGACGAGGAGATTATGATGCCCGATGGATTCTCCTATACTACCCCTTCCAAGAAGACGTACCCCTTGGCACTCTCTATCAAGTCCTTCAAGGATAGAGTAGTGTTCTCCCCCATGCAATTGGGCAAGTACGACGTCATCCTAGGGACGCCTTGGTTGACCAAGCACAACCCCCAAGTTGATAGGAGGACCGGTACTATCAAAATCAAGAATGACATCACTTCAAGAATCTGCATTTTGCGCGCAATCCAGAATATCCAGACCCAAGACATCCAGAAGCCGGCACACGAGATACTATTGTCCGCCCTCCAACTCAAGAGACTTGTGAGGAAGGGACACGAGCTTCTTTTGGCCTTGATCACGCCAAAAGACATCAAGAAAGACATCGAGAGTCAAGAAGGCAGCCCCGTTCCCAAGGAGATACAAGAAGTCTTAGAGGACTACAAAGAAGTGTTCTCCCCGGAATTGCCCAAGGGCCTACCCCCCAAAAGATTCGTAGACCACAAGATAGAGTTGGAGCCCGGAAGCAAGCCCATCTCTCGGCCTACGTTCAAAATGTCATACACGGAGCTAGACGAAGTCAAGAAGCAAATCAAGGAGCTACTGGAGCATGGCTTCATTCGACCTAGCAAGTCGCCATTTGGAGCCCCGGTGCTATTTGTCAAGAAGAAAGATGGTACCTTGAGGATGTGTGTGGACTATCGCGCCCTCAACAAGATCACCATCAAGAATCGATACCCGCTGCCGCGCATGGATGAGCTCATGGACCGGCTGGTTGGAGCCAAGTACTTCACGAAGATTGACTTACGGAGCGGCTACCACCAGATTCGCATCGCAGAACCGGACATAGAGAAGACGGCATTCAGGACAAGATATGGACATTTTGAGTTCATGGTCCTGCCATTTGGACTCACCAACGCGCCAGCAACTTTCATGACTATGATGAACACCATATTTCAGCCCATGTTGGACAGATTTGTGGTGGTATTCATCGATGACATCCTTATCTACAGCAAGACCCTTGAAGAGCATGCGAGACACTTGAAAGAAGTCCTTGAAGTATTGAAGCAAAACAAGCTATTTGCGAAGGAGTCAAAGTGCGAGTTTGCCAAACAAGAAGTGGAGTTCCTAGGTCTCCACGTGACTGCTGATGGCATCAAGATGGACCCCAAGAAGACCACGGTGGTGGAGGAATGGCCAACCCCCACGACCAAGAAAGAACTCCAGTCATTCTTGGGATTTGCCAATTGGTACAGAAAATTCATCCAAGGCTTCTCGCACATAGCAGCCCCCCTGACAGATCTACTCAAGAAGGACAGGCTATATACATGGACCGAGAAAGAGGAAGAGGCATTTCAAGAGTTAAAGCGAAGATTGACCACATCCCCGGTGCTCACACTCCCAAGTCCAAACCCAGATTGGCCCTTCCACGTCATCACCGATGCATCTTCCTATGCAATAGGAGCAATCCTGCTTCAAGACCAAGGCAAGGGACTGCAGCCCATCGCCTACGAGTCAAGGAAGCTAAATCCAGCCGAGCAAAATTATACAACCACGGAGCGAGAGGCATTGGCGATTGTACATGCCTTGAAGGTTTGGCGCTGCTACGTTGAAGGACGCAAAGTACTGGTCACCACGGACCACGAGGCGTTAAAGCACCTCCAAACGCAGCCGTATCTCTCAAGGAGACAAGCAAGATGGAGCGGATACTTGCAACAATACAACATCACGATTCAGTACCAGCCCGGCAAGACAAACCCGGCTGACCCCCTCTCAAGACTGCAATTAAATGCAGTGATGGTATCCCTGAAGACAGATCTGGAAGCTCGATTTTCAGCCGCCTATGAAAGAGACCCTTACTACAAGAACGGAGAAGCAGCCTTGGACCCATGCAAGAAGCAAGAAGGCAATTATTGGGTGAGGCAAGATACGGGCCAGAGATGTGTTCCTAATGACTTAGACCTCCGGCTCTTGCTTCTACGAGAAGCACACGACAACCCTCTTGGAGGACACTTTGGAATCCTAAGGACCACGGGCGTTCTAGCTAGGACTTATTGTTGGCCAGGCATGTCTAAGCAAGTCAAGGAGTACTGCAGGAGCTGTGACACATGCCAAAGAATCAAGCCATCATCGCAAAAGGCGGGAGGACTCCTCCAACCACTACCAATCCCCGAAAGACAATGGACGGACATCTCAATGGACCTTATCGTGGACTTGCCCGTGACACCTCGAGGCCATAATGCAATACTCACGGCGGTGGACAGACTTACCAAGATGGCTCATTTTATTCCCACGACGACTAAGGCTACAGCACTACAACTTGCAAGACTCATCTTTGACAACATCTTCCGACTCCATGGACTACCATCAAGAATTGTGTCAGATAGAGATCCAAGATTCACAAGCCATTTCTGGAAATATCTCTTCAAGAACTTGGGTTCATCGCTGGATATGTCTACCGCCTACCACCCACAATCAGATGGGCAAACCGAGCGTATGAATCGTACCCTGAAGACCTCTCTAAAGGCCTACGTATCTACCCTCGAGCAAGACTGGGACATGTACTTGACCCCCTCAAGTTTGCCTACAACAACACTACGCAGGCCTCTACCCAAGAGTCCCCATTCTTCCTCAACTATGGCTTCCATCCGACCACGCCACTGAGCTTCACGGCTGGCCATGATGAAGTACCTACAGCCACAGATTTTATGGAGACATTAGAAGCAGCCCTTACAGCAGCGAAGAAAGCTCTACAACACGCGCAAGATGCTCAAGCAAGAGTGGCGAACAGATCCAGAAGAGAAATTACGTACAGAGTGGGTGACAACGTGTTACTATCATCCAAGAACATTTCCCTGAACAACAGGCCTGCCGGCAGCAAGTTCTCTCCCAAGTATTTGGGACCCTTCAAGATTATCCAGCAAGTCAACCCCGTTGCTTTCAAGCTAGATCTTCTTCAGACTATGCACATCGACCCCGTATTCCACGCTTCCCTCTTCAAGCCATATGTGCAACCCGACAACAAGTTCCCAGGACGTGTGACAACCCCACCAGCCCCAACAATAGTGGATGATCATTTGGAGTATGAAGTGGAAGACATAGTGGCTATGAGAAATTTCAGGAGACAGCAGCAATACTTGATCAAGTGGAAAGGATATCCAGATTCGGAGAATAGTTGGGTGGCGGCGCACTACCTTGACAAAGTTCAACGCAAGTTGAAGCGCTTCCATACCGCCAACTCCCATCTTGGACCAGCCCCAAGTCTCTCTACTAGAAGCCCGGAGACTTCAGGGAGGCAGCCTGCCACCATCAAGAAGCAGCAGAAGACCCCTTGGAGGCAGCCTGCAAGAACAAGAAAGAGGAAAAATTGACATTAGACACTCTTCTCTTCTCGCAGTTTCTGGACAGAAAACTAAAACTGCTACTGGTGATAGGTCTCTGCATAATAAATTCTGAAAATTTACCTGGCTGTAGTCCATGAGTAGCCGGTCATTGAGAATCCACGTTTGCTCAATTTGGAGCATTGGTGAGAGAGATATGATGCTCTAAGTAGAAGGGGGTCAGGCTGCTGGCATTGTTAGGACAGAATATGCCTTCTGACATTGTGCCTTCCCCTGAACTTGGAATGCTCTGAAACTCAAGACTCTGGTAGATCATCTTACAGCGCCCTGTTTGAGACTTAGTTTGCAGAATTTGGAGAAGCATAGAAGGACTTATGATTTTCAGAAGTTTCTGCACAGATTTGGAGGAGTGCCTACTCTCTCAGCTCTCAACGACACTCAAAAAATGAGAATGCTCTCAAATTTGGTGACCCGGTAGAGTTCTTCGACGCAGTCCGTCTGGCACTCAAATTTTCAGATTTGGAGCAGTTCTGTGGCCGCTATGAATTTTTAAGTTCGTGGCAGATTCTGGGCCAACTTGTACAATTTTCTTTATCATTAAGGAGTAGGCTAGCCAATAAGGTCACACCACCTACGACCTTGCCTAGTCTACCTTACATGTGTAGCACCTGACTTGGCGCCTTTGACTAGTCCTCTTCACATGTGTGGCATCTGACTTGAAACTGTTGACTAGTCTGCTCCACATGTGTAAGACCTGACTTGACGCGCCGAGACGTCGCTTTTTCTATCGGGGGGGTGATGTAGTGATTTGAGTTATTATATATTAGTTTGCATATATTTTAATGTTTTCAAATATATTTGGAGTAGTATTGTGTGGAGTCAAGTGTGAATAGGTACTCTAGTAACTTGGTTCATGTCCTTTGAACCTTCCAAGGCATTTTCGAAGTTAGAGGAAAGACCTAGAAGAACTCCATGTGGCACAAGTCAGATGTGCCATTTTTAGGTCAAAAGGACTTGTGTACATTATTCTAGAAAGAGGTGGCAAGTTTTGGGATGTGTTGGGTGCCAACACATCAACATACACCTTCCTAGAAATTACTTATGTAGCAAGTATATAAACAAGAGCTAGAACATAGAAAGACATTCCAGAATCACTCTTGTACTTGCCAAAATCCAGAAATATATTAACTTTCAAGAAGCCATCTCTCTTTCAAGAAGCTACCACTTGTGTTCAAAGATCCTTGTCTTGAATAGATAAAGTATTCTGTTTTACTAAGTACTTTATCTATCTGTTTCACTACATATGCTCTCCACTGTTTGAGAACATGAATGATAGCAAGCAGCTCTTAATCGTGTACATAACAATTTATCTTAGTTAAATCGAATTTCATACTCGTACAGTTTAGGGTGCCACTCTTACTTTACCTTACCATCCTTTGTGGTTTTGTCAGCAGGCTGCAACAAAATAACACCCATGGCAAAGTCAAAAGCATCAGAAACCACCTGCACGAGTATAACATTTCTGCTTTTCGAGAGGATCTTTCCTCGATATTCAAGGAATATATAAATGAAGTGGGAAGAAAATCTATATACTTGTCCAAATTGACAAATCCTCGAGAAAACGAAAATGAAAACTAACGTAGAATGTGTGCTTGTGAGAGTTGCACTCACAATGACTCTGCAGGTATTTATACCTGCAGGACGTGAGGCACTGGAGTGCTTCGATTCACCACCTAGGGCACTGGTTCATGTCAACGAAAACAGGCAAAGGGGCACGACCCATTTTGGCTGAATGCTCGAAACGCGCCGTTTGGCCGTTTGGAGACTTTTTGACGGTTTCCAAAAAAACCGTTTTGCGCCAAACGGGCGTTTTCGCGTTCTCGCGACTTTCCGAAAAGTCGCAACTGTTCGCGGAGTCGCGTACACATGCTTCTTGTCATGAACCGGTAGTTATAAAAACTACTTCGCTAATCGGTCAGGTGTGAACGTTTCAAACGACAGGTCGCAAGTTTGAAATTGCTCGGATGCAAAGTCGCTTTGCATATTAGGTGTCGTTTGACTTTTACGACTGTTTGTTCGTCATAACGACTGGTCGTAAATCCAAAATCTGTGACTGTGCATTATCCGAAATAATGACAATCAAAATTACTTAATCAAACAATGGTTAATTAAGTTATCATCTCATAATTAATCAAAGTAACTTCATGAATAACTATGTCGTACTTTTGCGAAGTAGTCGAATTACGTTACGACGCTTTTTGCAATAGTATCTCGGTCGTTTCGCCAATCGACCGGGAATTAATCGGCACATGCGTGTGGCGAATAATTCAATGTGATGCAATCATTTATCAAATAATGTATGATAAATAGTATAACGTATTTAGGTAATCGGGAAAACGTCCCAAATACGCCTAGAAAGCTCAGTTCGTTACAAGGCAGTTCGCTGCTGCCGAGTACGGCAGCCAGCTGACTGTCAAAGAATGTGTCAGCAAGCTGACACAAGTCAACAAGCTGACCTAGTGGACTTCAGCCTGCTGCTCTCGTGAAATAAATCGACTTACAAATAGGCAATTCACGATTAATAAAGATCTTTATATCTGCGAGTAATCTTTATGGCAAGTTCTATAAACTGACTAAACAACAAAAGACAAACGTACTGCCGATGAACAATACTCGAAGTCAAATGCAAGTAAACGAGCATCAATAATGCAATCAGTAAACTCGTACATAAGCAAGGCTAGAAGACAGTGCGTATCAATGGCTTCTCGCCTTGGATTCAGATATCTCTCAGTAAGCAGTACAAGAGAGTTGGCCTCGTTTTTGAATGCCGAACTCGAGAGCAATACCTAGCATACGTACATGGAATGAGTTTTTACTGTTCAATGGCAAGTGCGATGGCACCGCCTACCCGGGCGTTAACCACGTTGGTAGGACCTCGGATAACCAAATCCACAGCCATCTCCCATCATCCCGAATTGCTATCCACCTTAAGGGTGTCATCTGGCCACTCATCTAGCACACCACACTTAGATGCATAGCTAGGCAGTTCGCTGTTGCCGAGTATGCAGCCAGTTGACTGTCAAAGAATGTGTTAGCAAGCTGACAGAAGTCAACAGGCTGACCTAATGAACTTCAGCCTGCTGCTCTCGGCTGAGTCATTTAACTAAGTATTAAGTATCCAGCAGGCTTAAATCCGGCAGACTAAATATTTACTAAAGTTCAGCAGGCTAATTTATCTATCTATTATTATATCTAAATAAATATTATGTATATCCAATATATTGATTCATTCAATTCCTCCAACTTAAATTATCGTCAACTTGACAACACTTTTATTATTACTAACAACAAAGTAGCACACATGTAACACAACCAATTGAATCTAAATAAAGACAATAGCAAACTAAGTACCAGAGGCTCGGTCTTCTCGGGAGCGAGACCTGGAATCGAATCTCCTTCTCCTGTCTCACGGTCTCCTGAAACCTGGGGGCTTAGGCCAGGGTGGCCCAACGGGTGAACGCAGCAACTGGGCAGCCTGCTCTTGCACTGTCTGCAAGTTGATGGAGACCGCTCTCTCCTGTGCAGCTCTCAAACCGACAAGGACATACACTGGCATACCCGAGGGGTGCTGCATGACATGGGCTACGGGTACATGCCCTCTATGAGAGGGGGATGCTGGCTGCCTCCTTGGCAGCCCTTTTGTCTGCTCTTTCTGACTGAGTCTCACCTCCTGGGGTGGGACTCCTCCTGCTGAAACTCCCCAACCACTGGAGATCTGGGTCTCTTGGTGGGCTGATATCCTTAAGCTGATGCAAGGCTGCCTGTGCCACGGACCTTTCAATTTGCTGCAGAGTGGGGGATGTAGCAGTGATCTGTGCCTCAACAGGGCTAGACTCCTCTCCGGCGCCTTCCTCCTCTTCGTCCTCCGGCTCCTCTAAGACTTCTGGAGTCTCTTTGGTCATCTCCTCCAGCCGCTCTCGAGGAAAAGAGTATCCCACTTACTTCCCCCTTTTGGGTGCAAGTGGGTGTTGCTGGGTCCTGACCGCATACAGGTCTTTCTCCCCTTGCTTACTTGCCCATTTGGCGTAAGCATGTTTCCCCTTGGAGAAAGAGTCTCTAGCCCTGGTCCTATCCTCCTGTGTCTCCTGACTCATGCAGTCCTTTACTCCATTTAGCCTTGGATCCCATGCTGCAATGTGAGGTGGCAGCACTATCTTGCCCTGCAAATCGTCTTCCTCAGCTCTGTCATTTTGCTGGTCCTTCATAGTGATGGTCATCCAGCGCCAGTCAGGGGGCTGTAGAAAGAAGCAAGATCCGTCCTCTTCAAAGTACAGGGTTACCAATGACCTGAGAAATCCAGTTGGCTGGTCTCCCTGGCCAAGAACTCCCAGCTTCTTCTCTCCACCTCGTTATACATGGCCTTGAACCGGTTATGGGAAGTGGTATCCTTGAAGCAGTGTGTATGCATAAGGTTCATAGGGATAAACTAGTCTGTGCCCCAGATCCCAGGTATTGGCACCGTTCAAGATTCATCAATCTGGGCCAATGCTTTGGCCTCCCGGATCGTATACCCCACCATCCTGGCATAGGCATGGTACAATAGGAGCCCCGTGCTGACTTCAATGTACTTGTCAAAATTTTGGGCTGACTCCCCTTCCCGCTGCAGTATGTCCCTTTGTAATTCACTTTGGTTCCTGTGGGCGTCCTTGAAGGCCTCCTCCAAAAGATCAAAGCCCTTGCCCATGATCGTGTAGCGGTAGCTTTTGATTCTCCTCTGTTCCTCCTCAGCCTGCTGCTTCTGTCTCTCCGCAGCCAACCTTTGTTCCTCCGCCTTCTTGGCTTCCTCTGCAGCTTTTTTGTCCTGCTCCTCCTGTCTCAACCTTGCTTGTTCTTCCTCCTCCTTCCTCTTTTGAGCCTCCCGATGTAGTTGGAGTCGCTCTGATTCTCGAGAAGAGGTGGAGGATGATTCGATGTCGCCATGGAACTTCTTGTACTCCGCCTGTGCCTTGTCTGTCCTTCTTTTCCTCTTGAGTTCAGACAATTGAGTTATCCTGCTCATTCATACCACAATGGAGTTAGTGTAGTCATGATATCATGCACAGGATTGAGTATTTTGACAGGGAAGAACATAGTAGAGGGAGTTAGGGCATGCAATACCTCGTGTAAGTAAATTGAAAGTGCGAGTGTGCTTGAGAGAGAAGTAAGTGTGAGCGCAGTTGAATGTCAAGGATGAATGTGCAACGACAATTGGTAATTGGCTAGTTTTTGAGATGTTTATCCCACTCCCTCCAACTTAATGTTTAAGGTGGGTTGCTTGTTTCAACAATCACTGGGCTGCCTGTCACAACTGTCACTCACTGTCAACAACTGTCACTTTCTGTCACTAACTGTCCCTTTAGGCCACGTTTGGCCACATTTTCCCACCAACTTAAATGGAGACAGGACCTCTTGTCACCTTCCCATGTCAACTGAAATGACATTTAGGAAGGTGTTTAGCCTCCCGAAGGTAAAAGCATTTCAACGCCCCTTTGGCATTGGTCACATGATCCTTAGATTCTCGGCAGTCCCCAGAGGCATGGTAACCTTCCATCTGACCAGATATTTCATGACATATTTAGATATTTCATGACATATTTAGATGATCGACGGACTTCTAAAATCTCATCAACCTCATATTCCTCAGGGTCACCTTCCCGGAGAGCGGGGACCGGTTCCAGTTGGACAGGTAACCGACCTGTAAATAGTGTGCCACCTTTGATGTACAATTCCAGGAAGGAGACGTTAAAGACTCGGTGATCCTTGTATTCCGCTGACATGTTTAGTTCGTAAGCAATCTGACCGACACACTGCACCACCGAATATGGATCAACCCAAATCAGACCAAGCTTTTTCTTGACCACACCAGGCAGGTACAGGTGTTGAGAATGCAATTTGACCAAATTCTCCTTCGAAAATGTCAGCTCCCTACGGTATTGATTAGCGTATTTTTGTTGATTTTCCTGCCCTTTGTGCAGATTGTGTGGGACTTCTAACAGGGTGTCAGCAAACTCCTGAGTTAACTAGAGTGAGACCAAATTGTCAATCCCTTCAAGGTGAGTTAAAGACTCCCCTAGTACATCTGAAGGAGACTTAGGAACTCTACCCAGACTGAGTTCAAAAGGAGTCTTTCCCGTTGACGCGTGCACCGCTCTTTTAACCGCAAACTGAATTTGAGGCAACAGGTCATCCCAATTATCTTGTTTTTGGTTAATATATGCTCTCAGCACCTTTTGAAAAACTCGGTTAGTTCTTTCAGTCTGCCCATCAATCTGAGGGTGGTTTGCTGTGCTGAGCTGCTGTTTGACTCCCATTAACCCCGTTAAAGCTCTCCAGAACGTACAGGTAAATTTTGAGTCTCTGTTTGAGATAATATTAGAGGGTAGCCCATGTTGGCATATTACATGGTTGTAGAACTGTCGCAATTTTGAGTGCAGTGACTTTGACAGTGGTAGGGTTGAAAATGACCATTTTGGTCAGTTTATTTACTACTACGAGTGTAGAATCATGCCCATTGGCAGTCCTTGGTAGTGTTACCACCCAATCTATGGATATTGTTTCCCATCGTCCACCTGGAATAGGTAGTGCTTGTATTACCCCCCCGGGTGGGATGTGTCTAGACTTGTTTTTCTGACACTGATCACAGGAGTCAACACATGTTTCGCCAATTTGCCAACAATTTTGGCTTGCCCCAAATGTCCACCCAATACAGTGTCATGAGCCTGACTCAATAATAAAGACCTTAGTTCCAAGTTACTAGGAATCACCAACTTCAGCCGTCTTGAAGTGGTTTCAGTTACCCAGAGTCCTCCTTTCAGCCTATGTGTATTAGCAGGACACACACCATCAGTGGGATTGGGCTCAAATGTTAAGTCAGAAAGGTAGGCTGTCCTAAGTTGTTCAAGGAAGGACTTTTTGACTTTTAGTGATGTGAGTGCACAAATGACTTATCTACAGCGTGCTGACTAAAGTTCCTTTCTTGCAAGTCAGGTCGTCTAGAGAGTGCATAGCAGGATTCAACTTCCCTGGTTTGAAGTCAATCTGGACTTGGAACTGCTCCAGCATCTGGCTCCAGCGGTTCTCCCTCCTCGACAGCTTGGACTTCTTGTGGAAGTGAGTCAAGGTGAGGTGATGTATAATCATATTATAAGCTTTGCCATGTAAGTATGCTCTTAACTGTTTGAGAACATGAATAACAGCCAGCAGCTCTTTATCATGTACAGAATAATTAATCTTAGCTGGATTGAATTTCATAGACTCGTACAGCTTAGGGTGCCACTTTACTTTACCTTACCATCCTTTGTGGTTTTGTCAGCAGGCTGCAACAAAATAGCACCCATGGCAAAGTCCAAAGCATCAGTAACCACTTGCACAGGTTTGCTGGGGTCATACACAGCTAAGACTGGGGCAGAACAGAGAGCATCTTTAAGGGTCTGGAAGGCAGCTTGCTGCTCTCCCCCCCACACATACCCTATGTCCTTCTTAGTAAGGTCAGTCACTTTACTGGCCTTTGTAGAATAATTTCCAAAGAATCTCCTATGGTAGTTAGCCATCCCAAGGAAGAATCTAACTTCCGAGACAGACTGTGGTACAGGCCAATCCCTTATGGTTTGGATTTTCGTAGGATCCACACTGATGCCTTCCTTGCTGACAACGTGGCCCAAGAATTTGATACTTTCCTTCAAAAAATCACAATTGCTCATTTTGGCATATATATGATTCCTTCTTAGAGTGTCCATGACTGTCTTTAAGTGCTCAGCATGCTCAGCTTCATTTTTAAAGAGAATTCAAATATCATCCAAAAGGTCTTGCACAAACGTATCCAAGTAAGGTTTGACTATGTCATTCATAGCACCCATGAAGGTTGCAGGAGCATTAGTCAGTCCAAACGGCATCACATTAAACTCATAGTGTCCATAACGTGTGCGAAAGGCAGTCTTGTGTTGAATACCTTCAGCAATTTTGATTTGATGATAACTGAAAGAGGCAGAGTGCCCCAGTGGAAGCGTAGTGACTCACGAGGAACAAAGCTGGTTGCAATCATACTCAAGAGTGCAGCGGCATTTTGCTAAGAAAGCTTAGGAAAATTACTTGACATTTTGAGTGGCAAGAAACTGCTCACAAATGATGTAGGGTGGAAGGCCTTGTCATTACAAACCCGTAGAAATTTACAGAAGTGAAAACTGATAAGAAACAAAGAAGTTATGCCTATTTATAATTTTCTGCCTAAGTGCTCCTCCCTAAGAGGAAGCTACGGAATTTCCTAAGTGTTCGTCAAATCGTCCCTTTCGGAATATTCGTGAGTAAGCCGGATCAGTCTAATCTGACGAGTCGGGCCAAATTGACGTCCACATACATGCATCGACATTACTAGAATTTTCTATCTTAGACGCGCTAGGCTAAACCGAAACTTCTAGGTAAATCGTCCTAGTCGGCACTCCGCGTCAGCCGAACTTACGTGAAGGTTCGAGTTCATTCTAACGGGCCAGATCGCTCGACGCTATCGGTCAATCCGACGGTCGCGCTCACCGCGAATTAAGGACAGTCGTCAGCCGACCTCAAAACTAATTAAACTTCGAAAATCCATAATTCTCTCAATACTTGACCAAATTCGATGAACTTTATATCAAAATGACCACAAAAATGCACTCTACACTACTATACAATCAAAACATACTTTCATGAAACTCAAAAATGCACTTTCTAAACCTATGACCTTACATCATCCCCCTCCTCAAGATGCGACGTCCTCGACACATTCTGCAAATAACGTCTCAACTTATCCTTACAATGAGTCAAGTTGGCCTCTGGCTCCCAAGTGTTGTCGTCCGCATGGTAGCCCTTCCACTTGACCAGATACTCTTGAACAAGTCGTTGACCTCGCTTGACTCGTCGATCGCCGACAATCGCCTCCAAGTCATACTCCAATACATCATCAATCTCGACCGGTGGTGGCGGTGTGGGTAGTCGTCCTGGATGTCCTTCGTTCGGGTCAATGTATGGCCGCAAACAACTAACATGGAACATATCATGGATACGCCAGCCTGAAGGAAGTTCCAACTTTGTAACGATCCGAGCTATTTTAGGCGTATTTGGGACGTTTTCCCAATACCTAAAGAACGTTATACTATTTATCATATTATTTGATAAATAATTGCATCATATTCACTTATTCGCCACACGTGTGTGCCGATTAATTCCTGGTCGATTGGCGAAACGACCGAGATACTATTGCAAAAAGCGTCATAACGTAACTCGCCTACTTCGCAAAAGTACGACATAATTATTCATAAAGTTACTTTGATTAATTATGAGATGATAACTTATTAAATCATTGATTGATTAAGTTGATTTGATTGTCATTATTTCGACAGTGCAAAATCACAAATTTCGAATTTACGACCAGTCGTTAATACAAACAAACCGTCGTATCAAGATACGAACAAACCGTCGTATCAAGATACGAACAAACCGTCGTAAAGACAAACGAAACGAAATATGAAGAGTCGCTTTGCATCGACGCGGATTTGAACCCGCGACTTGTCGTTTGAAACGTTCACACCTAAACCAATTGGCCAAGAAGTTATTCGTAACTCCTGGTTCATGACGTAATTATTTGAACGTGACTCCGCGAACAGTCGCGACTTTTCGAAAAGTCGCGACTTTTCGAAAAGTCGCGAGAACGCGAAAACGCCCGTTTGGCGCGAACTGCTAGTCTGAAAACCATTGAAAAGTCTCCAAACCGCCAAACAGCGCGTTTCGAGCATTTGGCCGAATGGGACACGTCCCTTCGACCGTTTTCGTTGAACATGAACCAGTGCCCTAGGTGGTGACTCGAAGCACTCCAGTGCCTCATGTTCTGCAGGTATAAATACCTGTAGAGTCATTGTGAGTGCAACTCTCACAAGCACACATTCTACGTTAGTTTACATTTTCGCTCTTTCGAGTATTCGTCGATTTGCACAATTATACAGATTTTCCATCCACTTGAATTAAATATTCCTTGAATACCGAGGAAAGATCCTCTCGAGAAGCAGAAACGTAACAAACTTGTAGGTCACTGGATTCACCTGCTTGAGCACCACAAAGGGACCTGTAAATCGTGCCCACAGTTTCCTCTTGCCTGTGAAAGGTAGATTCTCTGTTGACAAGAGTACTTTGTCACCCACATGGTATGTCACTTCCCTCCTGTGCTTGTTGGCATACTTGACCTATTCCTTCTGTGCCTTCCGAATACACGTCTTCGCCATATCCCAAGTCTTGGCCATCTGCTCCATAAAAGCTTGTGTAGTAGGAACTTGAGTCTCCTTGGCCTTCTCCAACAAGATGTTCCCTGGATGATATACTTCTCTCCCATAAACCATAGCGAATGGTGACTGCTTGGTCGATCCCTGCATGCTGTTGTTGTAGGCAAAATCCAATCCTGGTAACTTCTTGTCCCACTCTGAAGGGTCCTCCATAGTGAAACTCCTGAGCACCTCTTGCAGAGTTCTGTTGAGACTCTCACTTTGCCCGTCTGTCTGAGGATGATAGGAAGTGCTCATACTCAGCTTGGTCCCCATCAAAGTAAACAATGACCGCCAAAAGTTGCTTGTAAACCTTGNACCGCGGATCCCGGTCTGAAACAATCACCTTCGGTAACCCATGTAGCCTGAAAATATGATCAAAGAATAGCCGTGCCACATCCGCTGCCGTAGAAGTCTCCTTCATGGGAATGAAGTGAGCCATCTTGCTGAGTCTGTCAGACACAACCCATACTGCATCGTGCCCATGACCATTGACTCGTAACGATGTGATGAAGTCCATAGCAATCTGCTCCCAAGGATACTTTGGAATAGGCAGGGGCTGCAATGTACCTCCCTTCTTTTGATTTGGTGTCTTGTTTCTCTGGCACGCATCACAACTCCTGATCCACTCCTCGATGTCCTTGTCCATATTTCTCCAATAGTACTCCCGCTTCAGCACGCTTGCCGTCTTCTCGCTTCCAAAGTGTCCAGCATACAAGCAATTATGATGCTTCGCAAGTAGTAAGTCTCGTACCTCCTTAATGTCAGGTACCACCACTCTCTTGGAATCACCATAATACCATATGCCGTCCTTCTTCTGCATACTCATGTTGGACTCAGCTGCTCCACCATCAGCAAAC
Source organism: Mesotaenium endlicherianum (assembly GCA_009602735.1). Taxonomy (NCBI): domain Eukaryota; kingdom Viridiplantae; phylum Streptophyta; class Zygnematophyceae; order Zygnematales; family Mesotaeniaceae; genus Mesotaenium; species Mesotaenium endlicherianum. Next base: position 153,127 of record WELA01003606.1, read on the forward strand.
TCTGGGTCCTCCTCATAACCTCTCTTAAGCTTCTCCTTGAAGTCCATACTCTCCATGCTGCATTTGCTAGACTACCACCCCAGAGTGTAGACTTGGGAGCATTGTTCGTTCAAATGCAGTCGCAAATGGCGACCATGTATCAGTCCCAACAGGAGGACAAAAGAATCATAATGTCTCTACTGCGAGACAGAGACCAACTGGAGTCTCAAACCACTGGTGGTGGTGGCCGAGGGCCTAGTAAGCCCAAGCCGAAAACACCCCAGGAATATGATCCTGAGGGAAACAGAAAATATTACCTGATCAAGTTTCTCGCGGATGTTGAGCAGTGGCTGGAGAACTACTCAGAATTGCAAGATTACGAGAAGGTCAGGCACACCGGTGCGCTACTAAAAGGCAGTGCCGCAGACTGGTGGCTAGACTGGAAAGGAGAGCGTAAGGCTCGGCAACTCGGTGACCCTACGTGGGTAGAGTTTGTAGAGAAGTTGCATGAGAAGTTTAATGTCATCAACCAGCAGGAGAAAGCTATCTATGCGATGATCTCCCTCACACTGAAGCAGACCACTTCAGTTGCTGAGTTTTCTCAAAAGTTCCAGGAGAACATGATGAAGCAGCCAGACTTGCCAGAACGGTATAGGATAGCATACTTCACGTGTGGCTTGAAATCCGAAGTCTCTGGTCATTTCGCTGAGAAGAAGTATGAGAAACTGGCTGACTTGATCCAGGATGCTGATGCCTGGGATCAGCAGCAGTTCAATCACAAGCGCCAGAGTAACGCTTTGGTGTCTAAGATTGTCAAAAAGCCCCACGGTTCCTACAATGCAATTGAAGAAGACCAGGCTGAGGATGATCAGGGTGATGGATATGAGTATGAGTATAATGCCATACAGTCTAGAGGTAGAGGTGGTTTCGCTCGAGGCGGCTATGGAAGAGGTGGTGGTAAGACTAAGCCGAGACCAGCCTCAGCAGAATCGATTTGCTTCCATTGCCAGCAGCCAGGTCACTTCAGAGAGCAGTGTCCAGACAAGCACCTCCCAAAAGTCGAGAGAAAAGACCAGCTTTTAAAAGACAGCAACAGTCAGTAATCCAGTCTACTGACTGTGAGGATGCTAGAGATAGTGAGTCGTCACTAGCTGCCCTCGTAGCAGGTATTATGGGTCCTGCTGAACTGGATTCACTATGCATGCCTGACAACCAAATAAAGGAGACCATCAGCAATAAAGACATCCAGAGAGTGGACACTCTGGATGCTCTTGTTCCACCTGATGTCCAACATTTCTTTGCTAAGTCAGGAGAACAATGCGAAAGTCAGGAAAAGACAGTCCCCCCTATTCTACTGCATTGCATGATTGCAGGTAGGAAGGTGAGGACATTTGTTGACGGAGGAGCGTCACAAAGTTTTATCCATAAGGACTTAGTTAAGCGGCTAAGACATCCTACTGTCACCCAAGGGAATAGAAAAATATTCCTTGGAGATGCCTCAAATATCCCGGGAGGAGTTATAACCAAGCCTATTGAGGTCGAGTTAGGTTCTGGCATTACAGTTCTAACTGAAACGCTTACATTTGAGGTACTCAACACTGGCTTTTATGATCTCGTGCTAGTCAGGACCGGGCTGAATAGACATCAAGCTGAAGTGTGTTGGAGCAGAGGTACAGTGAAAGTGAGAGGAGCCAGTAATGGGCAGACTGACTTGGCACCCACCAGTGCTCTTCCTCTTGTCCTGTGTGGATGGCAATTGAAGGAATAGAGGAGGCTTCCAGAAGAATGCAAGTTGCTGAATGCAATGGAGTTTGTGAAAAGCTCGAACCAGAAGGAAGACAGAATGTTCTGTCTGCTGCTAAGAGAGGTACCTCCTAAACCTGAAGAAGTGGTTGAGGAAAAGGTAAGCCCTTGGAGCACCCTATTGCTGCGAAAATTGTTGCTCAGTACACGGGTAGTGATTTGAGTCATTTTATATTAGTTCGCATATATTTTAATGTTTTCAAATATATTTGGAGTAGTATTGTGTGGATTCAAGTGTGAATAGGTACTCTAGTGACTTGGTTCATGTCCTTGGAACCTTCTAAGGCATTTTCGAAGTTAGAGGAAAGACCTAGAAGAACTCCACGTGGCAAAAGTCAAATGTGCCATTTTTAGGTCAAAAGGACATGTGTACATTATTGTAGAAAGAGGTGGCAAGTTTTGGGATGTGTTGGGTGCCAACACATCAACATACACCTTCCTAGAAATTACTTATGTAGCAAGTATATAAACAAGAGCTAGAACACAGAAAGACATTCCAGAATCACTCTTGTACTTGCCAAAATCCAGAAATATATTAACTTTCAAGAAGCCATCTCTCTTTCAAGAAGCTACCACTTGTGTTCAAAGATACTTGTCTTGAATAGATAAAGTATTATATTTCACTAAGTACTTCATCTATTTGTTTCACTACAACACGGATGTATGTAATATGCCTCCGTGACTACCCCCTAAGAGAGAAGTAGATTACAGGATAGATTTATTTCCTGGGAGTCAACCACCCTGGCAACGCACTTATGGCTTGTTTTATGTAGAGAGCGAGGAGTTGAAAACACAGATTGCAGAGCTTGAGGAAAATGGTTATATTTCTCCCAGTAAATCACCTTACGGCGCACCCATCCTATTTGTTAAGAGAAACGATGGCAGTATGCGGATGTGTGTGGATTACAGAGCTCTGAATAAAATTACAGTAAAGAACAAGTATGCTTTACCCAGAATCGAGGACTTGCTTGATACCCTGTCTGGTGCTAAGGTGTTCAGAAAAATAGATCTCAAGAGTGGTTATCATTAAATCAGAATTGCTGAGGGGGATGTACACAAGACTACCTTCCGCACACGTTATGGACACTATGAGTTCAACGTGATGCCATTTGGACTGACTAATGCTCCTGCGACCTTCATGGGTGCTATGAATGACATTTTCAGACCTTATTTGGATAAGTTTGTGCAAGTTTTCCTGGATGATATTTTAATTTTCTCTAAAGATGAAGCTCAGCACACTGAACACTTAAAGACAATCCTGGACACTCTGAGAAAAAATCACTTATATGCTAAAATGAGCAAGTGTGATTTCTTTAAAGAAAGAATTGAATTCTTAGGCCACGTTGTCAATAAAGACAACATCAGTGTGGATCCTAAGAAAGTCCGGACCATAAGGAACTGTCCAGTACCACAGTCTGTCTTTGAACTTAGATCCTTCCTCGGGTTGGCTAACTACTATAGGAGATTTATTGAGAATTTTTTACAAAGGCCAGGAAACTGACTGACCTTACTAAGAAAGACATAGGGGACGTGTGGGGGGAAGAGCAGCAGGCTGCCTTCCAGACCCTTAAAAATGCTCTTTGTTCTGCCCCAGTGCTAGCCGTGTATGACCCCAGCAAACCGGTGCAGGTGGTTACTGATGCCTCTGACTTTGCCATGGGTGCTATTTTGTTGCAGCCTGCTGACAAAATCACAAACGATGGTAAGGTACGGCAGGAGTTGCATCCTGTGTTGTACGAGTCTATGAAATTTAATCCAGTGGAGATTGATTACTCAGTGCATGATAAAGAGCTGCTAGCTATCATTCATGTGCTCAAACAGTGGAGAGCATACTTACATGGTAAAGCTTTTAAGGTGATTACAGATCATCTAGCTCTCACTCACTTTCAGAAGAAGTCCAAGCTGTCGAGGAGGGAGAACCGCTGGAGCCAGATGCTGGAGGAGTTCCAAGTCCAGATCGACTACAAACCAGGGAAGTTGAATCCAGCTGATGCACTCTCTAGAAGACCTGACTTGCAAGGAAGAAACTTTAGTCAGCATGCTGTAGATAAAGTCCTGTGTGCACTCACTTCACGAAAGGTGAAAAAGTCCTTCCTTGAACAACTTAGGAAAGCCTACCTTTCTGACCCAACATTTGAGCCCAGCCCCACTACTGGTGTGTGTCGTGCTACTGCACTCGGGTATAAACTTGAGGGAGGGGTCTGGGTGACTGAAACCACTTCAGGCAGGCTGAAGCTGGTCATTCCTAATAACTTGGAAATACGGTCCCTTTTATTGAGTCAAGCACATGACAGTCTACTGAGTGGGCATTTGGGGCAGGCCAAAACTGTTGGCAAACTGGCAAAACATTATCATTGGGAGGGATTGCCCCGGGTGGTCTTGAAATATGTGAAGTCCTGTGATCAGTGTCAAAGAAATGAGTCTAGGCACACACCCCCGGGAGGTCTCTTGCAACCGCTGCCCATCCCAGCGGGCCGCTGGGAAACTATATCCATGGACTGGGTGGTTACACTACCACGAACTGCTAATGGGCATGATTCGATACTGGTAGTCGTGGATAAAGTGACAAAAGTGGTCATTTTCATCCCCACTACTGTCAAAGTAACTGCGCTCGAAACAGGGAGACAGTTCTACAACCATGTAGTATGCCAACATGGACTATCCTCTAATATCATCTCAGACCGAGACTCAAAATTTACCTCTAAGTTCTGGAGAGCTTTAATGGGGTTAACGGGAGTCAAACAGCTGCTCAGCACAGCAAACCACCCTCACACTGATGGGCAGACTGAAAGAACAAACCGAGTTCTGCAGGAGGTGCTGAGAGCATATATTAACCAAAAACAAGATAATTAGGATGACCTGTTGCCTCAAATTCAGTTTGCGGTCAACAGTGCGGTGCACGCGTCAACGGGCAAGACTCCTTTTGAACTCAGCCTGGGTAGAGTCCCTAAGTCTCCTTTAGATGTACTGGGGGAGTCTTTAACTTACCCTGAAGGGATTGACAATCGGGTCTCCCTCCAGTTAACTCAGGAGTTTGCTGACACCCTGTCAGAAGTCCAACAAAACCTGCATAAAGCTCAAGAAAACCAACAAAAATACGCTAATCAACACCGCCGGGAGCTGACATTTTCTAAGGGCGATTTAGTCAAACTGCATTCTCAGCACCTGTACCTCCCTGGTGTGGTCAAGAAAAAGCTTGGCCCCGTCTGGGTCGGTCCATATTCGGTGGTACGTCGTGTTGGTCAGAATGCTTACAAACTGAACATGTCGGCGGACTACAAGCGTTACCCGGTCTTTAATGTCTCCTTCCTGGAACCATACATCAAAGGTGATACACTGTTCACAGGTCGGCAACCCTGAGGAATATGAGGTCGATGAGATTTTAGACGCTCGCTCGGTCCGTCGATCGTCTAAATATGCCATGAAGTACCTCATCCGATGGAAGGGTTACGATGCCTCTGGGGACACTTGGGAGTTCAAACACCAGCTGAACAATGCCAAGGGGCGTTGAAAAGGTTCCACCTTCGGGCGGCTTGGGCACCGCCCTAACTGTCCCTTCAGTAGACATGGGCAGGTGACAGGAGGTCCTGTCTCCATATAAGTTGGAGGAGGATGTGACAGTTAGTGACAGTTGTGACAGGCAGCCCACCTTTAAAATTAAGTTGGAGGGAGTGGTATTCTATTTCGGGATCAACCGGAAAATCACTGATAACCATATTACACACTCAACCTGCGCTCACACTCACTTTCTCTCTAACTCAATTTTCCCTTATATTCACTCACACCAGGTATTTCACACTAGGAACTCTCCCGATCGCGTTCCTCTTCATCAAGGGCACTCAGTAGCGGCAAAAAATCATGACCTCACTAACTGCATTGTGTTTATGATTGAGCAGGATGACTCAAAAGTCGGAACTCAAGAGGAAGAGAAGGGCGGAAGAGGCACATGCAGAATACTCGCAATTCCGTGGAGACGTCGAATCATCCTCCATCTCCGCTTGGGAATCACAACGACTCCAACAACAGCGGGAGGCACAGAAGAAGAAGGAGGAGGAGGAGGCCAAACTGAGGTAGGAAGAAATGGACAGAAAAGCTGCACAGGAAGCCAAGAAAGCAGAGGAGGAGAGGCAAGCTGAGGAGAGGCGGAAGCATCAGGATGAAGAAGAGGAGAGGAGAATCAGCAGCTACCGCTACACAGTACTGGGCAAGGGCTTCGATCTACTGGAAGAGGCCTTCAAGTATGCTCAGAGAGGTCGCAGTGAGTCACAGAAGGACATCCTCCAGAGGGAAGGAGTGACATCCGAAAACTTTGACAAGTATATAGAGGCCAGCACGGGGCTCCTCCTCTACCACGATTACGCCAGGATAGTAGGATATACGGTCAGAGAGGCCAAGGCAATGGCCCAGGTGCACGAAGCAGGGGCTGTATCGATTCCTGGTATCTAGGGGGAAGATAGGGTCATCAGGATGATCCCCATGGACGCAGACAGCTTTAAGGACTCCACATCCCATAACAGGTTCAAGGCCATGTATAATGAGGTGGAGAGAAGGAGCTGTAAATTCTTGGCCAGGGAAACCAGTCAGCTGGACTTTGCAGGGCACTGGCACCCTTGTACTCTGAAAGGGACAGACCCTGCCTTCTTCCAGAAGCCCACCGATTGGCGGTGAATGACCATCAACATGAGGGACCAGCAGATTGAGAGGGCGACGGATGAGGATTTCCTGACAGACCTAAAGGGGAACATAGTATTGCCCTCTCACATTGCGGCTTGGGACCCAAGATTGGATGGAGTCAGAGACTGCATGAGCCAAGAAATGCAGGGGGACAGAAGTAGGGCCCGAGAGTCATTCTCAAAAGGGAAGCACGCTTATGCCAACTGGGCAAGCAAGCAGGGGAAAAAGGACCTGTATGCGGTCCGAACTCAGCAGCCCCGACCAGCACCCAAAAGGGGAAGGTCAGTGGGATATTATTTTTCTCGGGAAGAACTGGAGCAGCTGACAGAAGAGACCCCAGAAGTCTCAAAGGAACCCGGGGACGGAGAGGAGGAGGAGTCAGAGGAAGACGAGGAGGAAGGCGAGGAGGAGGACACTAGCCCCGCCGTGATCCTGACACCTGCCACATCCCCTGTAAGGGAGAAGACTGAGTCGGCCCTGCAGCAGCTCGCTGAAGAGGAGGATATCACTTGGCTGGGAACTGCCATGGGACAGAGCCCATCTCCAGGCACGGAGACCTAGTCAGACAGGGCAGACAAGAGGGCTGCTAGAGTAATAGCCAGAGGCCTGCCAGCATCTCCCTCGCAGAGAGGGCATGTACCCTTAGCTCATGTCATGCAACATCCTTCTGGGATGCCGATATATGTACCAGTCAGTTTGAGGGATGCCCCGGAAAAGGCTGCCTCCATTCAGTTTCAGACCGTGCAGGAGGAAACAGCACAGTTACTGCGTTCTCTGCCGGGTCCCGACATGGAGCCTCCCTCTCTGACAGGCTTCAAAAGACCCCAAGACAGGAGGAGGACTCACTCCCCTAACCATAGGGCCCCAGGGGCATCTCCCTCCTAAGGGCGGAGGGCCAGGGGCATAGCATGCTAGATGGGAGAGGGATCAGTAATTTCAGTTGGGGAAACCTATGTACCCTTTGTCAATGTTGTCGAGGCGACAACGTGTTAAGTTGGAGGGACTGTAATGAATCAGTATATTGGTTGATATAATATTTATTTAAATAAAACAGTTTAATAAGTTCAGCCTGCTAAACTCTAGTTAATAATCAGTCTGCTGGACTTTATATTTAATATCAGTTTAATGACTCAGTCGGAAGCAGCAGGCTGGAGTCAGCTTAAGTCAGCTTGCTGACACATTCTTTGACAGCCAGCTGACTTTCGTACTCGGTAGCACCGAACTGCCTCGATATGCATCTAAGTGTGATATGCTAGATGAATGGCCAGATGACATCCCTACGATGGATGGCGATTCGGGATGATGGGAGATGGCGGTTGTAAGGTCATAGGTTTATAAAGTGCATTTTTGAGTCTCATGAAAGTATGATTTGATTGTATAGTAGTGTAGAGTGCATTTTTGTGGACATTTTGATATAAAGTTCATCGAATTTGGTCAAGTATTGAGAGAATTATGGATTTCCGAAGTTTAATTAGTTTTGAGGTCGGCTGACGACTGTCCTTAATTCGCGGTGAGCGCGACCGTCGGATTGACCGACAGCGCCGAGCGATCTGGCCCGTTAGAATGAACTCGAACCTTCACGTAAGTTCGGCTGACGCGGAGTGCCGACTAGGACGATTTACCAAGAAGTTTCGGTTTAGCCTAGCGCGTCTAAGATAGAAAATTCTAGTAATGTCGATGCATGTATATGGACGTCAATTCGGCCCGACACGTCAGATTAGACTGATCTGGCTTACTCACGAATATTCTGGAAGGGACGATTTGACGAACACTTAAGAAAATCCGTAGCTTCCTCCTAGGGAGGAGCACTTAGGCAGAAAATTATAAATAGGCATAACTTCTTTGTTTCTTATCAGTTTTCACTTCCGTAAATTCCTACGGGTTTGTAATGACAAGGCCTTTCATCCTACATCATTTGTGAGCAATTTCTTGCCACTCAAAATGTCAAGTAATTTTCCTAAGCCTTCTTAGCAATATGCCGCTGCACTCTTGAGTATGATGGCAACTAGCTTTGTTCCTCGTGAGTCACTACGCTTCCACTAGGGCACTCTGCCCTTTTCATCTGGTATCGGAGCAGGGCTGATTATTATATTATGGATTCGCAGTCGGTAGCTGGAGGAGGCAAACGTGTTGAGCATGTTGAGCGCGCGGGGCAGCAGGCAGCACCAACAATGACCAGAGAGCAACAAGAGATGCAGGCGATGCTAAGGCAATTGGAGGAGAAGTCTACACCCAGTTTCAACAAAATATGCGCGCGGAGGTGGAGAGAATGGTGCGAGTTGTTATGGGGAACGTCGCTTCGACGAGTTCGGCACCTGCACCTGTTGTGCCACCGATTCATGTTAACCCAGTGGTGCAACCAATTATTCCACCCGCATCAGGAGTGCGTGCGCCTAAGCCTGAAGTTTATACTGGAGAGCGTGGATCGCCGTCTGTTCATCAATGGATTTTTGGAGTGAAGAACTTTATGGAGTACTCTGCGCTCACGCCCGACAGGCAAGTCGCCTTTGTCATAACTTTGCTGCAGAAGAGTGCTGGAGCTTGGTATGAACGAGAAGAGCAGTTGTTTGGAGTTCCTGCTACTGTTGATCAGCTCTTTGAAGGCTTGAAGAGGCAATTTCAACCTATTGCACCCGAGGCTACCGCTCGAGATCTATTGGTGCGCCTTCGTCAGCGAGGAAGCGTTCAGGAGTATGTATCGCGCTTCAACGAGCTGGTGCTTCAATGTCCATCCATGCACGAGTCGGAGATGATGGACAAGTTCAAGAGGGGACTCAAGCCAACTGTGGCCAAGGAAGTGGCGCTCAAGGACCCTACCAGTCTTGGAGAAATGATGGCATTGGCAACAAGGGTCGACGCTGTGGAGTATAGTCAGAGGCAGTGGGGCAGCCACAACTTTGGAGGATATCGACACTTTGGATCTCAAGCGCCAAGCACGAGTGGACAAGGCCCAGTACCCATGGAGTTGGGACTTGTGCAGTACCAGCGCAGGCAGCAGAATTTCAAGCCGAGAGGACCGTGCTATAGTTGCGGCAAGCTTGGACATCTGGCTCGAGACTGTCATGTGAAGGCGAAGCAACCTCAACAGCAGGAAAAAGGAGGACGCCAGTAAGTCGTTCTGGGGTGTCTACTGGCGTGAAGACGAGAACTCACAAGGAGGTTATCCCCAGGAGCCTGCCGAGAAGCAAAAGACGAGATGTTGACAAGCCTCTCATCGTGGAAGGAGTGGTCGACGGCAACAAGGCGAAGTGTATGGTCGACAGTGGCGCAAGTGCAGATTTTGTGCACAAGAAGCTGGTGGAACAGTGGCGAATCCCTGTGCAGAAGCATTATGAGCCTAAGGAGGCAATTTTGGCTAATGGGCAGAGACTCAAGTGTGGTGCACCTACGAAAGCTATTCACGTGGAAGTAGCGGGGCACCAGAATCAGGAAGTCATGGAGCAGGCAGAGTTAGGTCACCATGCGGTGATATTGGGCCGACCATGGCTNACCATGAGGTGATATTGGGCCGACCATGGCTAAGAAAAGCCAACCCTCAAGTGCACTGGAGCACAGGACAAGTGAAAGTCCAAGGGTGTGATGGTCGAATGGAGACAGCAAAACAGGTTGAGGTAGATACGACCACAAGTAACTGTCTTCTGTCGAGCCTGCAAGTTAAGAAGCTATGCAGGGCGAATCAGGTGAAGGAGATGCACCTTGTTTCGGTGATCCAGGCCAGGTCATCAGATGGAGCAAGCGTGATTCCTAACAGCCTGGGCGAATGTACATCGCCGGAGGAGCAAGTAGTGGTGTCTGATCCCCTTGCTCAGAAGGAGCAGAGCCCAACTGCTCAAGAGAAGAAGCCTGCTGAGATGCCTGCCCAAATTAAGGCGCTTTTGGAGGAGTTCAAGTGCGTATTTCCTGAGGAACTACCTGCAGGATTACCTCCACAGAGAGCTATGGAGCACCGGATTGAGTTGGAACCAAGGAGCAAGCCACCAGTGAGACCCGCCTATCGACAATCGTTTGCGGAGTTGGATGAGTTGAAGAAGTAGCTGACAGGGTTGTTGGAGAAGGGATTCATCCGACCCAGCGAGTCTCCATTTGCAGCGCCAGTCTTATTTGTGAAGAAGAAGGATGGGACTATGAGGATGTGTGTTGACTATCGGGCTCTCAACAAGGTCACCATCAAGAACAGGTACCCACTTCCACGAGTGGACGAGTTGATTGACAGGCTTGTCGGGGCGAAGTATTTCTCAAAGATCGATTTGAGGAGTGGCTATCACCAGGTACGGATTGCGGAAGGAGACGTTCAGAAGACTGCTTTCAGAACTCGCTATGGTTTGTTCGAGTTCACAGTCATGCCTTTTGGATTGACTAATGCACCTGCTACATTCATGAAACTTATGAATAGTATCTTCACGCCCTACTTGGACCAGTTTGTGGTGGTATTTTTGGACGACATCCTGATCTATTCAAAGACCTTGGAGGAGCATGTGGGGCATCTGAGGAAGGTGTTGGAGGTCTTGAGAGATCAAAAGCTGTGTGGGAAGATGAGCAAATGCGACTTCTGTCTCAAGGAGGTCGAGTTTCTTGGACACATAGTGGGAGCTGAAGGAGTCAAGGTGGAGCAGAAGAAGGTGCAAGCAGTCAGAGATTGGCCGGTACCTGCTGATATTCATCAACTCAGGAGTTTCCTCGGCATGGCGAATTATTATCGACGTTTCATTGAAGGATTTGCCAAGGTATGTGCACCGCTCACGGACATGTTGAAGAAGCAGGAGAAGTGGCTATGGGGTGACAAGGAGCAGCAAGCATTTGAGAAGATTAAGGAGCTGTTGACACAGGCACCTTTGTTGGCAATTGCAAGTCCAGAGCTTCTTTTCACCATCATCACAGACGCGTCAAACTTTGCAATGGGAGCCATTCGTCTCCAGGACCAGGGCAAAGGATTGCAGCCTGTGGCATATGAGAGCAGGAAGTTGAGTCCTGCTGAGCAAAACTATGCAGCACACGAGCGGGAGATGTTGGCTATTATCCAGGCTTTGAGGATTTGGCGATGTTATGTGGACGGCCGGAAGGTGTTCATAAAGACCGACCACAAGAGCTTGGAGAAGTTTATGACGCAGCCAACGTTGAAACCAAGACAAGCAAGGTGGATGGAGTTTCTGCAACAATTTGACCACAAGATTGAGTACTTACCTGGGAGACGCTCTATCCAGGAGGTGTGACCTTGCAGCTGTTTCAGTCATTAAGGAGAATATGGACTTCAAGAAGAAGCTTCAGAGAGGTTATGAGGAGGACCCAGAGTTTGCTGATGGCGGAGCAGCTGAGTCCAACTCGAGCATGCAGAAGAAGGACGGCATATGGTATTATGATGATTCCAACAGAGTGGTGGTACCTGACATCAAGGAGCTACGAGACTTACTACTTGCGGAGCATCATGACTGCTTATATGCTGGACACTTGGAAGCGAGAAGACGGCAAGCGTGCTGAAGCGAGAGTACTATTGGAGAAATATGGACAAGGACATTGAGGAGTGGATCAGGAGTTGTGATGCGTGCCGAGGAAACAAGACACCAAATCAAAAGAAGGGAGGTACATTGCAGCCCCTGCCTATTCCAGAGTATCCTTGGGAGCAGATTGCTATGAACTTCATCACATCGTTACCAGTCAGTGGTCAAGGGCACGATGCAGTATGGGTTGTGTCTGACAGACTCAGCAAGATGGCTCACTTCATTCTCATGAAGGAGACTTCTACGGCAGCGGATGTGGCACGGCCATTCCTTGATCATATTTTCAGGCTACATGGGTTGCCGAAAGTGATCGTTTCAGATCGGAATCCAAGGTTCACTAGCAACTTTTGGCGGTCATTGTTTACTTGATAGGGACCAAGCTGAGTATGAGCACTTCCTATCATCCTCAGACAGACGGGCAGAGTGAGAGACTCAACAGAACTCTGCAAGAGGTGCTCAGGAGTTTCACTATGGAAGACCCTTCAGAGTGGGACAAGAAGCTACCAGGGTTGGAGTTTGCCTACAACAACAGCATGCAGGGATCCACCAAGCGGTCACCATTCGCTATGGTTTATGGGCGAGAAGTATATTATCCAGGGAACATCTTGTTGGAGAAGGCCAAGGAGACTCAGGTTCCTACTACACAAGCTTTTATGGAGCAGATGGCCAAGACTTGGGATATGGCAAAGACGTGTATTCGGAAGGCACAGGAAGAGCAGGTCAAGCATGCTAACAAGCACAGGAGGGAAGTGACATTCCATGTGGGCGGCAAAGTACTCTTGTCCAAAGAGATCATACCTTTCACAGGCAAAACGAAACTGCGGGCACGATTTACAGGTCCCTTTGTAGTGCTTAAGCAGGTGAACCCAGTGGCCTACAAGTTGGAACTTCCTTCAGGCTGGCGTATCCATGACGTGTTCCATGTCAGTTGTTTGCGGCCATACGTTGACCCGAATGAAGGACATCCAGGACGACTACCTACACCGCCACCACCGGTCGAGATCGATGACGTATTGGAGTATGAAATGGAGGCGATTGTCGGCGATCGACGAGTCAAGCGAGGTCAACGATTTGTCCAAGAGTATCTGGTCAAGTGGAAAGGGTACCATGCGGACGACAACACTTGGGAGCCAGAGGCCAACTTGACTCATTGTAAGAGTAAGTTGAGACGTTATTTGCAGAATGCGTCGAGAACGTCGCATCTTGAGGAGGGGGATGATGTAAGGTCAGAGGTTTATAAAGTGCATTTTTGAGTTTCATGAAAGTATGATTTGATTGTATAGTAGTGTAGAGTGCATTTTTGTGGTCATTTTGATATAAAGTTCATCGAACTTGGTCAAGTATTGAGAGAATTATGGATTTCCGGAGTTTAATTAGTTTTGAGGTCGGCTGACGACTGTCCTTAATTCGCGGTGAGCGCGACCGTCGGATTGACCGACAGCGTCGAGCGATCTGGCCCGTTAGATAGAACTCAAACCTTCACGTAAGTTCGGCTGACGCGGAGTGCCGACTAGGTCGATTTACCTAGAAGTTTCGGTTTAGCCTAGCGCGTCTAAGATAGAAATTTCTAGTAATGTCGATGCATGTATATGGACGTCAATTCGGCCCGACACGTCAGATTGGACTTATCTGGCTTACTCACGAATATTCTGGAAGGGACAATTTGACGAACACTTAGGAAAATCCGTAGCTTCCTCCTAGGGAGGAGCACTTAGGCAGAAAATTATAAATAGGCATAACTTCTTTGTTTCTTATCAGTTTTCACTTCTGTAAATTCCTACGGGTTTGTAATGACAAGTCCTTTTATCCTACATCATTTGTGAGCAGCTTCTTGCCACTCAAAATGTCAAGTAGTTTTTCTAAGCCTTCTTAGCAATATTCCGCTGCACTCTTGAATATGATTGCAACTAGCTTTGTTCCTCGTGAGTCACTACGCTTCCACTAGGGCACTCTGCCCCTTTCAGTGGTGGATTTGGTTAACCGAGGTCCTACCAACGTGGTTAACTCCCGGGTAGGCGGTGCCATCGCACTGGCCGTTGAACAGTAAACTCATTCCATGTACATATGCTAGGCATTGCTCTCGAGTTCGACATTTGGAAACGAGGCCAACTCTCTTGTACAGCTTATTGAGAGAGATCTGAATCCAAGGCGAGAAGCCATTGATACGCACTGTCTTCTAACCTTACTTATGTATGAGTTTACTGATTGCATTATTGATGCTCGTTTACTTGCATTTGATTTACGAGTGTTGTTCAGTGCTAGTGTGTTGTCCTTTTGCCGTTTAATCAGTTAACTTAAAATCCATAAAGATTACTTGCTGATATAAAGATCTTTATTAATTGTTGATCGCCTATTTGGTAAGTCGATTCATTTCATCGTATCTACCTCCACCTGTTTCGCTGTCTCCATTCGACCATCACGCCCTTGGACTTTCACTTGTCCTGTGCTCCAGTGCACTTGAGGGTTGGCTTTTCTCAGCCATGGTTGGCCCAATGTCACCTCTTGGTGACCCAACTCTGCCTGCTCCTTAACTTCAGTACTCTGGTGCCCCGCTACTTCCACGTGAATAGCTTCCGTAGGTGAACCACACTTGAGTCTCTGTCCATTCGCCAAAATTGCCTCCTTAGGCTCATAATGCTTTTGCACAGGGATTCGCCACTCTTTCACCAGCTCCTAGTGCTCAAAGTTTGCACTTGCGTCACTGTCGACCATACACTTCGCCTTATTGCCGTCGACCACTCCTTCCACGATGATAGGCTTGTCAACGTCTCGTCAAGTGTTCGTCAAATCGTCCCCTTTGGAATATTCGTGAGTAAGGCAGATCAGTCTAATCTGACGTGTCGGGCCGAATTGACGTCCACATACATGCATCGACATTACTAGAATATTCTATCTAAGACGCGCTAGGCTAAACCGAAACTTTTAGGTAAATCGACCTAGTCGGCACTCCGCGTCAGCCGAACTTACGTGAAGGTTCGAGTTCATTCAAACGGGCCAGATCGCTCGACGCTGTCGGTCAATCCGACGGTCGTGCTCACCGCGAATTAAGGACAGTCGTCAACCGACCTCAAAACTAATTAAACTTTGGAAATCCATAACTCTCTCAATACTTGACCAAATTCGATGAACTTTCTATCAAAATGACCATAAGAATGCACTCTATACTACTACACATTCAAAACATACTTTCATGAAACTCAAAAATGCACTTTATAAATCTATGACCTTACAATAACCACTCTTGAGATCTATCTTACTGAACAATTTAGCACCAGACAGGGTATCAAGCAAATCCTCGATTCTGGGTAAAGCATACTTATTCTTTACTATACTTCTGTTAAGAGCTCTGTAATCCACACACATCCGCATACTACTATTCTTTTTCTGAACATATAGGATGGGTGCGCCATAAGGTGATTTACTGGGGGAAATATAACCATTTTCCTCCAGCTCTGCAATCTGTGTTTTCAACTCTTCGCTCTCCACATAAGACAAGCCATAAGTGCGTTGTCAGGGTGGCTGACTCCCAGGTAATAAATCAATCCTGTGATCTACTTCCCTCTTAGGGGGTAGTCCTGGAGACATATTATAAACATCATTGCACTGAGCAACGATTTTTGCAGCAGTAGGGTGCTTCGGAGGGCTTACCTTTTTCTCGACCACTTCTTCAGGTTGAGGAGGTACCTCTCTTAGCAGCAGACAGAACATTCTGTCTTCTTTCTGGTCCCAGTTTTTGGATGAACTCCATTGCATTCAGCAATTTGCATCCTCCTAGAAGCCTCTTCTTTTCCTTCATTTGCCATCCATACAGGACAAGAGGAAGAGCACTGGTGGGTGCCCAGTGAGTCTGCCCATCACTGGCTCCTCTCACTTTAATTGTACCTCTGCTCCAACACGCTTCAGCTTGATGACTATTAAGCCAGGACCTGCCTGGCACGAGATCATAGAAGCTAGTGTTGAATACCTCAAATGTAAGCATTTCAGTTAGAACTGCAATGCCAGAACCTAACTGGACATCAATAAGCTTGGTTATAATTCCTCCCGGGATACTTGAGGCATCTCCAAGGAATATTTTTCTATTCCCTTGGGTGACAGTAGGCAGCCTTAGCCGCTTCACTAAGTCCTTATGGATGAAAGTATGTGACGTCCCTCCGTCAACAAATGCCCTCACCTTCCTATCTGCAATCATGCAAAGCAGTAGGATAGGGGGCACTGTCTTTTCCTGACTTTCGCATTGTTCTCCTGACTTAGCAAAGAATTGTTGGACATCAGGTGGAACAAGAGCATCCAGAGTTTGCACTCTCTGGACGTCTATATTGCTGATGGTCTCCTTTATCTGGTTGTCAGGCATGCATAGTGAATCCAGTTCAGCAGGACCCATAATACCTGCTACGAGGGCAGCTAGTGACGACTCACTATCTCTAGCATCCTCACAGTCAGTAGACTGGATTACTGACTGTTGCTGTCTTCTAAAGGCTGGTCCTTTTCCTTGACCTTTGGAAAGTGCTTGCTAGGACACTGCTCTCTGTAGTTGCCCAGCTGCTGGCAGTGATAGCAAACAGATTTTGCTAAGGCTGGTCTCGGCTTAGTCCTACCACCACCTCTTCCATAGTCACCTCGATAGTAACCACCTCTCCCTCTAGACTGCATAGCATTATACTCATACTCATACTCATCACCCCGATCATCCTCAGCCTGGTCTCTTTCTATTGCAATGTAGGAACGGTGGGGCTTTTTGACAATCTTAGACACTATAGCATTACTCTGGCGCTTGTGATTGAAATGCTGCTGATCCCAGGCATCAGCATCTTGGATCAAGTCAGCCAGTTTCTCATACTTCTTTTCAGCAAAATGACCTTAGACTTCGCATTTAAAGCCATACCTGAAGTATGCTATTCTATACCGCTCTGGCAAGTCTGGCTGCTTCATCATGTTCTCCTGGAACTTTTGAGCAAACTCAGCAACTGAAGTGGTCTGCTTCACTGTCAAGGATGTCATGATTTATTGAGTCGAGGATGACGTATAAAACCAAGCTGTACGTGTGTGAACCATCAACCTAGGAAGATTGACTTTGCATTAACTTTACGCATCCATATATTGACCTTTTCTAGATTTCCGAGTCACCAAAGTGTAGCGCGTCGAAGCATTTTCCGAATGGCACCGGTTTCGCGTCATTTGGTTAATTATCGAGCGAGATACACGCGATCTAGTCCGCACTCCTTTCTGCACCTAGCGAAATCACACCAAATGGCCAACTTGTGACTCAATGCACCCAAAGGTGACAATGTTGACTATTCGTGATCCCAAGGACCCCTAGCTTTGTGCGCACAAATCCGCGAGCCCTTTAGACTACATAAGTCTTGCATTCCATAGTATAAGTGCATCATTGAGGCTATAACTTGGTGACTGCATCACCTACCCCTAGAGGAAGCTTCCTCAAGTTCCAGATTCACTTTTGAGGCGCTATCTAGGTAGAACTACCCAAGGTAAGCTCCACCAATGAGAGACACTTAGCATGTTTTACGTGCTTTGCTTTGATTGGTTTGAGTTATGCTTAGCCTATAGGAGTCCTAGTACATGCCCTGTACACATTAGTGGATATAAGAGAGCCTCCTACAGTGACTACATACATTGGATCCGCCGCATACGACGCCGGGTTTCTAGGAGTATAAGTGCTAGAGGTGTCCCTAGAGGGACATCTTCTTAGAAGTCCCATTATGCCAATTGTAAGTCACAGAGACTATCAGTAAAGCTTACACTTTTATCTCTTGTGTTTTCAGGACCACATAGTCTCTCTCTTGTGAAGGGCAAGCCTTGCTGGCTTCCAGTCACAAGAAGAACTTAACAAGTAGTGAGCAAAGTCACAGCTTATACCCTCTGCCATAGGACTACTCTTGAAGATCATGATGTGCTTCCAGAGATCTTTTGGGCCAGACTTTATTAGTTGTTTTCTTACCATATTACAGTTTTGACGTGCTCACTCTGGAGAGTACACACTCCTTAATTAAAACATTTGACGCTTGATTGTCTTCTATCTATAAAGCCACATGTATTATAGACTTCATTACAGCAAAGCCTGCTTGCTTATTATGCATTGCTTGTGTTGATAATACGCACCCGACCTCCTACCGCACAACAAGGAGATCATTGCATAGATAGCTTTCTCATACTGATTGATGACATCAAACTTCTCATGCAGTTTCTCGACAAACTCTATCCAAGTAGGGTCACCGACCTGCTGAGCCTTACGCTCTCCTTTCCAATACAGCCACCAGTCTGCTGCACTGCCTTTCAGTAGAGCACCAGTGTGCCTGACCTTCTCGCAATCTTGTAGTTCTGGGTAGTTCTCCAGCCACTGCTCAACATTAGCGAGAAACTTGATCAGGTAATACTTTTTGTTTCCCTCAGGATTATAATCCTGGGGAGGTTTCAGCTTAGGCTTACTAGGCCCTCTGCCACCACCACCAGTGGTTTGAGAACCCAGTTGGTCTCTGTCCCGCAGCAGAGACATTAAGATTCTTTTGTCCTCCTGTTAAAACTGATACATGCTCGCCACTTGCGATTGCATTTGCACAAATAATGCTCCCAAATCCACACTCTGAGGTGGGAGTCTAGCAAATGCAACAGTAGCAATGGCATCCACTTGCTGAGTAGTGTCCTCAACAGTCCCTCTCGCTCCTGCAGCAGCATTTCCTGCCGCATTCAGCCGGTCACGTATTTGACCTAGGGGTACATTGATATGTACAGCAGGAGGTGGGTTCAGAACATTGGCCCTTGATGCCATAAGTTCTTCAACAGTGCGCTCGTCAGCTGGCTGTCCTTCCCTCCTTTCTGTGTCTTCAGCGGCCTTTGCTAATTGTTCAGCTTCTAATTTGGCTCTCTCCTCCTCGGCTTGCTGTGCTGCGACTGCGGCAATAGCAATTTCCTCATCTGCAACCTCTCTAGCTGCAGTATCTGCCACTGTTTCAGAATAGGTACGGGTTCCCGCTACATGGCTTTCCGCCTGGTTTTGGACATTCTCGGTATCCTGGTTCTCCATGTCTTGGGAGTTGCTTGTTTGAGACCTTGTCCCTACCATACAAAGAAGACTCTGATAACTGCTCCGATACCACTGAAATGAATTGTCTTACCTAATAAAGATCTTTATATCAGTAAGTTATCTTTATGGATTTTCCGTTAACTGATTAAACGGCAAAAGGACAACACACTAGCAGTGGACAACACTCGTCAATCAAATGCGAGTAAACTAGCATCAACAATGCACTCAATAAACTCATACATAAGCAAGGTTAGAAGACAGTGTGTATCAATGGCTTCTCGCCTTGGATTCAGATCTCTCTCAGTAAGCTGTACCAGAGAGTTGGCCTCGTTTTTAAATGCCGAACTCGAGAGCAACGCCTAGCATATGTACATGGAATGAGTTTACTGTTCAACGGCCAGTGCGATGCCACCGCCTACCCGGGAGTTTACCACGTTGGTAGGACCTCGGTTAACCAAATCCACCGCCATCTCCCATCATCCCGAATCGCCATCCATCATAGGGATGTCATCTGGCCATTCATCTTGCATACCACACTTAGATGCATATCAAGGCAGTTCGCTGCTACCGAGCACGGAAGTCAGCTAGCTGTCAAAGAATGTGTCAGCAAGCTGACTTAAGCTGACTTCAGCCTGCTGCATCCGGTTGAGTCATTAAACTGATACTAAATATAAAGTCCAGCAGACTGACTATTAAGTAAAGTTCAGCAGGCTGAATTTGATTTACTATTACATTTAAATGAATATTATATCTACTAATATACTGATTCATTACAATCCCTCCAACTTAACTTGTTGTCGCCTCGACAACATTAAACTGCAGGAGTCTTTAATCAGGAAGCTGAACTTGACCCGCCTCTCCCAGTGACTGTCCCTTCAGCCTGTTGCCTAGGGGGTTATTCCTGGGGCTTCAGGATCAGGAGACCGAGATCTGGACCTAGATCTGGACAGCCCTCTAGGTCTGTCAGCTGGCCTTCTAAAGAACCCCGTTTGCTCTAAAGTTGGACCTCGAGGAGAACGAAGGATGGTAGCCTGCTCTTCACCCACTTGGGTGTTGATCCCCACAGAGACAGGCATTCCAGTAGGATGCTGAAATACATTGGCAAGAGGTACATGCCCCTGGGTGGAGGGGGAGGCGGGCATACCTCTGGCCCACCCGCGTGTCCCTCTTCTGGCACCCCTGTCCTCTGGAGATTTCTGCCTATGTCTGCTGCCCAGTACAGTCAGATCAGCTTCTTCCCCTGCTTGGGCAGGTGGGCTGGGGGAGCGAGTGCGGGGTCCAGTTGCCTCCATGACGGGGATCACGTTCCAAATACCTGATCGTGGTTCTTTGGGAAGTGCCCCTGCCTGCCCCTGGGTCTCCTGAGTACCAGCTGCTGATGCTTCTCCTCTGCCTTGTTCTTCTTCTTCATCGTTTTCATCCTCCTCCTCGGAGAGAGTAGGGGTCTCGTCCACTAAGTCGTCCTGCTCCCTAGTAGACATGGAGTAGTCTACCGACCTCCCTTTCTTAGGGCGCGCTGGAGGTTGCTTGGCCTTTAGCCTGCTGATATCTATCCGGCCTGCATTCTTCGCCCATTTGACGAAGGCATGCTTTCCCTCAGAGAAGTAGTCTCTCCCCCTCCTCCTGTGCTCCTTATTCTCTGCATTCATATTGCTCAGGTAGCCATTCAGCCTGGGGTCCCAAGGGGCAATGTGAGGTGGTAGGATGAGATAGCCGTCTAGGCCATAGTGGAAGTCATCCGGTTGGGCTCGGTCACAATCCTGCTTCTTATTTGTCACGGTCATCCACCTCCAGTCTGTTGGCTGCTGGTAGTAGTGGGGTCCGACCTCAGCCTTCCTCAGTTTACACGAGAACCAGTGGGGAGAGAACATCTGCTGTCCTGCTTCCCTGGCCAAGTACTCCCAGCTCCTCCTCTCAACTTCATTGTAAGCTGGCAGTAATGTGAGGTAGAATACCGTATCCTTAAAGCTATCGGGCCGCATGCTCACCATCCGGATGAGTCTCTGATCTCCCACTATTCCCGGTATGGGGACCGGCTTGTCCTCTGAATCATCTGCATGGTACCGGGCCTGCTCTGCTGTATAGCCCACCATCTTGGCATAATCTTCGTAGAGGACCACACCAGTGTGTGTCTCGATGTACCTATCCAGTGCTGCAGTTCCTTTCCTCTATAGCAGTGTTGTCTGTTCCAGCTTGTTGATCTCTTGGGCTGCCAGCAATGCTTCCTTCAGGTTATCAAAGTTTCGGCCACCCACCACAGTATGCCTGTAAGTGGCCAAGCTGTTCTGTCTGTCCGCTACAATCTTTTTCCTTCTCTCCTCCTCTGCCGCTGCCGCTTCCTCTTGTCGTTTCTTCTGTCTCTCCTCCTCAGCTTTCCTGAGGTTTTCCGCTTCCTGATCCTTCTTCCTTTGTGCCTCTTCTGCCGCCTCTTGTTGTCTGCGGACCCTTTCTTGTTCTCTCTTGGTGAGGGACGTCGCCGCCAGCTCCTTCTGGTATTGCTCCATTGTCCTCCCGGCTTCTTCTGCCTTGCGCTAACTGTCCTCCTTTTGTGTGGTGGGAGCCATCCTGTACATGAAACCAGGGCATAAGTTAGTAGGATATCGACCTTTGTCATAGGGATTGCAGGCAGGAAGTATGTTTGTATTAGTATGGTGGATTCGCTCCTGTTTACCTTACAGGGTGATTGCTAAAAGTCGACGTAGTTGCGGTGCGCTAACATAAACGTATGAATATGTTTTAAGTTGAGTTAAGTGAAGTTAGCTCAAGGTGCTTTATGTGGGCCAGGCTGTCCCATCTGTCACTATGCTGACACTTAGGATTCACGTAACTGTCCCTTTATCGCTCTCGTTCACTAATTGTCATATATTTTCCCCTCCAACTTAAATGGAGACAGGACCGCCTGTCACCTTCCCATGTCAACTGAAATGACAGTTATGGAGGGGCTCCAGCCGCCCGAAGGTGGAACCGTTTCAACGCCCCTTTGGCATTGGTCAAATGGTCCTTCAATTCCCAAGTGTCCCCAGAGGCATCGTAACCCTTCCATCGAATGAGGTACTTCATGACATATTTAGACGATTGACGGATCGAGCGCGCGTCTAAAATCTCCTCAATCTCATATTCGTCAGAGTCGCCGTCCCTGACAGCGGGGACCGGTCCCGGTTGGACAGGGTACCGACCCGTGAACAGTGTATCACCTTTGATGTATGGTTCCAGGAAGGAGACATTAAAGACCGAGTGACCCTTGTATTCGGCTGACATGTTCAGGGGTGTAAGCATTCTGACCGACACGACGCACCACCAAATATGGACCGACCCAGACAGGGCCAAGCTTTTTCTTGACCACACCAGGGAGGTACAGGTGCTGAGTGTGCAGTTTGACAAAATCGCCCTTAGAAAATGTCAGATCCCGACGGTGTTGATTAGCGTATTTTTATTGGTTTTCTTGGACTTTGTGCAGGTTTTGTTGGACTTCTGACAGGGTGTCTGCAAACTCCTTACTTAACGGTGGTTTGCTGTCCTGAGCAGCTGTTTGACTCCCATTAACCCCATTAAAGCTCTCCAGAACTTAGGGGTAAATTTTGAGTCTCTGTCTGAGATGATATTAGAGGGTAGCGTATGTTGGCATACTACATGGTTGTAGAACTGTCTCGCTGTTTCGAGTGCAGTCACTTTGACAGTTGTGGGGATAAAATTGACCATTTTTGTCAGTTTATCTACGACTACCAGTATCGAATCAAGCCATTGGCAATTTTTGGTAGTGTGACCACCCAGTCCATGGATATAGTCACCCAGTCCATGGATATAGTTTCCCAGCGTCCAGCTGGGGTGGGGAGTAATTGCAAGAGACCTCCCGGTGGTGTGTGCCTAGACTTATTCTTTTGACACTGATCACAGGATTTTACATATTTCAAGACCTCCCGGGGCATCCCTTCCCAATGAAGTTGTTTTGCCAGTTTGCCAACTGTTTTGGCGTGCCCCAAATGCCCACCCAGTAAACTGTCATGTGCTTGACTCAATAAAAGGGACCTTATTTCCAAGTTATTAGGAATGACCAGCTTCAGCCTGCCTGAAGTGGTTTCAGTTACCCAGACCCTTCCCTTAAGCTTATACCCGAGTGCAGTAGCACGACACACACCAGTAGTGGGGCTGGGCTCAAATGTTGGGTCAGAAAGGTAGACTTTCCTAAGTTGTTCAAGGAAGGACTTTTTCACCTTTCGTGAAGTGAGTGCACACAGGACTTTATCTACAGCATGATGACTAAAGTTCCTTTCTTGCAAGTCAGGTATTCTAGAGAGTGCATCAACAGGATTCAACTTCCCTGGTTTGTAGTCGATTTGGACTTGGAACTGCTCCAGCATCTGGCTCCAGCGGTTCTCCCTCCTCGACAGCTTGGACTTCTTCTGAAAGTGGGTCAGAGCTAGATGATCTGTAATCACCTTAAAAGCTTTACCATGTAAGTATGCTCTCCACTGTTTGAGTACATGAATGATAGCTAGCAGCTCTTTATCATGCACTGAGTAATTAATCTCCGCTGGATTAAATTTCATAGACTAATACAACACAGGATGCCACTCCTGCCGTACCTTACCATCCTTTGTGGTTTTCTCAGCAGGCTTCAACAAAATAGCACCCATGGCAAAGTCAGAGGCATCAGTGACCACCTGCACCAGCTTGCTGGGGTCATACACGGCTAGCACCGGGGCAGAACAAAGAGCATCTTTAAGGGCGTGGAAGGCAGCCTGCTGCTCTTCCCCCCAAACATACCCTATGTCCTTCTTAGTAAGGTCAATCAGTTTACTGGCCTTTGTAAAATAATTCTCAATAAATCTCCTATAGTAGTTAGCCAACCCGAGGAAGGATCTAACTTCAGAGACAGACTGTGGTACTGGCCAGTCCCTTATGGTCTGAACTTTCTTAGGATCCACACTGATGCCGTCTTTACTGACAACGTGGCCTAAGAATTCAATACTTTCTTTAAAGAAATCACACTTGCTCATTTTAGCATATAAGTGATTTTTTCTCAGAGTGTCCAGGACTGTCTTTACGTGTTCAGCGTGCTGAGCTTCATCTTTAGAGAAAATTAAAATATCATCCAGGAAAACTTGCACAAACTTGTCCAAATAAGGCCTGAAAATGTCATTCATGGCACCCATGAAGGTCGCAGGAGCATTTGTCAGTCCAAATGGCATCACGTTGAACTCATAGTGTCCATAACGTGTGCGGAAGGCAATCTTGTGTTCATCTCCATCAGCAATTCTGATTTGATGATAACCACTCTTGAGATCTATCTTACTGAACACCTTAGCACCAGACAGGGTATCAAGCAAGTCCTCGATTCTGAATAAAGCATACTTGTTCTTTACTGTAATTCTGTTCAGGGCTCTGTAATCCACACACATCCGCATACTGCCATCCTTTTTCTTAACAAATAGGATGGGTGCGCCGTAAGGTGATTTACTGGGAGACATATAACCATTTTCCTCAAGCTCTGCAATCTGTGTTTTCAACTCCTTGCTCTCCACATAAGACAAGCCATAAGTGCATTGCCAGGGTGGCTGACTCTCAGGTAATAAATCAATCCTATGATCTACTTCCCTCTTAGGGGGTAGTCACGGATCCGTGTACTGAGCAACAATTTTCGCAGCAGTAGGGTGCTCCAGAGGGCTTACCTTTTTCTCCACCTCTTCTTCAGGTTGAGGAGGTACCTCTCTTAGCAGCAGACAGAACATTCTGTCTTCACTCTGGTTCCAGCTTTTGACGAACTCCATTGCATTCAGCAACTTGCATCCTTCTGGAGGCCTCTTCTTTTCCTTCATTTGCCATCCACACAGGACAAGAGGAAGAGCACTGGTGGGTGCCAAGTCAGTCTGCCCATCACTGGCTCCTCTCACTTTAACTGTACCTCTGCTCCAACACACTTCAGCTTGATGTCTATTAAGCCAGGACCTGCCTAGCACGAGATCATAAAAGCCAGTGTTGAGTATCTCAAATGTAAGCGTTTCAGTTAGAACTGCAATGCCAGAACCTAACTGGATGAAATGTATCGACTTACCAAATAGGCGTTTAACAATTAATGAAGATCTTTATATCAGCAAGTAATCTTTATGGTATTTTTCGTTAACTGGTTTAACGGCAAAGGACAACACACTAGCAGTGAATAATACTCGTCAGTCAAATGAGAGTAAACTAGCATCAATAATGCAAATCAGTAAACTCATACATAAGCAAGGTTAGAAGACAGTGCGTATCAATGGCTTCTCGCCTTGGATTCAGATCTCTCTCAGTAAGCTGTACAAGAGAGTTGGCCTCGTTTCCGAATGCCGAACTCGAGAGCAATGCCTAGCATATGTACATGGAATGAGTTTACTGTTCAACGGTCAGTGCGATGGCACCGCCTACCCGGGAGTTAACCACGTTGGTAGGACCTCGGTTAACCAAATCCACCGCCATCTCCCATCATCCCGAATAGCCATCCATCATAGGGATGTCATCTGGCCATTCATCTAGCATATCGCACTTAGATGCATATCAAGGCAGTTCGCTGCTACCGAGTACGGAAGTCAGCTGGCTGTCAAAGAATGGGTCAGCAAGCTGACTTATATGGACTTCAGCTTGCTGCTTCCGGCTGAGTCATTAAACTGATAATTATGTAAAGTCCAGCAGACTGACTATTTAACTAAAGTTCAGCAGGCTGAACTTAATTAACTATTATATTTAAATGAATATTACATCCACTAATATACTGATTCATTACACTGGACCTCAATAGGCTTGGTTATAAATCCTCCCGGGATACTTGAGGCATCTCCAAGGAATATTTTTCCCTTCCCTTGGGTGACAGTAGGCAGCCTTAGCCGCTTAACTAAGTCCTTGTGGATAAAAGTATGTGACGCCCCTCCGTCAACAAATGCCCTCACCTTCCTACCTGCAATCATGCAATGCAGTAGGATAGGGGGGACTGTCTTTTCCTGACTTTCGCATTGTTCTCCTGACGTAGCAAAGAAATGTTGGACATCAGGTGGAACAAGAGCATCCAAAGTGTGCACTCTCTGGACGTCTATATTGCTGATGGTCTCCTTTATCTGGTTGTCAGGCATGCATAGTGAATCCAGTTCAGCAGGACCCATAATACCTGCTACGAGGGCAGCTAGTGACGACTCACTATCTCTAGCATCCTCACAGTCAGTAGACTAGATTACTAACTGTTGCTGTCTTTTAAAGGCGGGCCTTTTCTCTCGAGCTTCGGGAGGTGCTTGACTGGACACTGTTCTCTGTAGTGGCCCAACTGCTGACAATGGTAGAAAATGGATTTTGATGAGGCTAGTCTCGGCTTAGTCCTACCACCACCTCTTCCATAGCCGCCTCGAGAAAAACCATCTCTACCTCTAGACTGTATGGCTTTATACTCATACTCATATCCATCACCCTGATCATCCTCAGCCTGGTCTCCTTCAATTGCATTGTAGGAACCGTGGGGCTTTTTGACAACCTTAGACACCAAGGCATTACTCTGGCGCTTGTGATAAAACTGCTGCTGATCCCAGGCATCAGCATCCTGGATCAAGTCAGCCAGTTTCTCAGACTTCTACCCACGTAGGGTCACCGAGATGCCGAGCCTTACGCTCTCCTTTCCAGTAAAGCCACCAGTCTGCGGCACTGCCTTTCAGTAGAGCACCGGTGTGCCTGACCTTCTCGTAATCTTGCAGTTCTGGGTAGTTCTCCAGCCACTGCTCAACATCCGCGAGAAACTTGATCAGGTAATATTTTTTGTTTCCCTCAGAATCATATTCCTTGGGAGGTTTCGGCTTGGGCTTACTAGGCCCTCGACCACCACCACCAGTGGTTTGAGACCCCAGTTGGTCTCTGTCCCGCAGTAGAGACATTATGA
Organism: Mesotaenium endlicherianum; assembly: GCA_009602735.1. NCBI lineage: Eukaryota > Viridiplantae > Streptophyta > Zygnematophyceae > Zygnematales > Mesotaeniaceae > Mesotaenium > Mesotaenium endlicherianum. The sequence goes on from WELA01003606.1 coordinate 180,005, forward strand.
TTCTTTTGTCCTCCTGCTGGGACTGATACATGGTCGCCATTTGCGACTGCATTTGAACGAACAATGCTCCCAAGTCTACACTCTGGGGTGGTAGTCTAGCAAATGCAGCAGCAGCATTGGCATCTACTCGCTGAGTAGTGTCCTCAACAGTCCCTCTCGCTCCTGCAGGAGAAATTCCTGCCGCATTCAGCCGGTCACGTATTTGACATAGGGGTACATTGAGTTGTACAGCAGGAGGTGGGTTCAGAATATTGGCCCTTGATGCCATAAGTTCTTCAACAGTGCGCTCGTCAGCTGGCTGTCTTTCCCTCCTTTTTGTATCTTCAGCGGCCTTTGCTAATTGTTCAGTTTCTAATCTGGCTCTCTCCTCCTCAGCTTGCTGTGTTGCGACTGCGGCTATAGCAGCTGCCTCATCTGCACCCTCTCTAGCTGCAGTATCTGCCACTGTTTCAGAATAGGTACGGGTTCCCGCTACATGGCTTTCCGCCTGGTTTTGGACATTCTCGTTATCCTGGTTCTCCATGTCTCGGGAGTTGCTTGTTTGAGACCTTGTCCCTACCATACAAAGAAGACTCTGATAACTGCTCCGATACCACTGAAATGAATTGTCTTACCTAATAGGCGTTTAACAATTAATAAAGATCTTTATATCAGTAAGTTATCTTTATGGATTTTCCGTTAACTGATTAAACGGCAAAAGGACAACACACTAGCAGTGGACAACACTCGTAAATCAAATGCGAGTAAACTAGCATCAACAATGCACTCAATAAACTCATACATAAGCAAGGTTAGAAGACAGTGTGTATCAATGGCTTCTCGCCTTGGATTCAGATCTCTCTCAGTAAGCTGTACCAGAGAGTTGGCCTCGTTTTTAAATGCCGAACTCGAGAGCAACGCCTAGCATATGTACATGGAATGAGTTTACTGTTCAACGGCCAGTGCGATGCCACCGCCTACCCGGGAGTTTACCACGTTGGTAGGACCTCGGTTAACCAAATCCACCGCCATCTCCCATCATCCCGAATCGCCATCCATCATAGGGATGTCATCTGGCCATTCATCTTGCATACCACACTTAGTTGCATATGGAGGCAGTTCGTTGCTACCGAGTACGGAAGTCAGCTGGCTGTCAAAGAATGTGTCAACAAGCTGACTTAAGTTGACTTCAGCCTGCTGCTTCCGGCTGAGTCATTAAACTGATACCAAATATAAAGTCCAGCAGACTGACCATTAACTAAAGTTCAGCAGGCTGAACTTAATTTACTACATGTAAATGAATATTATATCTACTAATATACCGATTCATTACATTTGGCCATTCATCTAGCACACCACACTTAGATGCGTATCTAGGTAGTTCTCTGCTACCGAGTACGGAAGTCAGTTGGCTGTCAAAGAATGTGTCAGCACTGACCTAAGTTGACTTCAGCCTGCTGCTCCCGGCTGAGTCATTAAACTGATTATTTAATTAAGCTCAACAGATTCAATATTAATTAAAGTTCAGCAGGCTGAACTTATTTAACTATTATTATATCAACCAATATACTGATTCATTACAATCCCTCCAATTTAACATGTTGTCGCCTCGACACCACTAACACTAGTAACAGCGTGCTGTCCCTTCCGTCCCCAGCCTACTGCCATTAGGAGGGAGATGTCCCTGGGGCCCTATACTCAGGGGAGCCGGTCCTCCTCCTGTGTTGGGGTTCCTGAAGCCTGGGAGATCTGCATAGGGGCCTCGCGGAGAACGCAGTAACTGGGCTGTTTTCTCCTGCACAGTCTGAAACTGAAGGGAGGCAGCCTTCTCCTGGGCAGCCCTCAATCTGACAGGTACATATACCGGCATTCCATAAGGAAGTTGCATGACACAAGCCAAGGGCACATGCCCTCTCTGCGAGGGAGATGCTGGCAGGCCTCTGGATATCTCCCTAGCAGCCCTCCTGCCCTGTCTGACTGGGTCTTCGTGCCTGCAGATGGGCTCGGTCCTCTGGCAGTTCCCAGCCAAGTGATGTTCTCCTCTTCAGCGAGCTGTTGCAAGGCCATCCCAGTTTTCTTCCTTACAGGGGATGTGGCAGGTGTCAGGACCACAGCGGAGCTAGTGTCCTCCTCCTCGCCTTCCTCTTCTTCTTCCTGTGACCCCTCCTCCTCTCCTTCCCCTGGTTCCTCTGAGACCGCTGAGGTCTCCTCTGTCAGCTGCTCTAGCTCTTCCCAAGAAAAAGAATACCCCACTGACCTTCCCCTTTTGGGTGCTGGTGGGGGCTGTTGAGGCCGGACCGCATGCAAGTCCTTTTCTCCCTGCTTGCTTGCCCATTTAGCATAAGCGTGCTTCCCTTTAGAGAATGATTCACAGGCCCTGATCCTGTCCTCCTGCATTTCTTGGCTCATGCAATCTCTTACTCCATCCAGTCTTGGGTCACAAGCTGCAATGTGAGGAGGCAACAGTATGTTCCCTTGTAGGTCTGTTAGGAAATCCTCATCCTTTGCCTTGTCATTCTGCTGGTCCCTCATGTTGATGGTCATCCACCGCTAATCGGTGGGCTTCTGGTAAAAGGCAGGGTCTGTCCTTTTCAGAGTGCACGGGTAGCAGTGCCCTACGAAGTCCAGCTGACTGGTTTCCCTGGCCAAGAACTCCCGGCTTTTCCTCTCCACCTCATTATACATGGCCTTGAATTGGTTATGGGGTGTAGAGTCCTTAAAGCTGTCCGCGTCCATGGGGATCATCCTGATGACCCTATCCTTTCCTCAGATGCCTGGGATCGATACAGCTCCTGTCTCATTCACTTGGGCCATTGCCTTGGCCTCTCTGACTGTATACCCTACCATCCTGGCATAATCGTGGTAGAGGAGTAGCCCTGTGCTGACCTCGATATACTTGTCAAAGTGTTCGGATGTCTCCTCTTCCCTCTGCAGGATGTTCTGCTGTGCCTCACTGCGACTTCTCTGGGTATACTTGAAGGCCTCCTCCAGTAGATCAAAGCCCTTGCCCAGTATTGTGTAGCGGTAGCTGCTGATTCTCCTCTGTTCTTCTTCTTCAGCCTGCTGCTTCCGCCTCTCCTCGGCTTGCCTCTCCTCTTGCGCCTTCTTGGCCTCCTTTGCAGCTATTCTGTCCAGTTCTTCCTGCCTCAGCCTGGCTTGCTCCTCCTCCTCCTTCTTCTTCTGTGCCTCCCGCTGTTGTTGGAGTCGTTATGATTCCCGAGCGGAGATGGAGGATGATTCGATGTCGCTACGGAATTGCAAGTAGTCTGCATGTGCCTCTTCCGCTCTTCTCTTCCTCTTAAGTTTCGACTTCTGGATCATCCTGCCCAATCATAAACAAAATGCCGTCAATGAAGTCATGATACTTTGCCGCTACTGAGTGCCCGTGGTTAAGAAGAATGTGATAGGGAGAGTCCCTAGTGTGTAGTACCTTGTGTGAATGAGTATAAGAGAGAATTGAGTTAGAGAGAAAAAGTGCGTATGAGCGCAGGTTGAGTGTGTAGAATGGTTATAAAATTTGCCTGGCTGATCCCGAAACGGAACACACTCCCTCCAACTTAATTTTAAAGGTGGGCAACCTGTCACAACTGTCACTATCTGTCACTAATTGTCACATTCCCCTCCGACTTATACGGAGACAGGACCTCTTGTCACCTGTCCATGTCCACTGAAATGACAGTTAGGGAGGGGTGCCAGCCGCTCGAAGGTGGAACCGTTTCAACGCCCCTTTGGCATTGGTCAGTTGGTCTTTAAATTCCCAAGTGTCCCCAGAGGCGTCGTAACCCTTCCATCTGACCAGGTACTTCTTGACATGTTTAGATGATCGACGGACAGAGCGAGCGTCAAAATCTCCTCCACCTCATATTCCTCAGGGTCACCATCCGGGACAGCGGGGACCGGTCTCGGTTGGACAAGTAACCGACCTGTGAACAGTGTGTCACCGTTGATGTACGGTTCCAAGAAGGAGACATTAAAGACTGGGTGACCCTTGTGATCTGCTGACATGTTCAGTTTATAAGCATTCTGACCGACACGGCGCACCACCGAATATGGACCGACCCAGACCGGACCAAGCTTTTTCTTGACCACACCAGGTAGGTACAGGTGCTGAGAATGCAGTTTGACCAAATCGCCCTTAGAAAAGGTCAGCTCTCGACGGTGCTGATTAGCATATTTTTGTTGATTTTCTTGGGCTTTGTGCAAGTTTTGTTGGAATTCCGACAGGGTGTCAGCAAACTCTTGTGTTAACTAGAGAGAGACCGGATTGTCAATCCCTTCAGGGTGAGTTAAAGACTCCCCCAGTACATCTAAAGGAGACTTAGGGACTCTACCCAGGCTCAGTTCAAAAGGAGTCTTGCCCGTTGACGCGTGCACCGCACTGTTGATCGCAATCTGGATTTGAGGTAACAGGTCATCCCAATCATCTTGTTTTTGGTTGATATAGGCTCTCAGCACCTCTTGCAAAACTCGGTTAGTTCTTTCAGTCTGCCCATCAGTTTGAGGGTGGTTTGCTGTGCTGAGCAGCTGCTTGACTCCCTTTAACCCCATTAAAGCTCTCCGAAACTTAAAGGTAAATTTTGAGTCTCTGTCTGAGATGATATTAGAGGGTAGCGTATGTTGGCATACTACATGGTTGTAGAACTGTCTCGCTGTTTCGAGTGCAGTTACTTTGACAATTGTGGGGATGAAAATGACCATTTTTGTTAGTTTATCCACGACTACTAGTATCGAATCATGCCCATTGGCAGTTCGTGGCAGTGTGACCACCCAGTCCATAGATATAGTTTCCCAGCGGGCAGCTGGGATGGGCAGCGGTTGTAAGAGGCCCCCCGGTGGTGTGTGCGTAGACTTATTCTTTTGACACTGGTCACAGGACTTAACGTATTTCAAGACCTCCCGAGGTAATCCCTCCCAATGATAATGTATTGCCAGTTTGCCAATAGTTTTGGCCTTCCCCAAATGCCCACCCAGTAAACTGTCATGAGCTTGACTCAGTAAAAGGGACCTTATTTCCAAGTTATTAGGAATGACCAGCTTCAGCCTGCCTGAAGTGGTTTCAGTCACCCAGACCCCACCCTTAAGTTGATACCCGAGTGCAGTAGCAAGACACACACCATCAGTGAGACGGGCTCAATGTTAGGTCAGAAAGGTAGGCTTTCCTAAGTTGTTCAAGGAAGGACTTTTTCACCTTTCGTGAAGTGAGTGCACAAAGGACTTTATCTACAGCATGCTGACAAAAGTTTCTTTCTTGCAAGTCAGGTCTTCTAGAGAGTGCATCAGCAAGATTCAACTTCCCTGGTTTGTAGTCAATCTGGACTTAAAACTGCTCCAGCTTCTGGCTCCAGCGGTTCTCCCTCCTTGACAGCTTGGACTTCTTCTGAAAGTAAGTCAGAGCTAGATGATCTGTAATCACCTTACAAGCTTTACCATGTAAGTATGCTCTCCACTGTTTGAGCACATGAATGATTGCTAGCAGCTCTTTATCATGCACGGAGTAATTAATCTCAGCTGGATTAAATTTCATTGACTTATACAACACAGGATGCCACTCTTGTTTTACCTTACCATCCTTTGGGGTTTTGTCAGCAGGCTTCAACAAAATAGCACATATGGCAAAGTCAGAGGCATCAGTGACCACCTGCACAGGATTGCTGGGGTCATACACGGCTAGCAATGGGGCAGAACAAAGAGCATCTTTAAGGGTCTGGAAGGCATCCTGCTACTCTTCCCCCCACACATACCCTATGTCTTTCTTAGTAAGGTCTGTCTTTGTAGAATAATTCTCAATAAATCTCCTATAGTAATTAGCCAACCCAAAGAAGGATCTAACTTCAGAGACAGACTGTGGTATAGGCCAGTCCATTATGGTCTGGATCTTCTTAGGATCCACACTGATGCCTTCTTTGCTGACAACATGGCCTAGAAATTCAATACTTTCTTCGAAGAAATCACACTGCTCATTTTAGCATACAATTGGTTCCTTCTCAGAGTGTCCATGTGCCCCTTTCACCTTGACTGTCTTTAAGTGTTCAGCATGCTGAGCTTCATCTTTGGAACAAGAAAAATATCATCCAAGAAGACTTGCAAAAACTTATCCAGGTAAGGTCTAAAAATGTCATTCATAGCACCCATGAAGGTTGCAGGAGCATTGGTCAGTCCGAATGGCATCACGTTGAACTCATAGTGTCCATAACGTGTGCGAAAGGCAGTCTTGTGTTCATCCCCCTCAACAATTCTGATTTGATGATAACCACTCTTGAGATCCACCTTACTGAACACTTTAGCACCAGACAGGGTATCAAGCAAGTCCTCAATTCTGGGTAAAGCATACTTGTTCTTTACAGTAATTTTGTTAAGAGCTCTGTAATCAACACACATCCGCATACTGCCATCCTTTTTCTTAACAAAGAGGATGGGTGCACCATAAGGTGATTTACTGGGGGAAATGTCACCATTTTCCTCAAGCTCTCCAATCTGTATTTTCAACTCTTCGCTCTCCACATAAGACAAGCCATAAGTGCGTTGCCAGGGTGGCTGACTCCCAGGTAATAAGTCAATCCTGTGATCCACTTCCCTCTTAGGAGGTAGTCTTGGAGGCATATTGAAAACATCAGTGTACTGAGCAACAATTTTCGCAGCAGTAGGGTGCTCCGGAGGACTTACCTTTTTCTCAACCACTTCTTCAGGTTGAGGAGGTACCTCTCTTAGCAGCAGACAGAACATTCTGTCTTCCTTCTGGTTCCAGCTGTCGATGAACTTCATTGCATTCAACAATTTGCATCCTCCTAGAAGCCTCTCTATTTCCTTCATTTGCCATCCATACAGGACAAGAGGAAGAGCACTGGTGGGTGCCAAGTTAGTTTGCCCATCACTGGCTCCTCTCACTTTAACTGTACCTTTGCTCCAACACGCTTCAGCTTGATGTCTATTAAGCCAGGACCTGCCTAGCACAAGATCATAGAAGCCAGTGTTGAGTACCTCAAATGTAAGCGTTTCAGTTAGAACTGCAATGCCAGAACCTAACTGGACCTCAATAGGCTTGGTTATAAATCCTCCCGGGATACTTGAGGCATCTCCAAGGAATATTTTTCTCTTCCCTTGGGTGACAGTAGGCAGCCTTAGCCGCTTAACTAAGTCCTTATGGATAAAACTTTGTGACGCTCCTCCGTCAACAAATGCCCTCACCTTCCTACCTGCAATCATGCAATGCAGTAGGATAGGAGGCCTGTCTTTTCCTGACTTTCGCATTGTTCTCCTGACTTAGCAAAGAAATGTTGGACATCAGGTGGAACAAGATCATCCAGAGTGTGCACTCTCTGGAGATCTATATTGCTGATGGTCTTCTTTATCTGGTTGTCAGGCATGCATAGCGAATCCAGTTCAGCAGGACCTATAATACCTGCTACGAGAGCAGCTAGTGACGACTCACTATCTCTAGCATCCTCACAGTCAGTAGACTGGATTACTGACTGTTGCTGTCTTTTAAAGGCTGGTCTTTCNTCTCGACCTTTGGGAGGTGCTTGACTGGACACTGCTGTCTGAAGTGACCTGTCTGCTGGCAATGGAAGTAAATCGATTTTGCTGAGGCTGGTCTCGGCTTCATCCTACCACCACCTCTTCCATAGCCGCCTCGAGGGAAACCACCTCTCCCTCTAGACTGCATAGCATTGTACTCATACCCATATTCATCACCCTGATCATCCTTAGCCTGGTCTCCTTCAATTGCATTGTAGGAACCGTGGGGCTTTTTGACAACTTTAGACACCAAAGCATTACTCTGGCGCTTGTGATTGAACTGCTGCTGATCCCAGGCATCAGCATCCTGTATCAAGTCAGCCAATTTCTTATACTTCTTTTCAGCAAAATGACCCGAGACTTCGGATTTCAAGCCATACTTGAAGTATGCTATAGCGCTCTGGCAAGTCTGGCTGCTTCATCATGTTCTCCTGGAACTTCTGAGCAAACTCAGCACCTGAAGTAGTCTGCTTCAGTGTCAAGGAGATCATCGCATAGATAGCTTTCTCTTGCTGATTGATCACATCAAACTTCTCATGCAGTTTCTCAACAAACTCTACCCAAGTAAGGTCACCGAGTTGTTGAGCCTTACGCTCTCTTTTCCAATACAGCCACGAATCTGCTGCACTGCCTTTCAGTAGAGCACCAGTGTGCCTGACCTTCTCGTAATCTTGCAGTTTTGGGTAGTTCTCCAGCCACTGCTCGACATCAGCGAGAAACTTGATCAGGTAATACTTTTTGTTCCCCCTAGGAGTATAATCCTGGGGAGGTTTAGGCTTGGGCTTACTAGGCCCTCTGCCACCACCACCAGTGGTTTGAGAACCCAGTTGGTCCCTGTTCCCCAGCAGAGACATTATGATTCTCTTGTCCTTCTGTTTGGACTAATACATGCTCGCCATTTGCGATTGCATTTGCACGAACAATGCGCCTAGATCAACATTCTGAGGTGGGAGTCTAGCAAATGCAGCAGTAGCAACGGCATCAACTCGCTAAGTAGTGTCCTCAACAGTCCCTCTCGCTCCTGCAGCAGCAATTCCTGCCGCATTCAGCCGGTCACGAATTTGACCTAGGGGCACATTGAATTGTACAGCAGGAGGTGGGTTCAGAACATTGGTCCTTGATGCCATAAGTTCTTCGACAGTGCGCTCGTCCGCTGGCTATCCTTCCCTCCTTTCTATATCTTCAGCAGCCTTTGCTAATCGTTCAGCTTCTAAGCTGGCTCTCGCCTCCTCAGCCTGCTGTGTTGCGACTGCGGCAATAGCAGCTGTCTCATCTGCAGCCTCTCTAGCTGCAGTATCTGCCACTGCTTCAGAATAGGTACGGGTTCCCGTTACATGGCTTTGAGCCTGATTTTTGACATTCTTGTTATCCTTGTTCTCCATGTCTTGGGAGTTGCTAGTTTGAGACCTTGTCCTTACCATACAAAAGAAGACTGTGATAATTGCTCCGATACCACTGAATTGAATTGGCTTACTAAAAAGGCGATTAATAATTAATGAAGATCTTTATATCAGCAAGTAATCTTTATGGTATTTTTTGTTAATTGATTAAACAGCAAAAGACAACACACTAGCAGTGGACAATACTCGTAAGTCAAATGGAAGTAAACTAGCATCAATAATGCAATCAGCAAACTCACACATAGGCAAGGCTAGGAGACAGTGCATATCAATAACTTCTTGCCTTGGATTCAGATCTCTCTCAGTAAGCAGTACAAGAGAGTTGGCCTCGTTTCCGAATGCCGAATTCGAGAGCAATGCCTAGCATATGTACATGGAATGAGTTTACTGTTCAACGGCCAGTGCGATGCCACCGCCTACCCGGGAGTTAACCACGTTGGTAGGACCTCGGTTAACCAAATCCACCGCCATCTCCCATCATCCCGATTCGCCATCCATCCGAAGGATGTCATCTGGCCATTCATCGAGCACACCACACTTAGATGCGTATCTAGGCAGTTCGCTGCTATCGAGTACGGAGGTCAGCTGGCTGTCAAAGAATGTGTCAGCAAGCTGACCTAAGTTGACTTCAGCCTGCTGCCCCCGGCTGAGTCATTAAACTGATTATTTAATAAAGTCCAGCAGACTCAATATTAACTAAAGTTCAGCAGCTGAACTTATTTAACTATTATATTTAATTGAATATTATATCAACCAATATACTGATTCATTACAGTACGCCTAGGTACAAAGAGTTGGCCTCGTTTTCGAATGTTGACCTCGAGGACAATGCCTCGCCTACGTACGTGGAATGAGTTTATTGTTCAACAGCTAGTGCGATGGCACTGTCTACTCGGAAGTTAACCAATTCTGTAGGACCTCGGCTAACCAAATCCACAGCCATCTCCCATCATCCTAAATCGCCATCCACCTAAGGTTGTCATCTGGTCACTCATTTAGCATATCACATTTAGATGCATAATTAGGAAATTCACTGATATCGATTACGGCAGTCAGCTGAGTGTCAAAGAATGTGTTAGCCAGCTGACCTATAATGGACTTCAGCTTGCTGCTCCCGGCTGATCATTATGATGAATAAAACTAAAAGTCTTTTTAATAATTAAAATTCAGAAGACTGAATACAATTAAGTATTATATGTATTATATCTACCAATATACTGATTCATTACATTACCCTTCGACAAGGATTAAGAAATATGTTTACAACTTGTTGACTTCAGATTACTGCCATTCTTGGCTATTGGTATTCATTAGAGCTTGGTTACTTTTATTGGTGAATTTCCACATAGGGACATCCGATGCCTCACGTGGTAGTAGCTAACTTACACTTTGCTTTCACAATATGAGTAAACACTAGTATACTTGAGAGCCTACTATATCCTTCACGTTCTCCAACTTCTTGAATTCTTGTTTCATTTTTATCTTCTAAGAGGTTTTTTTGTTGTTGTGATATTTGACTTTTGTTTGATGCATTTTACGCACATTGTAATGTCTAAAATCCTTTGGTCTCACATGCGCTATTGATGATCTAGTATCATTTTTCTCTCCCTATTTGTTTCTCACGTCGCTATTTTTATTTTTATTTTCTGGTCGCTACTTTCCCTCAAATCTTAGAAGTGGTGTCTCCTCCCATGGGCCCGTCTGTTATTAACTCATAAAGCATGATAACACGGTGAGATCATGAGAAAACACGTATGTACCGCGATGCTAAATGTTTCATGATAGTCTAACGCGTTGACCAGCGTGCAATGCGAGTTCTAACGTTTGCTAAGAGATGTCTACGTTGTTTTACGAAAATGTCGGTGACGGCAAAAATGCGCAAGTCCAATAGAGTCCAATGTGGTCCAATGCGCGTAGGTTGACTAAAGACAAATACATAACTGCACTTAGCAGGCTTGAGAAAGTTGCTTTCAAGGATCTTCGCCGACAAAAATCCACACGTTATGATGGTCAAGTAGTTGCAGAATAGTTTGGTGATATGCGAAGGACCCGCATGCCCCAAGATTGACCAAAAGTTGTATTTTTGAAAACATCCAAGGCTGACCGTCAGCATTTCAAAAAATACCCAACAACTTTTATAGGATTTTATTTTACATCTTGTATCTAATAAAAATCATCAGAACAAAATGTCCGTAACTTGTTAGGAGATGCATGATTTGCTCCCATTGAGGAGGATTGCAGTTGACATGATTTAGAATTTAACGGAATTTTAAATCATCCAAAACGTGGAATTACGTATAAATTTTCTCGAATGCAGGGTCTTACCCGGGATGGGGCGAAATAGATCGGGATAGGTAGAGGATAGACGGTAGTGTACAGCAGCTATATACATGGTTGTATTGTTGCCGAAGACTTCTGAATGGTTCCGATGCATCTCAAGGGGCGTTTGACTGCGTTAGGCGACCAATTACTAGGTATCTTGCCAGACCGTGAGTGGAGTATTTCAACAATCCCACGTGGATGAATCTCTCGCTGCACGTCATTCTTTACCTACTGAGCAGGCTGTCATGACCTGCGTATGGTCCAGTATGGACTGTACAGAATTCTAGAAGAACTCGAGTGAACCTGCCTGCTGCTGCCTGCATGGATCAGAATGGATGGATGTTCGGGACTCGTCTTGTCAACATGCGACGATGCATACAATCTACGACTAATTGAGGGCTAAAATGTACTCATGCAGAAGCTGGCAGAAGCAGTCAAAACCAGAAAGCTAGACCAATTGCCAAGTCGGACGTACTTCGGTGGTACTCATAAGCACCTTAAGCCAGTTGGCCTCGGCGCGCAGGAGATCAGAGCGCCGTCCATGTGGACATGCCATGTCAATGTTTGGGAGTTGGGACCAGCTATGCTGAGCTAGGACTTCATTTAATTTCAAGTTCTCAACTACCTTCCATCAACTGCCTCGTTCCAAGCTATGCTGGACCAGGTTGCAGTCTAGAGTCTGGACTGAACTGAACCGAATGTATTGAAGGAATGGGACATGTGCGCGACTAGATGGCGCTGGACGTCGGCCTATGCACTCTTCGTGATTTTCACAACGACATCGAATCTGAAAAAGTCAACAGCTCAAGCACCCTCGATGATTAGTCGGAGACAGTCTACACCGTCCCTACTTGATGAATGAACGTATCATTGCACCGATATTTCTTTATTACCTAGCCCACGCCACACTTGAGCCATCAACCAGCCTAGAGCTCGGAGCTGCTGAAGCATGCTGGGGCCACTTGGTAAAAGGACGTATTCTTGGCCGGCAATGAAATGCATAGGTGGAAAGCTGAAGAACGCTCCAGAGTCCCGGAGGTGACAGTCGCGAGTCGCTTCCACACATCGGTGTGCCCGACTGTGCCCCTCACTGCTCCTGCTTGCTCCTGCTGCCGAGTTACAGATTCCCTGTGTAGTGCGACGAGTGTCGTGAGCATAAAGCATCTACTGCTTCGCATATCCTGGCGATGGCATACCAGGACGAAGGCCCTTGCCAAGTTCACACAGTTTCCTTTCCCGCACGGTAATGGTGCTGGGCATGTCTTACTGAGGGTTTCGCGTTGGTCGTAGTTGTCACTAAATCGCTGGAGTACTTTGTTTATCAATAGTCAGGGCCATGGCAATGGTGGCCAGCGCCAAGCCCTTCGCGGCACTTGATTTTGGTGGAGACTCGATTGTGGACTTCTCGCTTGACTGTGGGGCATTTTCTGGCAATGAAAGTGATGGTCAACCAGGGACAAGTGCATTGTCCGATGACCAGACGTGGTCTGGAGCTCCAGGAAGATTTAGGCATATCGATGATTGCACTGATGAAGTCTCTTCTCGTGTGGCAAATAAGAGCGGAGAAGGACCTAAAGGGCTCACCATTATTAGGCGTCAGCAAGAGGTGTGTGATGTCCAGGAAAAAGGAGTGCAACTAGTGCTCAAGGTAGGAATAAATAGCTTCCTTCACCCTTTCCCGTCTCCGTCATCCGCAACGACTACGTTGATGGAGTCACAAAGTGAGAAAGAGGCGAGTGGTAGATGCGAAGCAGGTATCGTCCAGTCATGCCACAGTAGAGCTCCATACGACTCAACCGTCCTGGGTAATATGGATGAGAATACCTATTCAAACTTGTCCGGAGAGGCAGAACTGGCTGCAGATGGTATAGTTATCATTCCCAAGTGTGTTGACCTGGACACAGTCCCTGCTTCAGCTGAAGATGCAGTTGCCCTAGTTTCTCCATCGTGCAAAGGTTCTTCAGGACATTCTGGTCAGGCTGATTTGGCAGAAGGGGAGCAATATGGGTGTAATGTGGAGGACAACCAGGAGGAGGGAAGCCACGGTAGCCAGGGTGCTGGCAGTAGCATTCTTTTAGCTACACCTGAGCAACAAGTCCACGGTGACAGCATGGCAGATGGAGGAGACACTGGGCCAAATAACTCAAGTCCGTCAAGAGCGGGTCAGGGACATAGTAGTGTACAGTATGCAATTTCGACTCTGCCCCTCAAGAGGAAGCGGGGAAGACCGAAGGGGAGTGGTAGGAAGAACAAAGGGCAGACAATGGTCGTGCCCAAGCTGCAGTTGCCTGCAACTTCGAGCTCTATGGGTAATCGCGCCATGTATCTGAAGCTACAGGAACAAAAGTCAGCAGGCACAAACACGTCCATGCCCAAGCGTCAGCCTGTCACTAGGTGTGACGACGGAAGTGGCAATGTTCTCAACGTGGCACGAAGTCAGAGCTGCAGTAGGCCTGATGCTCAATACAGGTCTACTCATGGTCATGATGAAGACATAAGGGGCATTAATCGTGCTGGTAGTCATGGGAGCAACCAGTCACTAAATGGCAGCTCAAAGCAGCCGCCGGTTGGAACTCCGAGGAAACGTGGTAGGCCAAGGAAGCGGCCCACTGAGGAGGGCCCTGTCGTTGTTGAAGTGAAAGAGCAGCGCCTTCACAGGGGCTTCAGCAGAGATAGTGCATCTGCCTCCCCCTGTCTGGGAGACGAGTCAGCTGGTTGCAGCCTCAAAGGCAGTGCTGCAGTTGATGTCACTGTTGTACGGGATCCTGCCTCCACAGGACTTAGTCACAGAGCGTCACTGCAGAGTACAGGAAGTCGTAGCATTGCTTGCAAAAAGGATTGGCTTACTGTAAGTACGATTGCAAGTGAGGAAGTGAAGCAGGGAGCTGACGACTGCCAGAAGTTGGTCGATGTAGAACTTCCCTTTGCTGAGCCTGCGAGCCCTGATGCTGATACAGGCACTGACTATAAAAGCGACATCTTGGAAGGAGGTGCCAGTGGATGGGATAGTGAGGACTTTGAGTATCCAAGCAAGCGGCGTCGGTCATTAGGCAGGCCTAGAGGCAGACCTTCCAGAAAGCAACACTTGCTATCAGTTTGCAAGGACTCTCCTCGTGGCAGGTCAAGCGCGGAGGCTTCTCGAGGTGAGGGCTCTTCCAGGCATGTCAAAAAGGCAGTCAATAAGAGGCCACGTGGCAGGCCCTCAAAACTCCAAGCAGGGGTTAGGGCCAGTGCCAACAGATGTCAGCAGCCTATGCAGAAGGAGGAACTCTCCAGCAAAGCAGAGCGGCTTGGAGATCCCAAGCTCTGGCAGGGCATCCATGTGTCAAACGACGTGAGTAATGTGCACTGCAGTCTGGAGCAGAAAGGCAACGGCCTCCAAAGCACAGTCAGCTTCCAGCTTCAGGATGATGTGCGAGTGCTTAAGCAGCCTCGCCACACAGTGAACAATATAAGGTTGGGCGACCCCGATGGGTCAACCCGTACTTACCAGGAAGTCAATGCGGAGCTGGACGTTCCCTGGCTCCCTTCGCTTCTGGACGAGGTGCCCCTAGATGAGGAAATCGATACTGCTGCCAACTTCGATATTGAGGGTTCTTTTCCATTTTCGTATCTGGAGGAGCTTAATACCAACGCCTTGCAGCTGGCCCAGTAGGCGGTAGTAGGCGGTAGGGCTCAGGCGTCGAACTCTCGTCTGTGTCATCTAGTTTAAGCTTGTTCAGCACATGGCGGTTCTGGAGGACACCTGTGCTTCTTTGAGTTGGACTGCCAGGTTCAATTTGATGATGCCTAGTTGGCATTTTTACTAGTTCAGCTAAGTTTAGGCAATAACGGTGAGCCGCAACAAGCAATGTTGAGCATTGTAATTGTAAATTTTGTAGGCTGTTCCAACACTAACTCAATGCTGGAGGAGCTCTGTACGATAGAAGCAGTACAAAACTGCTTTTGCTCTCAGTTGGGGGGCTGTAACATTGTACATATACTTTCTGATCGACTGGTTTTTAGTTCAAAAGAAGTATTTTATGTTCTGACCAAGGGAATGATTATTTCTTGCATGAACATGTAGAACCGAAAGCAGTGCTCCATGCCTTCACTGTTCGTTTTATACAGACACATCTCTTCAGAAGAATTCATGTTTTAGTGAAGTGTATATGGGTCCATCTACAGTATCAGTTCCCATCATGCCCACTGAAAGTAGTAGGGACATTGATTTGGGCTTCACTAGCTTACTGGATATTGTCAACCAACTTATCGATGGAAATTTGCGACACCTCAGACATGCCCTATTCTCTTGCCAAAGCGGTGTTTCCAACACGAGCAGGATGATGAGCACTTACATCAACGCTTGCTTGCATTGAGATCTTTTTACCCGCATGCATGGTAGTGAGAACATCTTAGTCCTTTTTGAGAAAGCTACAGAACAACGCAGCCTGCTGTGGTAACTATTGTGCACTTGTACCATGACATGGTCTTTCAGAGTAGCCAAGAAGCCTGCATTGGACACTGCTATGGGGGCCGCCCATCATCATCCTGCCTGCAACTTATGCAACTCAGAAGGGCAAGCATTTGAACTTGCAATGTAAGCTGCTATCTTCTTGTCGGCTTTGTGCTAATCTACTTGCGTACTATTTTTCAAATTTTTAAGGTGGCGACAGTTACTATTGCTATACAGCAAATGACAGGACCCACACCATCTAAAATACCAATCGAAGTGATGTACTTACAAAGCAACTGCTCCTATCTGAGATCTGAGCCGTAGCCCAACCTGTGCCTACGCAGTATGTACATCTGCACCAACTTATTTATGTGTAGTACCTTGCTCAAGCGAACGAATCAGAAGAGGCATGCAATTATACGGGACTTCTTGCAGGAAGAGGAGGTGCAATAGGCTGCACAACAGCAGAAGGGGGGGGTCCATGCTGCAGGAGGCTCCTGTCTCTGACAGCATCGGCCAGCCAGCGGTGGGACTCCACATAGCGCTTGTATTCACGAAGTGCTTCCAGCTGCTGGCGCACCTGTATTTCCTTCTGCTCCTTGGCTATCGCATGAGCAGCCCTCAGCTGCGTTATGTTCTCCTCGAGAGCCGCTCTCATCTGCGATATCCTCTCCTCAAAAGCCGCGTCCATGAAAGCGACCTGCGCTCGCAAGTCACCATGCTTCATGAAAAAGTACCCAACGGCAGGCCCAAACAGACAAGCAAGTCGTAAGCAAGAATGAACCGCTCATCAAGGATGCACTTGAGGGTCAGAGCGCGGCCCTCCGACAGGCAAGCCAGGAGAAGGAGAAGGAGAAGAAGAAGAAGAAGACAAAGAGAGAGTAGGAACCCTGGAGCAAGCAAGCAAGCACAAGCAAGCAAAGAGGCACTTTTCTGCCTAGCTGAAGTGCGAAAGCCAACGTGCCCTACCTCGCGCAGGGCGCCATCGATGTAGCACTTGAGGCGCAGCTCCTCGGCTTCTAGGGGCTCCAAGGGCCGCGGCAGGCTTGCAAGGTGTCTGTAGAACGCCGCATCGATCTGGGCACGCAATGGCGGTGGTGGCGGCAACGGCGGCGACGGCTGCGGCCCTCTCGGCACGGCCTGCACCGGCACCAGCAGACCGGCACGAGTGCTGCCGACAGCAGCAGGCGCAGAGCTTGCCGGATGTTCACCACCCAAGCTTCCAGGTACTATTGTCAGCTGTGCGAGCATCCCACCAGGCATCTCATTGATGCCACCTGTCAGTGTTCCTATACCTGTACCTTCACCAGGAATTTGGGACGCAGAGGCCTGGCCAGCTAGCGCGGTGGCACTTGCAGGAGGAGCAATCTGCGCAGGAGTGGCCCTGTTGAATGAGCTGACTGCATTTGCGCCACTTGGCATCGCTTCAGAGGGCTGCAGGGCATGCGTGGCGATTAAACCTGCTGCAGCCGCCCTATGCCCCTCGAGTGCGATTCGCGTGGGAGCAACAGAAGGAGAAGCTCCCTCCAGGGGGCTGGGAGTTCGGGCACCAGGAACGCCGGCCCTCTGCTGCTCCCTCTGAGCCACTGCCAATACAACAGGTGGTAATGAAGTGGCGGGGCTGGCCTCCGGAGGATTTAACAGCTGGCCTGCCTCTGCGGCAGATGGAGCTGACTCAGCGCCAAGCCGCCGCTTGCGTCCCCGTCCTTGTGACCGCAGACATGACAATGCAGCATTGACAGGCTGCTGGGTTCTGAAGCTCTGCTGCTGCCGTCGCTCTCCCAGGCTGACTCCCCTGCTGAGTGCCGGCAACTGCAAAGTCGCAGCATCACTGCCTCTTGCCACCTCTGAGCGAGCGGCTCTGTCTCCTGCAGCTACAGCTGCAGCTGCCACCTGGACACCTGCGGCCGCGGGTGGCACATTGCTCAACCTGGGCTGATCATGACGGCCAGCGGCCGGCGTGTGCCCACCCAAAGCCTGGCTGTCAACGGCCCCCGTTGCGCCACGTGGTTCAGGGACAGCTGTTAGACTCAGCACGGCCGCTTCGTGAGGGGGCGGCTGCAGCAGCTGCTCCAGCTGCTGCGGCTGTCGCACAACCGCCGCCAGGTGCGCGGCCACAGGACCCTCGTCCACGCCCTCCTCCTTCTCCCACATCTGCACCTCCGCCTGCTGCAGCCGCAACAGCTCCCGCTCCTCCTGCTTCTGCCGCTCCTTCAGCCGCATCTGCTGCCGCTGCTGCTGTATGCTCAGCCAGTCCCTGGCCTCCTGCTGCGACTTGCGGAGCTGAGCCTTGACGAGCACCTGGTGCTTGCGGAGCTCGTCGTACGACTCATACGACACCACCCCCGCCACCCGCCTGCTCTTGTCCCCCGCTGCCACCGCCCCAGCTGCCGTCGCTGCTGCTCCTGCCACTCCCACCCCTCCTCCTCCGCCCTCGCTCTCCTCATGCGCGCCAACTCCGGCGCCTTTCCCTTGCCCCAAAGCACCCTCACGCGCCTTGTGCTGCTGCGACCCGCCTCGCTCTCCTGCGCTCTCACTTCTGCTGGGCTCCGACTGCGCTGCCACCTGTCGTCGGACGACAGGCTCATGGTGGCGGTCTTGTTGCAAACGCAGCATGGGCCCATTTGGCAGAAGAGCATCACCGCTCACTCTGCCCATGATCGTCCCCTCTCCACCACTCCCTCCTTGAGGCTGCTGCAGCTGCTGCTGCTGCTGCTCCCCAACCCCACCACTCTCACCCCCACCTCCAACCCCACTCCCATCCGCAGCCCCAACTTTTCCACCTCCACCTCCTCCTCCCCCTTCCGCTACGCCGCTTGCCACAATCACACGTTCCGCTGCCGCCACTGCCGCCACCTCTGCCGCCGCCACTGCCACCATCACCTCTTCTGTCTGCTGCCTCTGCTGGGCCCCAGCATCCTCACCCTGCTGCGTGGAAAGTAGTGCTGGAACCTCACCTTCCTCGAGCTCTTGGGGCAAAGCCAGGGGCAAGGGCAGGGGCAGGGGCAGGGGTAGGGCACTTGCTGCACCACCTACATTCGCCACCTCAGCAGATCCGGGACCTTCGAGTGTGCCCTCCCTCTGCTCCTCCGCATCTGCCGCCAGCTGTCTCCCAGGCGCATCCCCCTCTGGATCCATCATGGCAGCTGCCCCCGCGTCGGCCTCTGTCTCCATGGCCACTCCCCCTTGCTGCTCCTGCCCCTGTTGCTGCAGCTCCTCCTGCTCCTGCTGCTGCTGCTGCTGTTGCTCCACCCCCACTCCTGTCTCGACCCCGCCCGCCCCGTCTCCTCCCAATCCCCTCTTACCTGCGCCATCTTCCTTTGCCCTCACATGCCCTGCGGCGACACCGCTCTCCATTCCGCCCCGCGCTGCCTCCTCCGGTGGCACATCAGAAGTGGCCCCGTGGCTGGCTGCAGGCGTGCCATCTGGCGGCTGTTCCGGCGCGGGATAGCACTTTGAGGACAGCTGGCTTTTGAGCTGGAGCATCTTTTCGACTGTCTTAGCCCCTAGCAGCGGCAGCACCTTTTTGGCTGCTGCCAGAGAGGCCTCCTCGTCCACGCCCACGCCCAACTCCTCCGCCGCAAGCCAGCACTGCACACCCATCACCCACCCACCCACCCACGTGTGCCCACCCACACGCCCACAAACTTCCGGCTAAGGCTGCCTGCCCACTGTCTGAAACTCTGCCAGGCAGTCCCTCCAGCCACAGAGAGCTGGCCTCCCAGCCGCAGCAAGCCCCTCACACCCCATGTCTGCGTGTGCTGGTGTTTTTGAAGGAAAGAATGCTTGTGCTTGCGCGTGTACATGTGCGTGTGTGTGCACACATCCGCGCGCGCGCGCGCGTGTGTGTGTGTGTGTGTGTGTGTGTGTGTGTGTGTGTGTGTGTCCAAGCAGTGTATACATCGGGGGGAGGAGGAGGGCGGGACATGATCGGCCTCATTGGCGCGGCACAGCTGAGACTGAGAAGAGGGCAATGCCATCGAGCGAGGGATCCATGAGAACATAACAAACCCCCCCCCCCCTCCCTCCCCTCCACCCTCTTCTTCCTCCTTGGTTGGATGCTTGTAGCGCTTGTGCTGGAAACAGCAGAGCATATGTTGACAGACACTGCCTATGCCCCAGGCCGACTGAAAGGAGGAGATTTTTCTGGACGCCGTCGTACACCACAAGGAACATTTACCCTGCAAGAGGTAAACCTGTTTGCAACCTGTATCACACGTACGTGCGCATATATGATATGCGTCTATACTTATACAAACACCCCGCCCATTTAGCTTGCCTTCCAGCGCGGAATTGAGGGGTACCATGCTGAGCTCGATGCCCGCAAGAAGGACGGGTCTGTCCGGCAGCATGCGGTTCCGCAAGCGCCGCAGGAGCTCCACGGCCTTCTCGCCCACCCCCTCCTGCACGCCCACCCCGCACCCGCACCCGCACCCGCACCCACGCCCCGTCACACTCTCCCTCCTCCCCGGGGTGTAAGCACGCACGCACGTACGCACGCACGCACGCTGGCATGCACGCATGCTCGTATGCTGGCACGCATGCCTACTCTCAATTCAACCAAGCACCCGCGAGACATGACACCCAGCATGAAACCGGCCACGCCGGATCTACCCACGCCCACAAGACACAACACTTGTGCTTTTGCATGCCCACATGGTCCCAAAGAGCCCCGTAGCCCAGCAGGCAACTCTCTGCCACAGCCCTTTGAGCAGCCCCATCACCGCCAACCAATGACTCGAGAGGGAAAGGATAGACAGCGGCAGGCAGGCAGGCAGGCATGCAGGCGGGCAGGCAGGTGGGCGAGCGGTCACAAACAGTCACAGACACACAGGCAGAGACAGGCACAAGGGGCAGGGGCGACAGGGGGCGAGCACGAGGCAGGCACAGCCAGGCACACACAGACAGGCGGAGACAGGCAATCGGGCAGGCGGGCAAGCAGCGGGCAGGCGGGTGGGGACGCACGGGCATGCGGAGGGACGAGCAGAGGCGGCGAATCTCGAGCTCCATGCGCTCGATGAGCAGCCGCGTCTGCTCGTGCACATCCTCCCGGGCAACGGGAGCAGGAACGGCGGGGCTTGTCGCATGGGGAGCACTTGACGCCAGGGGCGCCTCCTTCCCGTCGCCCCGGGCTCGGGCCAAACTGGCAGGAGCAGGAGGAGGAGCTTCACCAGGCATCCCCTCCTCCTCATCCTCCTCCACCACCACCTTCCCCTTCTCCTTCTCCTCTTCCTGCGAACCTCCCTTACCAGTGGGTTGGCCCTCTCTCTGTGCTTTGAGCGCAGTCTCACTCTCGAGCCCTCCTCCTCCGGGCTGCTTAGGGATCGGGGCTGCGACCGCGGTTGCGCTTGCAGCAGCAGCTGCTTCCTGTCCTCCCTCGTCCTCGACCTCCAGACTCTCTGCACCTCACAACACGGCACCGGGCAGGAACGCAAGTAAGAGGGGGCAGAAGACGAGCACGAGTGAGAGGAGGGAGGACAACGCAAAGCCCTCCCTCACAGACGGGAGCAGAAGAAACTCATTGGACACAACACTTGATCTGCAGCCAGAGAGAGGCCAGAAATGGAGAGAGCAAGTGCGTGATTCCACACATGGCTCTGGCTCTGGCTGAGGCTGAGGCTGAGGCTCAGGATGTGGCTGATGAGGTATGCTGCGCGGAAGGGCACCTGGCGGCTGCTCGTGCACGTGTGCTTGTGAAAGTGGCAGCCGCAGCTCCCGCGCCCTGCGCCCGCGCGACGACATCTCCGGAAAGAGCAAACCCTGTGTGCGCGCGCACGTGCCCCCCTGCTCCTGCCCCTCGGCCTTGCCTCCTTTCTCTCCAGCACCCGCATCAGCACCCGCGTGCACGTTTGCATCGCCATCTGCGTCATGAACTTTGAGAGCGGGCGGCTGGCTTGATGCCTCGCTATCATCAGCTTCAGTGCCACCACCCCCAGCATGAGGCTCTGAGGGAGTGCCAAGTGGAGGCGTCAGAGGACTTGCAGCAGGGATGGCGGCGAACAGTACAGCAGGCTCCAAAAAAGCGCCACGTGGAGCTGCTTCAGCAACGGCAGGAGCTGTGGCAGGAACTATAGCAGAACCTGAAGGGACTGCCAGCTCAACATGAAGAGCAGGAAGAGCATCAGCAGAGTGACCACTAGGAGCTTCTGCTGTGACACGCGGCAGGACAGCGAGAGGAGGTCGAGGAGGGGGGAGAGGAGGAGGCAGTTCTGTGCCGAGGCCTGCAAGTACAGGTGGCGGCATCTGGGCGGCCCTGTCCCCCGGGCCGCTGTTGTCCTTCCCCACCTCGTCGCCTGCTTTGTCCTGTACTTTTTCTTCGTCTCCTTTCTTTTTTTCTTCTCCTTCTTTTTCCGTTTCTTCTTCTTCCTCCAGCCGTACTCCTCCAGAGGCTGCCTTTGCTGCTGCAGCTGCCTGCGCTCCTGCAGCCCCTCCTCCTTCTTCCCTGGCGCCTTCCCTTGCAGGCCCATCCTCTGCAGAAGGAGCTCCAGAGGGTGCTGCTGCATGGCCATGTGGTGCCTCGTCAGCCTCGCCACTCAGCCTCAGCCTCTTGCTCGGCCTCCTGTCGCCCCCTCCTGCCTCTACTGCGAGGAGCCTTGGAGAGCCGGGGGGAGCCTCTTTATCTCCCTCTTCTTCTTCTTCTTCTTCTTCTACTGCTCCTGCTGCTGCTGCTGCAGCTGGTGCTGGTGCTGCGGCGGCAGCAGCGGCGGCAGCGGGAGCGGCGTCGGTGCAGGAGGAAGCCCCGAGGAGGTATTGGCTCCAAAACGTGCGGGGGGGGAGCACCACAGGAGCAGCCTTCTCGCCTGCACAGCGCTCAAAGAAGCCGCCACCAACCTCCACAACCCCGCGCTTGCCCTCTTGCCGCCACCTGTCACGCTCTCCTGCGCTCCCCGTCGCGCCGAAGCTGAGCGCCCGGTCAACAAGGGCCCTAGTCAGCGTCCTGTGCAAGTTTCCCCCTCCTCCTCCTCCTGCCCCTCCTTGTTGCAGCACGTGTAGAGCTATACCGGAGGCCTCGCCTGCTCCGTCATGCATCCCGCAGCACAGAAGCGCATTCTGCTCAGGTGGGGCCCTACCAGGGGCCGCCCCGTTTGGCTGCTCCCCGCTCCCTGCCTCTGTCCTTGGCCTGGGCCCTGCTGCCTCCCGCTCACCCTCCTCGGCTGGCAAGGGACGAGCGTACAGCTCCGGGAGTCCCCACTGGAGCAGGCTCTGACAAGCAGCCAGGAGGTAATGCTCACCACTGCCGCTGCTGTTGCCGCTGCTGCCGCCGCTCTGGCAGTACAGCATGAGAGCGCGCGCCGCCCTGATCTGAGCAGCGAGTGGTGCTCGCGTGCTGGGGCTCCCGTCAGGTGGCGCTGCTTCCTTGCCGCTTGGGGAAAGCCCCGGGGAAGAAGCGGGATGCTGGCTGGATGCCACCTGGATCTGCCCCGCATGCCCACCCTGCTGCTGCTGCTGCTGCTGGTGCCGCTGCTGATGCCCAGTCTCACCCCCCTGCCGGCTCCTTCTGGCGGCCTCGTTGTCAGATTGCCCCCTTTGGCTGGGCCCAGATAAAGCTGCATCAGCAGGTGGGGGCGTGGGGCCGGTTCCGGAAAAAGAGGAGGGGGACAGCTGCTGCGCCAGCAGTCTCTCTTCTGCAGTGCCGCGCGTGAAGAGGCGAAGGACGGACACCGCACGCTCACGCGGATGCGTCACTCGAAAGATCGTCTGCCCCCACCCAACAAGTCACAAGTCAGACCAACCCTGCCCCGCATGCAAACGCGCCTCGCCTTCAAACGAGTGCACACATGTACATATACGTGAGTGCGCGCGAGCGCGTATGTATGTGTGTATGTGCGCGCGCGCGCGCGCGTGTGTGTGTGTGTGTGTGTGTGTGTATATGTGTGTATGAGTGTGCACGCGTGGACGCGGGAGCGTGTGTTGCTCGTGTAAAATTGCAAATAAGATTCTGTATGTCCTTTCACGTCAAGAAGCAGATGCTCATACGTGGGCAGAACAGCTGGGCGGATCACCATCACCCGCCCGGCCAGCTTACCTCTCTGTCGGCCTCCAAGTCAAGGGAGGAGTCGAAGAGCACAACGGTATCGATGTCAGAGGCCCCCACTCCCCACCTGCACGCCTCCGGCGAGCTCAGCACAACCCAGCAGCCGGCAAAAAGGGGAGCGTTCTTCTTCTTCTGCTGCTGCTGTTGGACGGTCTCGCGCGCACACTCCAAGGACTGGCTGCTCCTCAGGCGCACTACGTCCATGGAGGATGGGAACCTGCGGCGCAGATACGTCTCCAGCATGGCTCTCACGGACGCCAGCTGTTGCCAACCACCCCACACGCACCACGGGCCAATATCAGCAGAAAGAGGGGGCCGCAACATAAGCTGGATTGATCGGGTGGGCTCGTGTGAATCGCATGCTGTCTGGGAGATGACGTTGCAATGGGGGACAGTTTTACTGCACGACCAGAAAGAAACGAAGGAGGTAGACGAGCAGGAAAAGGAGGAGCAGCAGCAGCAGGAGGAGGAGAAGGAGAAAAAAGGAGCAGGAGGAGAAGGAGGACAAGGAAAGTAAAAGGGGACAAGAGGAGGGAAAGCAAATACGTAAGAAGGAAAAAAAAAGGGATGTGGGGAAGAAGAAGAGAAGGAAGGTTGAAGATTCTGACCTGGCTGATGATGAGGACCTTGCGGGGCGACGACAACGACGACGACGGGGAGGAGGAGCAAAGGGAGCGCGCTAGAATGGAGTCCAGCACCCGCAGCTTGCCACCGGCGTGCACCATGCGCCGCACGCTGCCCTCGCCCACAGGGAAAGCAGCAGCTGCTGCCACTGCTGCTGCAGCTGATGTCGGCTCCTCGTTAAAGCTTGCCGCCAGGCCCTCCTCCACCAAGTATGGATGCCCGCAGCACTGCCCCACCCATGGCCCACTTCCGACAACGTCACACCCCGACGCACGTGGGTGCAGGCGCACACACACACACACACACACACACACAGGCGAGCATGCACGTGCACACACGTCGTGCACGTGTGTGATGACACGTGGTCCTTATAGTACTCCTGTCAAAGCCGGTCGCAGACCATGCCCTCCGACTCTTCCAGAACGTACACGTGGCGAATTTTCAGTTGGCGACCACCCTGACCCCAGAGACGGGAAGGGCATAGGTGAGGCATAGGGACGTGGAAACACAAGTACCGTGCGCGCATGCCATGCTTCAGCACGTTGCTCCTCAGCCACCTGCCCGAGTGCGCGCGAGCGCGCCCATGTACGCACCTATTTCTGAGCAAAAGCACGTAGCAAGAGCAGCTTACATGCAACAACACAGACAAGCGCAACATTGCCAGCAAAAAGGAGCTCATTTCCCCCTCCATCTCAGAAACCTTCTCTGCCAGGGGAGGGGCTGGGGGGCCGGTGCTCACACCCTCCCTCATCCTGGAAAGAGTATGGCAAGGTCGTGGTGCATAGCCAGCTGGCACAAGTGTGTGTCAGGTACCTTGAGGAGGTGCAGAAGAACGTCGTGGAGGGTGACGCCCTGCGCCGATCGCCCGCTCGCTTCCATCAGCACTTCTGCGTGCTTCTCCAAAATAGCCCTGCACCCACAAGAGTGAGAAGGTGGAGCGCCCCCCCCCCCCCCACAAGAGGTGGTGGGTAAGACATGATGCATCTGCAACATGGGCCCGCCAAAACGGAGGAGAGCGGTAGGGGGGGAGGGGAGGGGGTGGGGAGAGAAAGGAGGGGGCCCAACAAGCTGCCGTGTTGAGCACAATGCAGCAGACGGCGGCGACGACAACGGCACAATGCACCACCAGCTCTTCCTTCGATTTGCTTGAAGCGGGAGAGCACCTGACAGGTGGCATCAGTGAAAGCTGCTGACGTCGTTCACGGCTTTGTTCAGCACAAGAGAGAAAGAGTGAGCGCACCCGGCAGGTGCTTATGGTGAAGCTGAGTTCGCGCGTGAGACTGGCCTACAGGGCAAAGGGGGCTAAGGGGGCAAAGCTAGGGTTCAGGATATGGTGGGTGGGTACCTGTAGCAGGCAGCTTGGTATGTCGTCAGATCGGCTCCAACCCACGCCTCCCAAAACGCCGGGATCTGGGTGGTGGTGGTGGGGACCACGTCCTTGAACGTCCGCCGCAGGTACACATCCCAGAGGGAGCCCCCGCCGCCAGCTAGCTCGGGAGTCTTGTCCCTCCTGCCCCCAAGGAGCCTGCTGCTGTGCCTGCTCCACGGCATTGCCGCCGGCGCTGGTGCTGGCGCTAATCCTGATGGAGAGGAGGACGAGCCAGCAAGAGGCAGGGGCTCAGGAACCCCTATGAAGAGTGCCAGGTCGCGTCGGGCAGCTTCCTCGTCCTGCAGGTCGAGCACACGCGCTTCCACGCCAAAGAGTGAGTGCGCAAATGGATCCCGACACTTAGACAGTCGTACGCCTGCACAAGCTGAATGGCTCAGAAAGGCCATCTTCTGCAGCCACCCAAAGGACCACGTGGGCTGCTGCTGCTGCGAGATACAACTCCCACCTATACCGGCAGGATGGCGGGACCTGCCTATTGCTTTCCTGGAGAAGGCAGTCTCTGGAATTTGACAACAGCCTAGCCTACCTATCTAGGTAAGGTGAGAACGTAGCAGCACCAGCACCCCTGACTGTTGCATGTACGTTGGGAAGGAAGCAAGCGCATGCACCACAGAACCAACGCACTGCAATTGGTCGGCGATATTTGCGCGGTTGCCAGGGCCATGGCCACACGCTCATCTCTTCCTCGTAGCCCAAAAATCTATGAGATTCTCAATTACGCACGAGTGTCATGTCAAGCATGCATTCATGCGTGCACAGGAGGCAGCTACGCCTGCTGCGTGGAAGTGGGAAGGGGGGGGGGAGGGGGAAAGCGGAAACTCACGGAGCAAGGGAAGGGAGTGAGGAAGAGGCGGAAGGGGGCCAGCAGCGCGCCAAATGTCGGCTCCACAAAGCCCTGCAGCGGCCGGGCGGCGCTCTCCTGCACCACCACGGCCTGCCACCTGTGCGACTGAAGTGCAGCCATGCCCTGATGAGCCATTTCACAGAGGAGAGAGAGAGACGAAGGCACGACACGCGTCCGGCGGCTGATTAGAGCGCGAGGGCAGCAGGAGGCCCGGCTCCCCAGCGCATTATACAAGCACCAAAGAGCTTCGCTTCCACAGAGCCCCGTAGAGCATGTGTGAGTGCGTGCCTGGCGTGCGCTCTCACACACACATACAGACGGGATGTGGACCACAAGGACACAAGCATACAGCTGCACGCACGCGTACGAGCGTGCTGCGTTGTATGGCCGATAGCCAAACCAGCAGCTGCGCACTTGCAATCGCAGAACACACTCTCTAGCCGGCACACACACACACACAGCACACACTCCAGTGCAAATGTACACATACATGCAGGCCCACGTGCGTACCCACAGAGAGCCTGCCTGTCGCCTGCCTGCCTGCCGGCCCTAGTCCACGCCCGAACAGCCGTGAGTGCTCACCAGCAGCCACGGCTGGCTTTACCTCCCTCCACCCCCGCCACCGGCAGGCAGCAGAGAAATCAACCAGCCATTCTGCCTGCAATGCCACAAACCGCAACTGCTACAGCCACTGCTTGCTACATGCACAGTCAGGAGTGCGAAAACTAGACGCATCTTGTGCACAACCTACTTTCCCCATTACCAACTGCAAATTAATTGGCTTTCCCCCTCGCCTTCCCCTGGACTTGCGGGGGGGCTATGCAGCATACCCTGAGGGCTGCGCCATGCGCCGCAAGCACAACGCGACAGCTGGCAGCAGCAGCCGCAGCAGACGGGAGATCTTCGCGCACGGCGGTGGCCAGCGCCTCGTCGTCCGCGTCCTCGTCGAGCGACACCAGGCTGACACCTGGCGAGAGCTCCGCAAACTTGCGCTCCCAGCTGGCGAGCACGCCCTCGTTGGGCACCAGCAGCAGCACCGAGCGAGGGCCAGCCGCCGCCGCCCCAGCAGCAGCACCAGCAGCGGGCGTGGGCCTGGTGGGCCTGGCCCTTGCCGCAGGCGCCAGCGACGAGATGAAGCTGACGACCACAGCCTTGCTGCCCTGCACCCCCCCAGCACCCGCCCGGCCCCACAATGGGCACACGTGCGTGGATGGTCAAGGCACAAGAGAAGCTGCCACTCTGCAGCCGCCACGGCCGCAGCAGCAGCAGCAGCAGCGCCGTTTCCGAACCCCCCAGCGTCCAGTACCACCCAGCCCCCGCAAGAGGCGCATGGGCATGAACCCCCTCATTGTGGCAGAGGGGAAGGGGGCTTCACAGACAGCGATGTGAGCGCCGGAAACGCCGCCAGCTCAAGCAGTTGCCGTGCAAAAATGCGTGATTCTCTATCCTAACGCAACTCCTCTCATCTCCCTCGGGAGCATGACATAACTATGAACACGCTGCCACACTCCCGGATTCTTTCTTCTGCGACCGAGCGGGAAAAAGCATCATCCATGCTGCCACAAGAGAGACATGGCGCGTAGAGAGGAGAGCAGGAAAGGCACCACCAGCAGGGCAGGAAGGAGGAGGGGGGGAGGGGTGTGACTTCTGATGCATGGCATGTATAAGGCCGTTCCTCAACTCCTGGCTCGGGCGAGGACAGCTGAGGCATATCTTCCAAGAGTGGGTGAGAGGAGGCGCACTCACGAGGCCTGCTGCGTCGGCAAAGACAGCCCCCCTCCTGTGCTCTCGCAGGCAGCGCAGCAGCCACTCCCGCGCCGCCACCTGGTGCTCCCTCAGCCCATGGGGATGCTCTTCTGACGACGGCGAGCCCTGCATGCATCCAGCAGAGGAAGAAGCGGAAGCGGAGAGACGGAGAGAAATCTCATGACTGTCAGCTTCACTGACCCATCTTTCTGACAGAGAAAATATATCTATCTTCCTCTAGCTCCCCGATTGCGTGTGAGTGTGTGTGTGGGTGTGTCAGCGTGTGTGCTTAGGCATGCTACAGAGAGCGCACACCGACCGGCGGGCCAGACTGGCTGGCCGCCGCCTGCAGAGAGGGCGCTTCTCTCCCTGCAGCCCTCCCACCCACCCCCCTCTGCCACAGACGGGCCCCACTCCATACTGCTGGATGATGCTACCTCAGGCAGAGAAGTGGTGAGGGTGCAGGGCCCCACCCCACCCCACCCCAGGAACCTGGGAGGAGGCAAAGGAGGATCTGCAGAGAAGGTCGATGCGTTGGGGGCACCAGCTGGTCAGGCTCCAGCCTCATTCAAAGGGGTGCGATCTCCCCGTCAGAGCCTCGCCGCTCTCCCCCACCTTCTCACAGGGCTGCCTGGCATCGATCAGGTGTGCGTGAGTCGCAAGTCTTATGTTTGTCCACACACTCTGTGCGCACCTTTGCAACGCAGCCGCGCACATACAAAGCAGCCGAGGGCGTCCGCGTGCATATGTGCGTAAGTGCATGCGTGCACGCGTGCATGTGCCCACATCATGCCGCAGACGCGCACGAGGAACAAAACGGAGCAGAGGAAAGCCGAAAAGCATCACACGAACCTCTCCCTCCCTCATCCCTCCCTCTCACCTCCAGAAGCGCGTGATGGAGGGCCCTGCTGCTGCTGCTGCCGCTGAGCCTGCCGCCTGCTGCGTCGTCCAGAGCCTGGCAGTGGGCGGCAGCCAGGGCCCGCCGGCCCTCGGGAGTGGCAAAGACGCCTGAGTCCTTGGGCTCCCACGTGCACTTGCGCCTGCCCAGCCGCTTCCATTTCACAAGCCTGCGTGGCGCTCGCATACAGCCATGACAACGCCTCACCCCAACACATGCACGCATGATACACCCCCCCCCCCTCTCCCCCCCAACCATACAGAGACACTGAGTAACGGCCTTCCTGAGAAGGGAAGAGATAGCAGGAGGCAAGGGCCACCGAGGGGAGACAGGCCGCAAGAGCATGCAACACATTAAGACACACGCCAAAGACACACACTCTCTCCGCCTCCCCTTCCCTTCTCTCCCTCCCACCCCCCCTCCTCCCTCCCTCCCTCCCTCGCTCCCTCCCTCACTCACTCACACACATACACGCTTACACATAAGGCAAGGAAATGACCACACACGTACACAGCACATACATGCTCACATGACAGGCGCACAGACACACACGCACAGACAGGTACAGTGGCAGACAACCACTCACAGCTCTTCGCCACATCTCCAGGCCCGTCCTCGGCCGCTTACGCCCATGTTGGGCGGCATTGTCTTGCGCTGCTCCAAGATGCGCTCTGGCTGCGCCCACTCCTGTCTGAACAAGGGGGCCTGTACACACACACCCACCCACACACATACACATACACACACACACACACGGAGGAAACACTCCCGCCGACACACACACACGCACGCGCACAAGCGTGCAGATGAAAAAATACCAACAAACAGGCAAGCACGAACGCACGAGTATGAACACATGTACAGATGCACAAACACGTACAGCTCAGCACACAGGACACATGTCGGGCCCCCACTCGAGTCAAGGTCTCAAGAAACGCCGCCAGCACCTACGTGGATTCCAACCACCCGCACAGGTTGCCGCTGCTAAGAAGTAAACATTGACGACTGCTCTTGAGCACTTAAGAGATTCTTTGCAATGAATCATGATCGGCACAAAGTGAAGGTGCTCAGCACCCAACTTCTGACAACTCCAAGTCTTGCTATTTGTTTTACGATTGGGCAGTTCCGGTGGCACTCGTCATGGAGTATCTGAATGAGGTGTGATGGCACGAGACACAGAGACGATGAAATAATTCTGAAGCAACAAGCAGCTATAACTAATACTCTTCCTTCCCACAACCAGCAAGTCGGTCCAAGCTATACCCCACGCATGTCAGCACTTCAGTTGACATCTCAAGGGATAGCTGGAGAACCTTCGTCCCTTCCCGCACTGCTGTTAGAAGAGATACTAGCAGGAAACCAACCCAAAACAGTAGGATGCTTTTGTAGCAGCAAACCAACACAAACAGACACACACACACACACATACACACGACTCAGTTCCTCCTCGTCCTCCTACTCCTCCTATGACAGCTAACCAACTGGCGGTAGAAGCAGCAGGAGTAGGAGGTATACCTTCCCCAGATCCACCCTCTCCAAGTAGCGCGCCAGCCGGCGGGGGCAGCGCGCTCGCAGAAAGGTCTCGTCTACCCACGCGTTGTGCACGTGGGAGAGTCCCCTCCACTTCACATAATACTCCCACTCGCCTCCGCTCCCCCATTCTGCCTCATCATCATCATCCTCGTCGTGGTCATCATTGTCTCGCCCCGGGGCCGCAGCAGCAGCCCTCTTGCCAGCTGGGCTACTTCTGGCGCTGGCGCTCGCGTCCACAGGCGAGCTCCTGCCGCCACCTGGCAGGGCCAGCTCTCGTCCCACGACGCCGCCTCCTGTCAACGGCCCCTCCTTGGTTCCCGCGGCTCCTATGTGGCCGATCCATCCCCGCCCCCCAATGGAGTCGCTTGCCCTAACCCCCCCTGCAGCTCCTGCTCGCGCTCCTGCAGGCTCTTCCTTCTCCTCCCCCTCCTTCCCCTCGTCGTCATCGTCGTCCTCATCATCAAACTCCACAGTCACAACCTCCGGCAGGGAGTCCTCCTCCTCCTCCTCCTCCTCCTCCTTCTCCTCCTCCTCCTCTCCCTCTGCCTCGTCAATGTCCATGGGGTCGTGTGCGTCGCCACCTCGTGCTTCTGTACTCCCGCCTCGGCACTGCGAGGTATCCCCGCCACCTGGCACGGCATCTGCCGTCGGAACCTTGCGAGCCTCTACTCTACTACCACCTGTCGCCGTGCCGTCTACCCTGCCACCAGGCCCCAGAGGAGGTGGAAGAACTGCTCCCCCCCCCACGCGCCGTCTGTTCCAGATGGATTCCACGATGTTACTCACTGAGTTGGGGCCCTCCAGGATGCGCTTGTGGCGACACTTGTCGCAGAACCAGGAGCCCTCTGGAGCCTTGAGCAGCGGGGGCACCAGACAGTAGAGGTGGTACGTGCCGTGGCACCCCTGCCCGTCGCAGACGCTGCTCCCCCCTCCCCCCCCCCAGCCCACCATCGCGATACCACGTCATAACCCCAACCACCAGTAGCAGCAAGCAGCAAGCGGCAGGAGCATGAGCAGCAGCAGCAGAGGAGGAGAGGAGCAAGAGCAGGAGGAGCAGAAGGGGAGTAGGAGCAGGAGCAAAAGGGAGAAGTTTTGAAGGGGGTCTGTTTGGGGACCTCATGGTTGTGGAGGAGGCACGCATTTTGTGCCATGTGGCAACGGCAAGGGGTGCATTGGCTTTAGCCACAAAGGAAGGTCAAATCACGCTCACACACGCCAATCGTGCAGGGATGGCAGACCAACCACAGCAGACATGCAAATGAACAAAGAGTCTCCTCTCCCTCGTGCCCCCAGCAGATGGGTCACCCCACCTACACTCACGCGCTCATATGACGGGCTGGCAGCATCCATCATTGACATCATGGCAAGGTGGAGGAAGGAAGGAGGAGAAGGAGGTGGACAGGAACGAGGAGCAGCAGGAAGGGGAGGAGAGGGAGAGGAGGAGTGAGAGAGTAGGAGGATGAGGAGGACAAGGGAGGAGGAAGACGAGAAAGAGGAGGAGGAGGAGGAGAAAGGGAGGAAGACAAGGAAAAGGAGGAGGAGGACAAGGGAGGAGGAAGACAAGCAAAAGGAGGAGGAGGACAAGGGAGGAGTGAGGCGGCAGCGCTCACATGAGGTCGCCGCCCTCCATGCACGTCAGGCAGTCGTCGCGCTCGTTCTCCGCGCCCTCCCTGTCCTGATCCTCCCAGTCCACCACCGAGTGCCTCCTCCTCCGCCTCCTCCTCCTGCTGCTGCTACTCCTGCCGCCGCCACCTCCACCGCCGCCCGTGTGCCGCCCAGCCACATGCGGCCGCAGTGCCTTCTCGCCCTCAATTTCATCCTCCTCCTCCTCGTCCTTGTCATCCTCCTCGTCGTCCTCGTCATCATCCCCGCCCTCTGTTTCGCTCTCGTCCTCCCAATCCCCGGGCAAGATGTCCAGCAATTGTGGGACCCCTCCCAACTCGGAATCAGAGCCAGACTCCAACTCGCAAGCGGTGGCAGCGGCGGCTGTCGCAGGAGTGCCTGTGGCAGCACAAGTGGGAGTGGCGGCAGCGGCAGCAGGGGCAGCACCCTCGCCATCAGAGGAGAGCTCAACGAGCAGCGCCCTACAGCTGAGCTCATGCGCGGTGCCCCCCGACTGACTCCTGACACTGCCGTTGGCTCTTCTCCTCTTGGCCCCTCCACTGAGAGGAGGAGACGAGCTCTTGGCCCGGTCCCCAGCCGGCAGTGCTTGCCTGTCGCTGTCCTGCTCCCCCTCCTCATCATCATCGTCATCGTCACGCGGGGGCGGAGAGCGAAGCGGCAGCGGCTGGGCCCGGGTCTGGGGCTGAGATGAGTGCTCAAGGATCTCCCTCATCTTCCTCTTCTTCTCCCTGCTCTTGTTCACCACATCAGTGGGGATGATAACTCCACCGCTCGTGCCCTTGCCCTTCACGGGTGCCTCCCTCTCTCCCCCCTTGTGCTCTCCCCCTTGGTGCCCGTTCTCACTGGCGTGGCCGTTGCCTTCTGCTCGACCCCCACCCGCTGCCCAAGAGCCTGGCAGCATGCTGGAAGGGCTACCAGAGAGCACCACTCTCTTTCTCAGAGTGCTCTTCTTCAGCGGAGACGAGCGAGGAGGAGCAGGAGGAGTAGAACGAGCAACAGCAGCAGCAGCAGCAGTAGCAGCAGGAGGAGAGGGAGCAGGAGGAGGGACCTCCAGTGGCACTCCCCTGTCCCCACCCCCACCCCCGCCTTCACTACCACCCCTACCCCCACCAGCACCGCCGCCACTTGTCGGCACAGGCAGCCCATACGGCACAGCACCCGGAGAGCCGTTGCCAGCTGGTGCTGTCCCATTTCCCAGCTTTGAAGTGCCATTCCTGCAGTCGACCAGCCTGCCACCTGGCCTCTTCTTGGAGACCTCTACAGTGTTCTCCTTCCCGACTGCACGTCCTCCTTGACCTGTTGCTCTGGCGCCCGCCGGCAGGCTGCCTGCTGCTATGGCTGCTGCTTGTGCTGCAACTGATGGTGGTCGGCCTACTGGGGGGGGCAGGGGTGGGCCCCCCTTGCGCTGCTGCTTCTCCTTCACCTTCGCGCTCTCCCTCTGCTCCTTCTCCTGCTCCTTCCTCCTCCCTTCCTCCTCCTCCCTCTCCCTCTCCTTTCTCTTCCTTTCCACTTCCATCTCTTGCTCCCTGCTCCTCACCCTCTCCCTCTCCTCCCTCTCCTTCTCCTCCCTCACCCTCTTCTTCTCCCTCTCCCCTCTCTCCTCCCTTTCCCGCTCCTCCTCCCTCTCCCTCTCCACATCCCTCTGCCTCTCCACCTCCCTCCTCTCCTTCTCCCTCGCCCTCGGCGTCTCAGCTTCAACCTTCTCCCCCCTCCCCTGAGTCTTCCCATTGGCACTCCCCATGCCCTGGAGCTTGAGCATGGCCAGGCGAGCCTTGTGCTTCGCCCTGGCATGCTTCAGCGCCTCCGGAAACACCCTGTTGCCTGTCTGCTGCCCCTCAAAGATGGCCAGCATTTCTTCAAATTTCATCAAGCACCTGCACGTCCGCACACGCAGTTCACCCGCTCAGCCAGGGGGCTCCACCAAGTGCCATCAGAAGCAGGGGGCAAGATTACTCCGCTTCCCACCACGGGGGGAGCCAACGCAACTGGGAAAAAAAGGCACGATGAGGGGGAATGAGGCACGATGAGGGGGAATGAGGTGAAATGCAGAATGGTAAAGCAGACTAAGGAGAAATCGAGGGAGGGAGGGAGGCAGGGACGAGGGGCGGAGGGAGAGAGCGGGAGAGGGAGGGAAATAGAGTGAGTTACCCTTCGCGCAGCCACATGTCCTTCCAGGCCTTGCCTTTGGCACCAAAGAGGGCCACAGGGAGCTCACGCACGCTCCCCCGCTTTCGTCGGAAGTCGTTGGGCAGAATCGACTCCTCCAAAACCTCCCCTGGCCACCACAGGACCTCGCCACTCCCCTGCTCGTGCTGGAAGAGCCAGGGCACAACAACAAATCAAGGTGGGGGAATCAGAAGATGAAGCCCATAGCATCAGAAGGCCCTTCTCATCCCCATCTATGAGACAGCATGTGTGTGGCACCCACGCGGGGGACTGCAACGAGCAAGGAGGTGGGAGGGGGAGGGGGGACCCACCTTGGCCCACACAAGGTCCCCAGCCTTGGGTTTAGGCGGCACTTCGGCACCACC
Organism: Mesotaenium endlicherianum; assembly: GCA_009602735.1. Lineage (NCBI taxonomy): Eukaryota > Viridiplantae > Streptophyta > Zygnematophyceae > Zygnematales > Mesotaeniaceae > Mesotaenium > Mesotaenium endlicherianum. The sequence goes on from WELA01003606.1 coordinate 214,880, forward strand.
TGTACCCTCCTCTTGCTCCCCCAGCAGAGTCTCCAGCGCCGCTGCCGGTGCCGGTGCCTGAGCCAGCGCCATTCCTGACCCCAAACCTGCCACGCTCGCAACCGCTTGTTGCCCTGTGCCTGTGCCTGCGCCTGTGCCTGTGCTTGTGCCTGCCCTTGCGCAAGCACCTGTGCTTGTGCCTGTGCTGGAGCCTCCTGCTCCTCTGCCTGTGCCTGCACCTGTGCCTGCACCTGTGCCTGCCTGTGCCTCAACTCTCGAAGCATGCGGTGGAAGGGAGCTGCTGGCTCGGGGCCGCGGTGACGGATCATCCTCAACAATTCCTCCAGCCTCTAAGGTGGAGGGGCTCCATCTCGGCTTCCTCCTGCTACTCCCCAGGGCACCAGAAGGAGAAGGGTGGGCGTGAACATCGTCAGAGTTGGCAGCAGCACCATGGGCCCCGCCGGCACCTGCACCTGCCGCTTCACCAGCATGTGACGTCAGGAGGAGGCCTGCAGCTGCTGAGCCTTGCTTGCTACCTGCAGCGTTTGCGAAGGCCCCAGCCTTAGCCCCAGGCCCAGGCCCAGGCCCAGCCCTAACCTCAGCCCCAGACCCTACCCTGGGGACTCCTGAAGGCCTGCCAGCCTCATCAGCCCTGAGGGGAAGGCTCATAGAAGCCTTAGGAGGAGGAAGGAGAGGGGGAGGAGGGGGAAGAGCAGCGCTGCTGTGCTGTCTCGTGGTCCCATCGGGGGCGGAGGAGGGGGAAGAAGCTGACCCTGCACCCATCTCTGCTCCTGCTCCTGCTCCCCAGTCAGAGCCCCTCGGGCCCGCCTCCCTGGGACTTTGAGGCACTCTGAGAAGCGGAGGGGCCAGCGCAGCTCCCGCGTCCCTTGGGCTTTGGGACGCTCTGGCGAAGGTGCCAGCTGGCGCAGCTCCCCCCTCTCTGGGGCTCTGGGATGCTCTTGGGGAGAGAGGGCGAGCTGGCGCCTCACCCTTCTCTCCTCGAGCTCTCCAAGCTCCCCTGCCAAACCCTCCCTGTCCCCCTTCCCGGGGGCTGTCACGCGCCCTGGGGGACGGATCCCGTGGACTAAAACCGTGAAGAGGAGGTGGGGGAGGAGGAGGAGGAGGAGGAGGAGGAGGAGGAGGAGGAG
>WELA01003606.1:216659-230186 GCA_009602735.1 Mesotaenium endlicherianum
CCCCCCCCCCTCTCCCCCCCAACCATACAGAGACACTGAGTAACGGCCTTCCTGAGAAGGGAAGAGATAGCAGGAGGCAAGGGCCACCGAGGGGAGACAGGCCGCAAGAGCATGCAACACATTAAGACACACGCCAAAGACACACACTCTCTCCGCCTCCCCTTCCCTTCTCTCCCTCCCACCCCCCCTCCTCCCTCCCTCCCTCCCTCGCTCCCTCCCTCACTCACTCACACACATACACGCTTACACATAAGGCAAGGAAATGACCACACACGTACACAGCACATACATGCTCACATGACAGGCGCACAGACACACACGCACAGACAGGTACAGTGGCAGACAACCACTCACAGCTCTTCGCCACATCTCCAGGCCCGTCCTCGGCCGCTTACGCCCATGTTGGGCGGCATTGTCTTGCGCTGCTCCAAGATGCGCTCTGGCTGCGCCCACTCCTGTCTGAACAAGGGGGCCTGTACACACACACCCACCCACACACATACACATACACACACACACACACGGAGGAAACACTCCCGCCGACACACACACACGCACGCGCACAAGCGTGCAGATGAAAAAATACCAACAAACAGGCAAGCACGAACGCACGAGTATGAACACATGTACAGATGCACAAACACGTACAGCTCAGCACACAGGACACATGTCGGGCCCCCACTCGAGTCAAGGTCTCAAGAAACGCCGCCAGCACCTACGTGGATTCCAACCACCCGCACAGGTTGCCGCTGCTAAGAAGTAAACATTGACGACTGCTCTTGAGCACTTAAGAGATTCTTTGCAATGAATCATGATCGGCACAAAGTGAAGGTGCTCAGCACCCAACTTCTGACAACTCCAAGTCTTGCTATTTGTTTTACGATTGGGCAGTTCCGGTGGCACTCGTCATGGAGTATCTGAATGAGGTGTGATGGCACGAGACACAGAGACGATGAAATAATTCTGAAGCAACAAGCAGCTATAACTAATACTCTTCCTTCCCACAACCAGCAAGTCGGTCCAAGCTATACCCCACGCATGTCAGCACTTCAGTTGACATCTCAAGGGATAGCTGGAGAACCTTCGTCCCTTCCCGCACTGCTGTTAGAAGAGATACTAGCAGGAAACCAACCCAAAACAGTAGGATGCTTTTGTAGCAGCAAACCAACACAAACAGACACACACACACACACATACACACGACTCAGTTCCTCCTCGTCCTCCTACTCCTCCTATGACAGCTAACCAACTGGCGGTAGAAGCAGCAGGAGTAGGAGGTATACCTTCCCCAGATCCACCCTCTCCAAGTAGCGCGCCAGCCGGCGGGGGCAGCGCGCTCGCAGAAAGGTCTCGTCTACCCACGCGTTGTGCACGTGGGAGAGTCCCCTCCACTTCACATAATACTCCCACTCGCCTCCGCTCCCCCATTCTGCCTCATCATCATCATCCTCGTCGTGGTCATCATTGTCTCGCCCCGGGGCCGCAGCAGCAGCCCTCTTGCCAGCTGGGCTACTTCTGGCGCTGGCGCTCGCGTCCACAGGCGAGCTCCTGCCGCCACCTGGCAGGGCCAGCTCTCGTCCCACGACGCCGCCTCCTGTCAACGGCCCCTCCTTGGTTCCCGCGGCTCCTATGTGGCCGATCCATCCCCGCCCCCCAATGGAGTCGCTTGCCCTAACCCCCCCTGCAGCTCCTGCTCGCGCTCCTGCAGGCTCTTCCTTCTCCTCCCCCTCCTTCCCCTCGTCGTCATCGTCGTCCTCATCATCAAACTCCACAGTCACAACCTCCGGCAGGGAGTCCTCCTCCTCCTCCTCCTCCTCCTCCTTCTCCTCCTCCTCCTCTCCCTCTGCCTCGTCAATGTCCATGGGGTCGTGTGCGTCGCCACCTCGTGCTTCTGTACTCCCGCCTCGGCACTGCGAGGTATCCCCGCCACCTGGCACGGCATCTGCCGTCGGAACCTTGCGAGCCTCTACTCTACTACCACCTGTCGCCGTGCCGTCTACCCTGCCACCAGGCCCCAGAGGAGGTGGAAGAACTGCTCCCCCCCCCACGCGCCGTCTGTTCCAGATGGATTCCACGATGTTACTCACTGAGTTGGGGCCCTCCAGGATGCGCTTGTGGCGACACTTGTCGCAGAACCAGGAGCCCTCTGGAGCCTTGAGCAGCGGGGGCACCAGACAGTAGAGGTGGTACGTGCCGTGGCACCCCTGCCCGTCGCAGACGCTGCTCCCCCCTCCCCCCCCCCAGCCCACCATCGCGATACCACGTCATAACCCCAACCACCAGTAGCAGCAAGCAGCAAGCGGCAGGAGCATGAGCAGCAGCAGCAGAGGAGGAGAGGAGCAAGAGCAGGAGGAGCAGAAGGGGAGTAGGAGCAGGAGCAAAAGGGAGAAGTTTTGAAGGGGGTCTGTTTGGGGACCTCATGGTTGTGGAGGAGGCACGCATTTTGTGCCATGTGGCAACGGCAAGGGGTGCATTGGCTTTAGCCACAAAGGAAGGTCAAATCACGCTCACACACGCCAATCGTGCAGGGATGGCAGACCAACCACAGCAGACATGCAAATGAACAAAGAGTCTCCTCTCCCTCGTGCCCCCAGCAGATGGGTCACCCCACCTACACTCACGCGCTCATATGACGGGCTGGCAGCATCCATCATTGACATCATGGCAAGGTGGAGGAAGGAAGGAGGAGAAGGAGGTGGACAGGAACGAGGAGCAGCAGGAAGGGGAGGAGAGGGAGAGGAGGAGTGAGAGAGTAGGAGGATGAGGAGGACAAGGGAGGAGGAAGACGAGAAAGAGGAGGAGGAGGAGGAGAAAGGGAGGAAGACAAGGAAAAGGAGGAGGAGGACAAGGGAGGAGGAAGACAAGCAAAAGGAGGAGGAGGACAAGGGAGGAGTGAGGCGGCAGCGCTCACATGAGGTCGCCGCCCTCCATGCACGTCAGGCAGTCGTCGCGCTCGTTCTCCGCGCCCTCCCTGTCCTGATCCTCCCAGTCCACCACCGAGTGCCTCCTCCTCCGCCTCCTCCTCCTGCTGCTGCTACTCCTGCCGCCGCCACCTCCACCGCCGCCCGTGTGCCGCCCAGCCACATGCGGCCGCAGTGCCTTCTCGCCCTCAATTTCATCCTCCTCCTCCTCGTCCTTGTCATCCTCCTCGTCGTCCTCGTCATCATCCCCGCCCTCTGTTTCGCTCTCGTCCTCCCAATCCCCGGGCAAGATGTCCAGCAATTGTGGGACCCCTCCCAACTCGGAATCAGAGCCAGACTCCAACTCGCAAGCGGTGGCAGCGGCGGCTGTCGCAGGAGTGCCTGTGGCAGCACAAGTGGGAGTGGCGGCAGCGGCAGCAGGGGCAGCACCCTCGCCATCAGAGGAGAGCTCAACGAGCAGCGCCCTACAGCTGAGCTCATGCGCGGTGCCCCCCGACTGACTCCTGACACTGCCGTTGGCTCTTCTCCTCTTGGCCCCTCCACTGAGAGGAGGAGACGAGCTCTTGGCCCGGTCCCCAGCCGGCAGTGCTTGCCTGTCGCTGTCCTGCTCCCCCTCCTCATCATCATCGTCATCGTCACGCGGGGGCGGAGAGCGAAGCGGCAGCGGCTGGGCCCGGGTCTGGGGCTGAGATGAGTGCTCAAGGATCTCCCTCATCTTCCTCTTCTTCTCCCTGCTCTTGTTCACCACATCAGTGGGGATGATAACTCCACCGCTCGTGCCCTTGCCCTTCACGGGTGCCTCCCTCTCTCCCCCCTTGTGCTCTCCCCCTTGGTGCCCGTTCTCACTGGCGTGGCCGTTGCCTTCTGCTCGACCCCCACCCGCTGCCCAAGAGCCTGGCAGCATGCTGGAAGGGCTACCAGAGAGCACCACTCTCTTTCTCAGAGTGCTCTTCTTCAGCGGAGACGAGCGAGGAGGAGCAGGAGGAGTAGAACGAGCAACAGCAGCAGCAGCAGCAGTAGCAGCAGGAGGAGAGGGAGCAGGAGGAGGGACCTCCAGTGGCACTCCCCTGTCCCCACCCCCACCCCCGCCTTCACTACCACCCCTACCCCCACCAGCACCGCCGCCACTTGTCGGCACAGGCAGCCCATACGGCACAGCACCCGGAGAGCCGTTGCCAGCTGGTGCTGTCCCATTTCCCAGCTTTGAAGTGCCATTCCTGCAGTCGACCAGCCTGCCACCTGGCCTCTTCTTGGAGACCTCTACAGTGTTCTCCTTCCCGACTGCACGTCCTCCTTGACCTGTTGCTCTGGCGCCCGCCGGCAGGCTGCCTGCTGCTATGGCTGCTGCTTGTGCTGCAACTGATGGTGGTCGGCCTACTGGGGGGGGCAGGGGTGGGCCCCCCTTGCGCTGCTGCTTCTCCTTCACCTTCGCGCTCTCCCTCTGCTCCTTCTCCTGCTCCTTCCTCCTCCCTTCCTCCTCCTCCCTCTCCCTCTCCTTTCTCTTCCTTTCCACTTCCATCTCTTGCTCCCTGCTCCTCACCCTCTCCCTCTCCTCCCTCTCCTTCTCCTCCCTCACCCTCTTCTTCTCCCTCTCCCCTCTCTCCTCCCTTTCCCGCTCCTCCTCCCTCTCCCTCTCCACATCCCTCTGCCTCTCCACCTCCCTCCTCTCCTTCTCCCTCGCCCTCGGCGTCTCAGCTTCAACCTTCTCCCCCCTCCCCTGAGTCTTCCCATTGGCACTCCCCATGCCCTGGAGCTTGAGCATGGCCAGGCGAGCCTTGTGCTTCGCCCTGGCATGCTTCAGCGCCTCCGGAAACACCCTGTTGCCTGTCTGCTGCCCCTCAAAGATGGCCAGCATTTCTTCAAATTTCATCAAGCACCTGCACGTCCGCACACGCAGTTCACCCGCTCAGCCAGGGGGCTCCACCAAGTGCCATCAGAAGCAGGGGGCAAGATTACTCCGCTTCCCACCACGGGGGGAGCCAACGCAACTGGGAAAAAAAGGCACGATGAGGGGGAATGAGGCACGATGAGGGGGAATGAGGTGAAATGCAGAATGGTAAAGCAGACTAAGGAGAAATCGAGGGAGGGAGGGAGGCAGGGACGAGGGGCGGAGGGAGAGAGCGGGAGAGGGAGGGAAATAGAGTGAGTTACCCTTCGCGCAGCCACATGTCCTTCCAGGCCTTGCCTTTGGCACCAAAGAGGGCCACAGGGAGCTCACGCACGCTCCCCCGCTTTCGTCGGAAGTCGTTGGGCAGAATCGACTCCTCCAAAACCTCCCCTGGCCACCACAGGACCTCGCCACTCCCCTGCTCGTGCTGGAAGAGCCAGGGCACAACAACAAATCAAGGTGGGGGAATCAGAAGATGAAGCCCATAGCATCAGAAGGCCCTTCTCATCCCCATCTATGAGACAGCATGTGTGTGGCACCCACGCGGGGGACTGCAACGAGCAAGGAGGTGGGAGGGGGAGGGGGGACCCACCTTGGCCCACACAAGGTCCCCAGCCTTGGGTTTAGGCGGCACTTCGGCACCACCTGTACCCTCCTCTTGCTCCCCCAGCAGAGTCTCCAGCGCCGCTGCCGGTGCCGGTGCCTGAGCCAGCGCCATTCCTGACCCCAAACCTGCCACGCTCGCAACCGCTTGTTGCCCTGTGCCTGTGCCTGCGCCTGTGCCTGTGCTTGTGCCTGCCCTTGCGCAAGCACCTGTGCTTGTGCCTGTGCTGGAGCCTCCTGCTCCTCTGCCTGTGCCTGCACCTGTGCCTGCACCTGTGCCTGCCTGTGCCTCAACTCTCGAAGCATGCGGTGGAAGGGAGCTGCTGGCTCGGGGCCGCGGTGACGGATCATCCTCAACAATTCCTCCAGCCTCTAAGGTGGAGGGGCTCCATCTCGGCTTCCTCCTGCTACTCCCCAGGGCACCAGAAGGAGAAGGGTGGGCGTGAACATCGTCAGAGTTGGCAGCAGCACCATGGGCCCCGCCGGCACCTGCACCTGCCGCTTCACCAGCATGTGACGTCAGGAGGAGGCCTGCAGCTGCTGAGCCTTGCTTGCTACCTGCAGCGTTTGCGAAGGCCCCAGCCTTAGCCCCAGGCCCAGGCCCAGGCCCAGCCCTAACCTCAGCCCCAGACCCTACCCTGGGGACTCCTGAAGGCCTGCCAGCCTCATCAGCCCTGAGGGGAAGGCTCATAGAAGCCTTAGGAGGAGGAAGGAGAGGGGGAGGAGGGGGAAGAGCAGCGCTGCTGTGCTGTCTCGTGGTCCCATCGGGGGCGGAGGAGGGGGAAGAAGCTGACCCTGCACCCATCTCTGCTCCTGCTCCTGCTCCCCAGTCAGAGCCCCTCGGGCCCGCCTCCCTGGGACTTTGAGGCACTCTGAGAAGCGGAGGGGCCAGCGCAGCTCCCGCGTCCCTTGGGCTTTGGGACGCTCTGGCGAAGGTGCCAGCTGGCGCAGCTCCCCCCTCTCTGGGGCTCTGGGATGCTCTTGGGGAGAGAGGGCGAGCTGGCGCCTCACCCTTCTCTCCTCGAGCTCTCCAAGCTCCCCTGCCAAACCCTCCCTGTCCCCCTTCCCGGGGGCTGTCACGCGCCCTGGGGGACGGATCCCGTGGACTAAAACCGTGAAGAGGAGGTGGGGGAGGAGGAGGAGGAGGAGGAGGAGGAGGAGGAGGAGGAGGAGAGTTTCTCTTGAGCTGCTGCTGCCACTGGCCGCCAGCTCCCGACCCCCAGGCACCAGGCCCTCCTGCCCCTGCAGGAGCCCCCTTCGGTCCGAACCCCGGAGGCAAGCTGAGAGGCGAAGGCCTGGCCCTGTGCACGGGTGCGGGGATGGGCGCGAGTGTGGGCGTGGAGGTGGGCGTGAATGTGGGTGTGGGCGAGGGCATGGGGGGGTGCATGGGCTTGAGCCGGCTTCCCTGAGAAAAGCCCGGGGGAGCACCTGATGGAATAGTACTACTAGCACTATGAGTATGTCTGGCAGTGGGACTGCCATGGCGGGAGCCCAAAGGCGGCGGGTTGGAAGTAAGACCAGGATGAAGAGGAGGGTGGGGGTGAGGGTAAAGCAGATTGCTCGGAGCGGCGGCCGATAGATCACCAGCATCGCGGCCTTGTGTGTCTGTGGGGCCAACACCTGGCGCCCTCGCAGAGCCCCAAGCATGGGGTCCTTCCCTATCACGAGGGCTGACGCCTGGCGCCCCGGAAACGCCCCGACGGGCATGCTGGTCATCCGCATCGCGGGCGGCAGAGCCTGGCGCCCTCAAAGATCCCCAATCCACGTGGCCTTGTGCGTCCCGCGGGCTGGCATCTGGCACTCTGGGAGAGCCCACAGCAAGGGGAGGCCCCGGCCGGATTGCGGTCCTAGTACCACTAGCATTGATGCTAGAATTCTCGCTAGGCCACTCGCGACCGTGGCTTTGGCTACGGCTGTGGTTGTGGGTTTGCCCATGTTGGTAATGAGGGCTCAAACTCAATCGGGGGCTAAGAGGGCCTTGCCGAACCTCCCCCGCAATCACGCCGTGCCTAGTATCTTCGCCCGAGCCTCTCCTGCCACCGAGTGGCGTCGCGTCAATGGGCCGGCTGCTGCCAGGCCTGTGTAGGAAGTGAGCTGCGCCAGACGTATTGAGATGTGACGGCCGAGTTCCGGTCCTGGAGCCATCCCTCTCGCCCCAGCTCCCGCTGCCATCCCTGGGTGACAAGTGTGCGCTTGGGAAGGACTCAAGCGGGGCATGGGCAAGCGACACACGCGGCTGCTTCCCCTGGCTGGCGAAGTGTCCAGAGTGGGCCTGAGATGGATACGACGAGCGATAGGCCTGGCTGGGGCCTACACCGCCGCCGCCAGCTGCCTGAGCATAGGGTAGGGGTGCAGCCGGGGGACCCAATTGTGGCCCTGGGGGGGGCCTTAGGGGAGCCTTGGACCTCCCCTCCGGCTTTCTTCCTTCCCGCAACCAACCAAAGGTGTCATCCTCCGCAGGCCTGGGCCTCTTTGGAGGCGCGCCACTCCTGCCCCCGGGCGATTGCTCCCCACCCATACCCCTGGGGGAGCTATCCGACAGTCCTCGGATGCCGCCAGCAAGAGAGCTCCCCCGCTGGGCCCCACTTTGATCTACCCCTCTGTCGTCCTTCTCACTCCTGCCAGCTGGCAAAGGAAGCACACGGTCGCCTGCCAAGGTTGTACCTGCCCCTATCTCCAACCTGGGGACATGGACAGCCCTCTCCCCCTCCCTCCTCCTCTCCCCATCCTCGTCAATTGGGCCCCTGCTGTGACCCACGCCCCCAGCAGGAGCATGCGCCGTCCCAGCAGCTGTACCGCGAGAGGCAGGCTCAAATGGGACAGGAGCCCTTGCCTCCCCCTGCCCAGCCTCTAACCCATGCCCTACTCGTGGCCCTTGCCTCCTCTCCTCTCCTCTCCACTCGCATCGTATGGCCTGCTTCCCACTGCTACTTCTCTCCGCGCTGATGATACCATTCAAAGTCCTCCCTGTATCTGCAGCTGCTACAGCATGCCTGTCCCCCATTCGCTCATGACTCCTCTTTCTTTGTACTTCGGTTACCTTGAGCCTCCCCTCTCCGCTGACTGTCTGGGGTATGGGAGCCGCGCCCGCAGCAACTTGACTTCTCAGTCCTTCGACTGGGCTACAACCTTCATCATGGTCAAAATCGATGTCAACTTCATCGTCCTCATTCAAGAAATCCTTGACAGTCTTCAGGACAGCCTCAGACCCCCAAGCTGCACCTGGTGCACCTGCACCTGCACCTGCCTGAACCTGGGGATTGACATCTCGACCGCTAGGTGGAGGTACGGCCATAAGATCTGATAAGGCTCATTCTGACTATTGATGTATTCGACAGCCTCAAAAGCACATCTTAGTGACACCCTTACCCACTCACAGAAGTCAGAATTCCAGTCGAATAGTGTAGAAGTCAACTACTTCAAGCCTGCTCACTGCTGATACGACGTTAAAGTGACTGCTCAGTATCCGTGCGCATGATTTCGTTAGAGTTTGAAAAGTTTTGCTCATGACTATAAATTCCAGCTGTCAGAAATCAAAGAAGAACCAACTTTTACATGCACCTGTCTATTGAAAAACAGTCGTAGACTAAGAAATGTGGAGAAAATTTTTACGATCAGGTAAGGTGCAGCGAAAATGGATAATGACGAAAGCCCGTCATGCCACTTTCGTGGCAGAACCGGAGGCCTTCTGAGATGAAGTTGCAATTTGTAGCACTTTTAGTTCCTTGGCGATGCAAAAGAGTACCTCTTACGCTAGTTATTTTGCATGCGAAGCATCTCAAACAATCCATGCATTTGCGTATAGCGGTGCCTCGATCACCTTTATAACCTTCAATACTCTGCAACCCCTCGAACTCGCAATCGATAATTGTGAATGGCAGAGAATGCCGAGAGAGGCCCGGAAATGGTCGATTAGAGCAAACTGGGAGCCAACTGCAAGTTGTGCAGGTCGACGAAGCGCACTGATGAAGCACTATTTTGCCATGTGCATGTCGTGCCCTGGTTGTGCCTGGTTGTGCCTATGCGCCAATATACGCAGCCAAGGCGCTGCCAGGCGCGGCCTGTGAAAATCAAACGACCGTCGCACGCGCAATCGCAAGAGCCATATATATGTGCTGGTTTGTGCTAATTAGTGGTCATTTTCAGGCACTTTCAGGGCCTTTCTTTTCACTTCCGAAGTGAAGGTCAAGCACTTCAGCCATCATGATATATCATATCCTGCCTAGCGACCATGGCAACTACTCTTTAAAGACGCATTCTTCCCACAGAGCTCATATGGCTGCCATCCCCAGCCATGCCACCACAAAGCACGAGATGTTTTCCTTTAAAGTAAGTAGCTCATGAGTTCGTATGATAAGCGAGCATACACTTCGAGCTAGGTCTAAGTAGAAGGGTAGCTTTGAGAGACCCGGTGAGGGCTAAGGAGGAAATTTGAAGGAAGTTCTCGCCCCCCAGGTGGAGCTGCCAGGATTGCCTTGAAGATAACGCCTCTCGGGAGCCTGGTGGTGCATTGGACCAAGGGTGAGAAAACGTCGAGCATACCCAAGATGGGGGGAGGCTTCTATGCCCTAGTACATATGTCTTTGATTAAGCACCACTTCAAGACAAGAGGAGCACTCGTCGTCATCAGCAAAGTTACGGCCAGAGCTCACGAACAATGTGAGCCGGGAAGAGAACGCTGTAGGGTGTCCAACCACCAAAAAGTGATCAAGATACACCTCAGCGGTCACACAAGAGAGTCTTGAGAAGCAACCAAGCCGAGATTGTCAATCAAGATTTACGAGTGCCGGACTATAGTGGAAGAATAACCAATGCAAATCCTTTTGAGGGAGCGATATGTGGAGGAGGACGTCCGGACGCCAATCCAGAATACCGAGGATGCCATCATGGAGTCCAACAGTTGGACGGCGTGCGACTACTCATGTAGCTGCGACCTTCTACCAAGAGTACGACTGACAAGGAATAGGGGGCAAAATGGCCGTGCAATTGGCAAAGGAGAAGCTCAGCTATGTCGCAAGGGCCTGGTACAAGTTCCTATTGGGGGCAAAGAAGATAACACCAAGGGCGACACTGAGGGAAAAAGGTGCAACCGAAGCTCTAAAGTCTATTCAGATAAGATTTTCATAAGTTCTAAGGCAGTCCACACACTGGCTACAAGCAAGCTTTGCCAAGCTGAATGTATGTTATTAGCGAATGTATAAACACCAAGTATGCAAGCACACACAATCCGGATTGTTACATATACTCACAAGGCAATCTTGAACAACATATTGAAGCAATGTAATCTCGACTCCATTGCCATACGCAGTACATAACTTGCTCCTACTTAGTGACGTACCAGCTATGGCAGTCCTCAGTCTCGCCACAACACGTTCTGCCAAAGCTGCCTGGTACAGTGCTGACCACGATGCAGAACATGGCTACCTATCTGCTCATTGTGCCACTGCCGAGCTGGCTAGCCAGCTCATGTCTACTATACCCTGGTTAGCAGCTACTTACCGAATATCCCTTTTCAGCCCGTGCTGCTGGCAAATGCATCTACTGGTACCATCCTAAACTGCCCAGTGAGGCCTGCCTACCACGATGCCAGGTGGCGGAAAGCTAGGTACCTACCCAGGCTGTTCCACCGACCTGGGGGTCAGACTGGCTCATACTAAGCTGGGCTCCAGCCAAAGACGCTTTCTGGCCAGTGATGAGCCCTGGCCAAGCCCCTACCCGGGCTCAACCACTTCCCACTCATCCTTACACATGTGACTCTATTCTTGAATTGGTAAATGATGATGAGTTTGAAGTTTGAATGGTTGAAAGGTAGTCTACATTAGGCAATGCTCATGGGCTCGGTGCAAGCAAGGGCTATATATAGAGGGATCATACGGCTGGATGAATTGGCCTCACGTAACACATTGTAACCACATTTGCGCAAGCGAAGCAAAGACGCTTACGAGGAGGACAGTGACATATTTACGCTTGCACTACGCTACGATAAGAGGGCAAGCAGATGATAGCGAATCAATGAGCAACGCTAAATGGCAACTACCAACCATTGAGAGAAACAGCTACACCTTTTCTTCTTCCTAACGCCTAGTCATGCAAGGGTCACATTGACAGAAAGTGCGTGATTTACACCGATAGCTCACTTTCTCAAGGCCTAAGAAGACTGTAACAGGGACGACAGCTGTTGCGGCATTTGGACCATTGATGCCCAAAACTTTGAGACCACCAACAGAGAAAGCCACGGGGGCACACCAACACTGCCGAGGTACTCCCAAGTATACCATCAATCTGCCCGCGATTCACGACAGGCTATTTGTTGTAGGAGAGAATGCCCACTGTGAAATGGATGGAACACAAAAATGAGGGGCTTCTATGAATAAGTGTTAAGCGTTCTACCTCGGAAAATATCTCATGAACCACAGATTCATCCTGAGCAAGAAAGGAACCCGTCCTTGGGGTCCTTCGGTTGCATCGTCCTCCAAATCCTTGTCCAGGAGTTGTGAAGAGAAGGCAAGCCTGATGCGCACGGCAGCAATCAAGTCCCGCATCGCCTGCAAGGAGTCCTCCCCGCAATACAGCAGCCATGCAACAATCTGCAGGAGCATGCGCCGGCTCAGGAGGAGCCTGATGGAGTCGCCGCCCCTGCTCTTTTCCCGGAACATATTCACGTACACCGACTGCAACCGCCCGAGCTGGCGGGTGCTCTTCCCAAAGCGGTCGGCGCGCCGCACCTCCGCAGCCTCCGGGTCTTGCCGCCTCCCAGCAGTGACACTCCTCGACGATCCTCCTCCGCCACCGCCGCCGTCGTCGGCGGCGCCGCCGTGGCCACTGGCACCGACGGCGCAGCCGCCACTGCTCGCATGATTGTTGTCGTCGCTGTCGCCGTAGAGCAGCTGCACGACCACCGCGTACTGCAGTTCTGTCGTGAAGTCGGAGAAGGCGCGCGACGTGCGCTCCACCTCCTGCTCAGAGGGCGCGTGCAGCGCGTAGTGTTGTCGGACGTTTTGCAGTGCGCGGAAGTCGTCCGCAGTGGCCGCCATGAAGAACCGATGGAGCACGCGCGGATGGAACCAGTCTGTGATCGTTTCCAGGGGGGCGGATCCGGCGGTGCCCGGCTCCCGGAGGGCCGCCGTCTGACGCACGGACGCATGCGTGGCGTGCACATGGAACGGGACGAGGCGCGCCCACGCCCTGACAGGTGGCTCCAGGGGGCCCGAGTGCAGCCGGGCCCAACGACGCAGCCATCCGCTCAGCCAGAGGCACTTGGCGTCGTATGGCACAAACAGCAGGCTGCCGAGGAGGTACAGCGCGACGGCAGCGCCGCCCAGCGCAGAGGCGGCAGCGCCGTGCACGGTGGAGCTGTTGCCCATGCCAGCCAGGAGGAACAGCACCTGGCCCAAAAGGAGCGCTTCCTGGAGCATGTTGAGGCTCAGGCTGCGGCACGGGTGCAGGTGGTACTGCAGGAGCATGGCCGCCAGGGTGACGCACAGGGTCAGCATCGCCTGCACGCACACCCGATCCGCCCGCCCACACCACACTAGTTCCCGTCATGCATGCCACTCATGCACACTGGTAGCCCCCCTCCCCCCGGGGGGGCTTACATGTGGCTGGGGTTATGGGGCCGGGGCTATGGGGCTGGGGCTGATCCAAGGCATCGCCCTGCTCATGGACGCAGGCTTTTCTATCCTGGCCACGAGGCGGGTCTGGGGATGATCACAAGGCGTCACATGACAGAAACCCAAAAGCATAACCCGCAGAACTTAGGCCAGAAGTCCTAGACATGAGACTGTCATACGGCAGGGCCTCAGATGGGAGAGCTCTCAACAGTTAGCAAGTCCTGCAGCCTGGCCGTGTGACAGCCCTGCGTGTAATGCTCACGCCCTCTGGAAGATGCCGCAAGCGTTTCCCTCTACAGTGCAGAATGGCCGGCTCCTTGCCGACGCTGCATGACATCCAGATGGCCCCCCACCGGCATCCGGGCCTTGGCTCCCACACCCTCAGCGCGTGCCTGGGCGGCCAGAGCTCCCATCTGCACTTCCACAAAAACCGCGGCTTTCTCCAGATAGTCGCCCTGTTGACACCCCGATTCAGCCAGGGAGTGGAGGGAAGAAAAGGGGGGGG
>WELA01003606.1:263076-306382 GCA_009602735.1 Mesotaenium endlicherianum
CCCCCAAAAAAATAAAAAGAAAAACACACAACCACACCCATAGTGCAAGCACTAAGAAGGAGCTCCACAGGCATGCAGGAGTCGGCATGGCATCATACAGGGGATCAACGCGAGGACAAGATCTGCTGGCTCGCAGTCGGTGCTCGCACTTGGAGCCCACTGACACAGCAGAACGAGTATAATCACGCACACGCACACACGTGCGGCGACTCAACATTGCGAGGCGTCGTTTCGAGAGACGGTGGAAGACAAGGAGGACGCACGGACCCGACCGCGCGCAGTCAGTCCCCTTTTACCCGAGTCCGACTCGCGCCTCATCTGTGCAAGAGCGCATGAGCTGACTGCTGCTGCCAAGCATACACGTCGGCAGAACACTAGAGGGCAGTGCAGACTGCAGGCCACCTGTTGCTACTTGGCGTGCCCACGTGGCAATAAGTGCTCTCTCCTGACTTCCTCCTCTGCCCTCCAGCATGAGGGTCAGTAACAAGACAAGCAGACACTTTCTCCAGCCTCACCTTCCTCTCCCTCTCCGTCTCCCTCTCCTCAAGGAATGCAATGCCTAAGTTTCGCAGAACCGTCATTGGACAATAAACCCCTAGTGCAGGGACGGCAGCCAAAGGGGATGGGACTTGGGGCTGCCACATAACTCTTCTAGACATACAAACGACGCGTGGTCACATGCAAGTGTTGCCATCTGTGCAGGGCGCCGGCAGGGTGCACATGCTTCCTAGAAAAGCTCCCCTGACTCTGTGGGGAGTCATCCCCTGTGTCAAGCTCGTGCAGCTTGGACATAAGTCGCTACACGTCGAACCCAGAGAGACAGCAAGCAGCTTATGACCTGGCGTGTTGCAGTGGGACAACTGGGAGTTCTGCAAAGTGGACACGCATGCAGGAGTGTTGAAGCTTCTTAAAACCAGAAGATCCTACCCATGGGGCGTATCAGATTGAGAGGGACACAGAGTGGAAGTGAAGCAGTGCAGAGCAGAGCAGCATAGAACAGGCCACCCAATGTGCATGCAGAGGAAATCACGTGCATCGTGTCCTGACATGAGGGTCAAGAGCATGCCCCCAATGTGCCTGACGACACATAAGATGCTCCATATGGCGCATGATCAGAGGCCCCCCCAGCCACCGTCGGGATCTATCCTCAATTATCAGGAGGGAGCCTGAGATGCAGGGGCAGGCGCAGGTGCAGGTACAGGTGCAGGTGGAAAAGGGGAGAGGAGGCTACCTTGAGCTTGAGCCTCCGACGGTCGTCGATTGGAGAGGTGCTGCTGCTGAAGCCTGCTCAGGAACGAGCACTGGCCCGGCTCCCTGCTGGGCTGGAGCGAGGGCGTGGGCGTGTGCGCCTCCTCGGTTGCCTCAGACCTGCTGCCCGCTGCCTGAGAAGTGCCACCAGTCAGGTCTGCGGCGCGAGAGGCGGTCCCCCTCTGCAATCCTTCCCAGTGACTGTCCCTCGGTCTGGGGGTCAGGCCTGCAGTCTGTGCACACACACCGCCAGCTGCTAGGCCATGCAGGAAGCTATTGAACTCTACCAAGTCCGGATCCACGCAAGGATTGTTGGGGTTAGCCCTTGCTTCCTTTGCGGGAGGTGAAGGCTCCTCGTCCTCCCCAAGAATGCCTGTCTTGTGAGAGGAAAGGACTAGCAGAGGCAGGGATGAGACGCTCTCTAGGAGTCTCCCTGCTCCTCCTGTTTCCTTCTCCTTCAGCTTCTGATCCAGCTGCTCCTCCCTCCCCTCAGTGCCCGGCCCCCCTGAGCTGCCAAGTGTCCGGCCTCCGCTGGAGCTTGCTGGTCCCCCAATGGCGATGCTCCTAGTATGCTGCTTCAGGGTTTCGACATATGGCAGGCCCTGAGGCTCCCAGCTGTGCTGCAGCTGTATGCTGAAGGAAGGGGGAGCAAAAGCCCCACCAATCTCTTCTTGCAAATCCGAACACAAAACTGTACTTAACCTAAAATGCGAATCTTCGAAGATTCGCGCCAACGGTTCCTTGTGCCGCCTCTTGGCTGCATCCTCGTCGTCGTCAACTCTTGTGCGCTGCTCAAAAGCAGAGAGCACAGCCTATGAGTGCATGGATAAGCCTTACTAGAACCTGGACAAAATTGAATGCACAGCAAGCTTGACATAGCAACCTAATCCCCATCCACGTCAGGTCGCTTCAGTTGCAAGAATGGCATGTCAAGGTCGTGCCCTGGATGGAACATAAGATGACCACCAGGCCAAAAACATCACGTCATGTCCGTGAGCAGATAGAGGTGCACTCTAGAGATTCTGTCAATCCCAATAGATTGCTACAAATCTCTCAGCGGGGTGGAATTAACTACTCTCCGTAAGGTGCGACTGGGTGAAGCCCTATCTGATAAGTGGAACTCCTCCAAAGACATCCTCAAAGGTTTGAATTAACAGTGTGTTGCCAGGTCTTCTATGCCAGTGAATATGTTCACATGGGTGGACACAATTTAGGTCAAAAGGGAGGTCAACAAGCGACAGCAGTCTCAGCACTCATGAAGTCTAATATGGGCCTAACATATGCAGGCAGTCCTGAAAAAGCGTTAAAAAGTCAGCTGACCTCTGGAGGGCAGGTCGTTCCTCTTTCCATGGCTGAAACACATTGTGCAGACGACAGTACAAATTACCCACAATGTGACCAGAAGTCTAGCAGTCAGCATTGAATTGAAAATCCGTCAGCGTCTGAGTACTTCCTATATCACATACATACGCCTAGCAGTGAGGAGCAGAGCATGTACAAGAAGGTAATACGGACAAACTTTTGCGTTCTCATGCGAAGCTATCTAAAAGCTCTGCCACTGACCTTCCAAAAAATGGCGCGGCACATGGCGCAAGATGCATAACAGAGCGGGAGAATGGCATATGTATGCCTGTTTGCCAACCTAAGATGCTAGACTGCTAGTTCGACCATCATGCCAAGGCCCGTGCCTGAGGGAAGGTGCATAGAACTATCTCACAAGACTGTATCCGATGTGGCCACTCTCGTGAAGAGGAAAATGCTGAAAAATGCAGATAAGCTTTCGTCCTCACATGTGCATGCGGAAGGGTTGATGATATTATAGGCGTTCTAGTTGGTGTTGATAGACCATTTTCGAGGACGAATGACGGGGAAGGAAAGATGTCGATGTCGGTATGAGTAGTTCGCTCCTCCGTCGGGGGCATCCGAATGTCACCACCTTGAAGTACTATGGGGTTGCTGAGTCCTGACCGCACACGCAATATTTACAAGCAGCTATGTGCAGCTATATGTGCAGCTATATGCAGCATTGTGTAGGCTAAAGCCTATAAGTGCCCAGTACCCACCTCTACCTGACGTACCCTGACGACTGACTTCAGTCCCTGTAATGCACCTGTAAAATGTAGTGCAACACTGCACAGTGCTGCACAGGGGCTGGGGTGCACGGTCCGTCGGCGACATGGCGTCGTCGTCGACGACATGCCGCTAGTTAACAGGACATACAAAATATCAGACTTGGCTTAAAGTTGGGTGGCATGCAGTAGCCGTCAACAATATCTCAGAAAACATGACCGTTCCTGTTGTCCCGACTCCAGTGGACCGCGACCCGTCATTGCTTGAGGATTCATCACACTGCAATTCATCGCCCCGCTCGTAAGCTTGTCAACGTCTAGGGTTAACATAGTAGAAGGATTGCCTGCAAGAAAATTTGGTCAATGTGAAGGATGGAAAAAATCATTGACCATGGTCGTGTGCCTTCCGCCCAGTCCATGCTCATTACGACCAGGGCTGTCAAGGCCTCTGCAACTGTCTGCAACACTCTGCGACAGCTCTGCAAGCCACTGCGATGGGTGGTCAGGTTGGGCGTGCCTATGTGCATCAGACGCCACACATGTGTCTCCCCACGGACTTCATATTTGGGGTGGTCAACCGCAAGCTTTATCAGAAGACAGATAACGTCAGTAAAATTTCGGCCCATCTAGTCCTTTACCCCTAGCCTATATAGGTGCAATTGTGATTTCAAGAGAAGGGCTTCAATAAAATTTCAGTATTGTTTCTCACTATATTAATATGCTTTTACATTGGAAATAAACAAGCGTATAACATTATATGGCAAGAGAGCAACCGCTCAACTTCAAAATAAAAAGCTTGGAAAAAGAAGGGACCTGTGACATGTGGAGAGTCGACGCGATGGTAAAATGGGGATTCCAAGGCTCAAGCGACCAGGATTGAAACTTTTATGGCGTTGACTTGGCCTTGAGTCATTATTGAGTTGCCTTCGAACATTGACTTCAGCGTAAGAATATGTTTAAAGATACGGCAAACATGGCAGAAGGCCCTAACTTCCTCCAAGTGGTCCCGGGTGGTCCCGGGCTGATCCTGGGGTTTCCTTATCCGATCTATGTAGGCCACGTCAATGTAGTCGATGTGACTGAATCTGAATTGGCTACTACACTCTAGATTTTTGGATAAATTGCAAAACTACCACTTTCAAGTTTGTTTATTGCAAAATCTACCACTGCTTTCAAAGTAATTGCAAAACTACCACTCGCACATGTAAATGGCGTCCACGTAGACCTTACACAAATAAATGACGTGCCACGCGATTTCGCACGGGACCCTACCTGACACACCACTTCTCTGTTTCGTTTTTAAAATCTTCCACCATCACTCTTCTAACTAATCCCCCTTCACGACACAAACTGCCCCAGGCCGCCAAAAAAATGGCCCACAATTATTTTTCATATCTTTGCAGCACGACGTAAGCTGCTACATGCGCTTAGGCACGTAGACAAAGCATGGCAATTAAATTGGCAACGCTTGTTAGCGCATCACAGGCAATCACAAAAAAGAGACACTAGTGTGTCCGCAAATTTGCGAACAATGGTCGAGAGAAAGGAGGGGAGTCAGGCGCCTCCCTACAGCTCAATCATACTGGTTTTGCTAGCGTAGCAAGTCAACTCACTGCGATCAAACTAGTTCAAATACATGCAAACTTCATAAACAAGTCCGAGAGCGGGCAGGCTAAGCTCAGTAAGGCGGACGCGCGTGAGCTCAGGCGAAACTTCAAGATCGAGGGTGGGCCAATTGGGGTCAGTTAGAAATGTGGTTGTGGAAGATATGAGAAACGAAACAGAGAAATGGTGTGTCAGGTAGGGTCCCGTGCGAATTCAAATGGCACGTCATTTATTCGTCGAATGCCTACGTGGACGTCATTTACATGTGCGAGTGGTAGTTTTGCAATTACTTTGAAAGCAGTGGTAGATTTTGCAATAAACAAACTTGGGATTGGTAGTTTTGCAATCTACCACTGCTTTCAAAGTAATTGCAAAATTACCATTGGCACATGTAAATGAGGTCCACGTAGGCATGGAATGAATTGCAAAACTACCACTCGCAAGTTTGTTCATTGCAAAATCTACCACTGCTTTCAAAGTAATTGCAAAACTACCACTCGCACATGTAAATGACGTCCACGTAGGCCTTACGCGAATAAATGACGTGCCACACAATTTCGCACGAGACGCTACCTGACACACCTCTTCTCTCTTTCGTCTCCAAAATCTTCCACCACCACATTTCTAACTGATCCACCGCCACAAAAAAAACTGCCCAAGGACGCCACAGGTATTTTTTCAAACCTAATTCTTGCGCCTTTATTTTTTGAACTCTGCACAGTCACATATTATATTCTTCGAATTCCCTGCTATTTCGGGTAGGAACAGAGTCACAACAACATATTTTGTGGCGGCTCAGCAAAGGGGTTAGTTGTAGTAGTGGCACATTGCACTAGGTTGCCTGTGGCTATTCTTTCCTCTTTCTAAGCATGCCGCACCTTTTTTAACTGTGCAACCATAGAACTGAAGGACGAAGGAATTTAGTTACACTTGTACTTGGATGGAGAAGGAATGTAGAGGTAGTAAGCAACTTCACCCCCCAAGCTTCATCCACCTAGACTTAACCACCATAAAAAGTAGCTTGTTTTAGCAATGGGTTAGGCTTTGGGTTTGCATCCACTTTTGCTAAATTAGGTGAGTATCGAGTACACAGAAGGAGTGAGGTATATAGCGAGAAGTGTGTCCACCCAAACTTTTGGGTCTTTGGACAATTTCGTTCGTGCAGGTGGGTCAGTTGAAACTTAGAAATGTGGTGTTTGGAAGATTTTGGAGACGAAAGAGAGAAGAGGTGTGTCAGGTAGTGTCTCGTGCAAAATTGTGTGGCACGTCATTTATTTGCGGGCCGAATGGGTCACTTGATAGTGCCGTCATGTTGTCCTAGCCGGAGAGGCACGTCAACTCGAGATTTAGTTCATGAAATGAATTGACTCACCAAATAGGCGATTAACAATTAATGAAGATCTTCACCAAGTAATCTTTATGGTATTTTCTGTTAATTGATTAAACAGCAAAAGACAACACACTAGCAGTGGACAATACTCGCAAGTCAAATGCAAGTAAACTAGCATCAATAATGGAATCAGTAAACTCATATATAAGCAAGGCTAGAAGACAGTGCATATCAACGGCTTCTCGCCTTGGATTCATATATCTCTCAGTAAGCTGTAGAAGAGAGTTGGCCTCGTTTCTAAATGCCAAACTCGAGAGTAATGCCCGCCATATGTACATGGAATGAGTTTACTGTTCAACGGCCAGTGCGATGGCACCGCCTACCTGGGAGTTGACCACGTTGGTAGGACCTCGGTTAACCAAATCCACCACCATCTCCCATCATCCCGAATCGCCATCCATCCTAAGGATGTCATCTGGCCATTCATCTAGCATACCACACTTATATGCATATCTCGGCAATTCGCTGCTACCGAGTACAGAAGTCAGCTGGCTGTCAAAGAATGTGTCAACAAGCTGACCTATGTTGACTTCAGCCTGCTGCTCTTGGCCGAGTTATTATACTGATTACTACTTAAAGTCCAGCACACTGAATATTAACTAAAGTCTAGCAGATTGAACATAATTAACTATTCTATTTGAATGAATATTATATCTACCAATATACTGATTCATTACAATCCCTCCAACTTAACAGGTTGTCTACTCGACAACACTGATTAACAATTATTTACAATTCCGCAAGGCACATGCAACACAAAAGCAAACTGACTTAAACGAAGATAGCAACTAAGTACCCGGGGCTTTGTCTCCTGGGGAGCGAGACTTGGAATTGGACCTTCTTCTCCTGGTTGATGGCCTCCTGAACTCTGGGGGCTTGGACCCGGGTGAACCCAAGGGTGAGCGCAGCAGCTGGGCAGTGCTCTCTTGCACTGTTTGCAAATTTATGAAGACCGCTCTTTCCTGTGCAGCTCTTAAGCTGACAGGCACATACACTGGCATCCCGAAGGGGTGCTGCATGACATGGGATAAGGGCACATGTCGTCTGCTAGAAGGCGATGCTGGTTGCCCTCTGGCTGCCTCCTTAGCAGCCCTCCTGTTTGCTCTGTCTGACTGAGTCTTCTTCCCGGGGTGGGACTCCTCCAGCTAAAACTGCCCAGCCACTGGAGATCTTGATCTCTTGGTGGGCTAGGGTGAGACTTTTTTTCCTCGTTGTCCTCCTCTCTATCGTTCGCTTCTTCCTCATCCTCGTCCTCCTGTTCCTCTGAAACCTCTGGAGTTTCTCGGGTCATTTTTTCTATTCGCTCCCGAGAAAATGAGTATCCCACTGACCTCCCCCTTTTGGGTGCGGGTGGGGGCTGCTGGATCCTGACCGCATAAAGGTCCTTCTCCCCTTGCTTACTTGCCCATTTAGCATAAGCATGCTTTCCTTTGGAGAAGGAATTCCTGGCCCTAGTCCTATCCTCCCGTGTCTCCGGGCACATGCAGTCTCTGACCCCATCCAGTCTTGGGTCCCATACTGCAATGTGAGGTGGCAGCAGTATCTTCCCCTGCAAGTCTGCCAAGAAATTGTATTTCTTGACCCTGTCGTTGTGCTTGTCCTTGATGTTGATAGTCATCTAGCGCCAGTCCGTAGGCTGTAGAAAGAAAGCAGGGTCCGCCCTCTTCAGGGTGCAGGGGTACCAGTGCCCCGAGAAATCTAGCTGACTGGTCTCTCTGGCTAAGAACTCCCAGCTTCTTCTCTCCACCTCGTTGTACATGGCCTTGAACCGGTTGTGGGCAGTGGCATCCTTGAAGCTATCTGGTTGCATAGGGATCAACCTGATGGCCCTGTCTGTGCCCCAGATGCCCGGTATTGGCACAGCTTCAGACTCATTCGTCTGGGCCAGTGCTTTGGCCTCTCGGGTAGTATACTCCACCATCCTAGCATAGTCATGGTACAGTAGCAGCCCTGTGCTGACCTCTGTGTACTTGTCGAAGTTCTTGGACGTCTCCCCCTTCCGCTGCAGCATGTCCTTCTGCGACTCGCTTCGGCTTCTCTGGGCATATTTGAAGGCTTCCTCCAGAAGGTCAAAGCCCTTGCCCATTACCGTGTAGCGTTAACTTTTGATCCTCCTCCGTTCCTCCTCAGCCTGCTGTTTCCGCCTCTCCTCGGCCAACCTTTGCTCCTCTACCTTCTTGGCTTCCTCTGCAGCCTTTTTGTCCTGCTCCTCCTGTCTCAGCCTGGCCTGATCCTCCTCCTCCTTCTTCTTCTGAGCCTCTCGCTGGAGTCGAAGTCGCTCTGATTCTCGCGACGAGATGGAGGATGATTCGATGTCGCCATGGAACTCATTGTACTCAGCCTGTGCCTCCTCGGCCCTTCTATTCCTCTTTAGTTCCGACTTCTGAGTCATCCTGCTTAATCATAAACACAATGAGGTCAGTGTAGTCATGGTATTATGCACGATCATGGAGGAAGGCGAGACCGTTGCAATGAGCATTATCGAGTATGTACTAGTTGGTGTAAGTGAACGAGAAGTGGGAGAGTGCTGGAGTGAGGAGTGAGTGTGATGCAGTTCGAGCATGAGAAATGGTTATGGAAGGAAATTTGACAGGTTTCCTAGGTGTTAGCCTGCTTCTTCCTACTTAACATTCGAGGGTGGGTTGCCTGCCGAGCTGCTACTTTCTAGCACTTCCTGTCAGTCCGTCACTAATTGGCCTTTTCCTGCAAACTGACTGTCACTTACTTCCTGTTTTACCTCTTGTCAGTCTGTCACTAACGGGCCTTTTCTCGCACACTAACTGTTACTTTCTGGACTAACTGTCACTTTCTGGCACATTTCTCCTCCAACTTAAACGGAGACAGGACCTTTTGTCACCTTCCCATGTCAACTGAAATGACAGTTAGGGGGGTGCCCTAGCCGCCTGAAAGTGGAACCGTTTCAACGCCCCTTTGGCATTGGTCATATGGTCTTTAAATTCCCAAACATCCCCAGAGGCATTGTAACCCTTCCATCGGACCAGGTACTTCATGACATATTTAGATGATCGACGGACAGACCGAGCGTCTAAAATCTTCTCGATCTCATATTCCTCAGGGTCACCATCCTTGACAACGGGGACTGGTCCCGGTTGGACAGGTAACCGACCTGTGAACAGTGTGTCACCTTTGATGTACAGTTCCAGGAAGGAGACATTAAAGACTGGGTGACCCTTGTATTCCGCTAACAAGTTGAGTCTGTAAGCATTCTGACCGACACGGCGCACCACCGAATATGGACCAACCCAGATTGGACCAAGCTTTTTCTTGACCACACCAGGCAGGTACAGGTGTTGAGAATGCAGTTTGACGCAACCGCCCTTAGAAAATGTCAGCTCTCGACCGTGCTGATTAGCATATTTTTGTTGATTTTCCTGGGCTTTGTGCAGGTTCGTCTGGAACTATGACAGCGTGTCAGCAAACTTTTGGAGAGACACCGGATTGTCAATCCCCACAGGGTGAGTATAAGACTCCCCTAGCACATTTAAAGGAGACTTAGGGACTCTACTCAGACTGAGTTCAAAAGAGGTCTTTTCCATTGACGCGTGCACCGCACTGTTGACCGCAAACTAAATTTGAGGCAACAGGTCATCCCAATTATCTTATTTTTGGTTAATATATGCTCTCGGCACCTCTTGCAGAACTCGATTAGTTCTTTCAATCTACCCATCAGTTTGAGGGTGATTTGCTGTGCTGAGCAGCTGTTTGACTCCCATTAACCCCATTAAAGCTCTCCAGAACTTAGAGGTAAATTTTGAGTCTCTGTCTGAGATGATATTTAAGGGTAACCCATGTTGGCATACTACATGGTTGTAGAACTGTCTCGCAATTTCGAGTGCAGTGACTTTGACAGTTGGACAGTTGGTCAGTTTATCCACGACTGCCAGTATCGAATCATGCCCATTGGCAGTTCTTGGTAGTGTTCCCACCCAGTCCATGGAGATTGTTTCCTAGCGTCCAGCTGAGATGGGCAGTGGTTGTAAGAGACCCCTCGGTGGTGTGTGCCTAGACTTATTTCTCTGACACTGACCACAGGACTTGTCATATTTCAAGACCTCCCGAGGCAACCCATCTGTAAGGTTATGAAAGTGTAATTTGTATCCTTCTAGCATTCTATATGCACAAAGTGTGATTTTAGAAGAACTTTGGCATTTATTCTCAAGTCATTTGGACAAGTATTGAGAAAGTTATGAATTTTGGAAGCTTTTAGTGAGTTTTTACTGTCACAGATTCAATTTAGCGACAAGGACAGATCCAATGACGAAAATTTCGGTTGGAGGTCAGGAAGTGGGACATTGAATTATGAGGATTCCAGAAACTACGTGCGATTACGTAGAGTTCCAAAGTGATTGTGGAAATTCTAGAAACTCCGTGAGGAGTTAGTGGATTGTGTAGTAGAAATTTCTAGAGAGTGATTGTGTGCGTGTGAGTGTGCTAGCTTGTCCAACTAGGCAAGGTCACCATCATGGAAGGAGCCATAGTAGAAGGTTCTGGAGGTACTTTGCTACAGAGGACACTTGGAGTTGAAGCGTAAATAGGAAGCACAAAGAAGGAGAGGGGGCCTAGTCTTGTCTAGTCTAGTCTAACCTTCTTATCTTGTACACGACTTTTCTTGATCAAGTGAGTTCTTCTCCACTCCTCTCTCATGCAACTCTCTCTCTCTTGCAAGGGTGGCACACCACCAGGCCACTCCACCTTGTGTCTGCAACTAGGAAAGGTCCTCGTGCACGCTTCCACTCGCGGGTGAGGGTGCGTGAGTGTGTAAGGGGCGTACTCCCCGCACCTCTTCCCCATTTCACATGTGGTGTGCCACCCTTGCAAAAGTAAGAGGGCTACATGAGAGAGGAGTAGAAAACAACTCACTTTATCAAGAAAAGTTGTGTACAAGATAAGAAGGTTAGACTAGACTAGACAAGACTAAACCCCCTCTCCTTCTTTGTGCTTCCTATTTACGTTTCAACTCTAAGTGTCCTCCCTAGCAAAGTACCTCCAGAACCTTCTACTATGGCTCCTTCCATGTAGGTGACCTTGCCTACTTGGACAAGCTAGCACACTCACACGCCCACAATCACTCGCTAGAATATTTCACTACACAATTCACTAACTTCTCACGGAGTTTCTAGAATTTCCACGATCACTTTGGAACTCTACGTAATCGTACGTAGTTTTTGGAATCCTCATGATTCAATGTCCCCCTTCCTGGACTCCAACCGAAATTTTTGTGACTGGACCTGTCCTGGTCACTAGATTGAATTTGTGACGATAAAAACTCACTAAAAAATTCCGAAATTCATAACTTTCTCAATACTTGTCCAAATGACTTGATAATAAAGGCCAAAGTTCTTCTAAAATTACACTCTATGCATATAAAATACTAGAAAGATACAAATTACACTTTCATAACCTTACATCATCTCCCTCCTCAAGATGCGACGTCCTCGGCGCATACTAAGCATAAGTGACGTCATATGAGATATCGAGCTCACATATATGCTAGAAAAACACATATACACATATATTACACAAGTTGCAGGTATTGAACAGGCTCCAGGATGATAATCATTACTCCAAACTTGCTCCACTTAGTAAAAGCTCCATCGCATACATTGGCTCCACACATGGTGTCTCCTAACACAAGTGCATTTTCTCTTCAAGTCCTTCGTCTTGGAATAGGCCAATATCTTCATAAAGGCTGTCACATACTCCCTCCATCATCTCCACATACTTCAAAGCTGGATCCAAGTCATAATAATTCGCCGAATCGCCAACATACTCATTCTTCGCCCTCTTGATCAAGTGGCAACTCCTCGTCGCGCCATGTGTCTTACTCGTGGTGCTCTTATAAATTTGACCAGATTACACCATGAACCTGACTCCACTATGTTCGTGAACCTTCTGGTAACCTTAGCTACCTCTAGCTCTAAGCCATACTCCTTGTAGAGGTATTGCACTCTCTCACTCGTGTGCGTGACTCGTGGTGACCTCTCAAGACGCCAAGTGGCATCCCCCTGACTTTTTCTGACATTTTTAGCCTGAAAGTTGTGTAATCTACATAATATCTCCCCTCTAAACCCACTGATATGCTTTGCTTCTCCTGATTCCAAGCCTAAGACCATGAAATCAGATTGTGCCTTGCCTCACACATGTGGCTCTCACGACAGTCCAGCAGATCGCCATGTGGCACTGTCAGGACTTTAATTAATATTTTTAAAAAAATTCACTTTTTCTAAATTTGAACCCATAGGACTACCTCTCCACAAAATTTTAGAATCTGAATCAAGTCTAACACTCAAACGAGATTGTCACTTCGTGCCTCACGCTCGTAGGACACACACGCGCGCAACACGTTTCAAGCTCTCGCGCCTACAAATGGCACATGCTTAAACCCCTGATTCTGAAACTTGAGTATAACTCAGGGCAGGTCTTATACTAGGCCTCTCACATCATGTAGGACTCCCAGTGAAAATATTACCCACTCTCTCCTAAGTAGGCAAAAAGTAGCCAAAATCTGCACATTTTTACCTTTGCGCTTGCCTACCCGTAAGACCCTTAAACATGGACAGATTTGAGTGTCTCCCAAGCTCTTGCTCTCAAACTTCTTTTTACTTCACATCTCTTAGTTACAAATGAACTCATGGGACTGGTTTGACCTTCCTTACAAGCACTATAAACAACTATAACACTCCCCCCCCTCATCATGAAGGTAAGGCGCTTACCACTCGAGTATCCAAGTCCAGATTTTACATGTAAGAACATAGGTTTATAAAGTGCATTTTTGAGCTTCATGAACGTATTTTTTGATTGCATGGAACTGTAGAGTGCATTTTTGTGGTCATTTTGATGTAAAGTTCATCAAATTTGGTTAAGTATTGAGAGAGTTACGGATTTCCAAAATGTAATTAGTTTTGAGGTCGGTTGACGATTGTCCTTAATTTGCGGTGAGCGCGACCGTCGGATTGACCGACAGCGTCGAGCGATCTTGCCCGTTAGGGTGAACTTCAACCTTCACGTAAGTTCGGCTGACGCGGAGTGCCGACTAGGTCAATTTACCTAGAAGTTTCGAGTTAGTCTAGCGCGTCTAATATGAAATATTCTAATAATGTCGATGCATGTATGTGGACGTCAATTCGGCCCGACACGTCAGATTAGCCTGATCTGGCTTACTCACGAATATTCTGGAAGGGACGATTTGACAAACACTTAGGAAAATTCGTAGCTTCCTCCTAAATAGGAGCACTTAGGCAGAAAATTATAAATAGGCATAACTTCTTTGTTTCTTATCAGTGTTCAATTATGTAAATTTTTTACGGGTTGGTAATGACAAGGCCTTTCATCCTACATCATTTGTGAGCAATTTCTTGCTACTCAAAATGTTGAGTATTTTTCCTAAGCTTTCCTAGTGATACGCTGCTGCACTCTTTAGTATGATTGCAACTAGTTCCTTTCCTCGTGAGTCACTACGCTTCCACTAGGGCACTCTGCCCCCTTTATTACGCCTCTCTCTTGCTTGCTTGTATAGGCGCTGATTCTCCTAGCTTGCTGTCCAAATCCTTGTCATATATCTCCGTCTTGAGTGCACTCTAGCCTTGGTTACCCCAATGACACTTCTTACTATTAAACCCAGCTTGCCTTGGTGCTCTACTTTCACATGACGAGCTTCCATATACGCACCAAAATCTGCCCCTTAAGTATGCCAACACACAAAAATTGGCACACGCACTTCTAGTGAGAGACATCTCTTGCACTAACCCTCTTGCACCAACTTCATATCTTGCTTCTTCTTCCACACCATAGGCTTGTCTTCTTCATAACTCTCAACTCCATATTAGTCTCCTCCTCAAGAAAAGAGAAATCTGAACTTGAAAGGCTCCATATCCACCTTTTTCCCTTGAAGAAAAATTTGCATCACTTCTTCTTGCTCCAAGCCTTTTCCATGGCAGTTCTCTTCACTTGAGGCTTTCCCAATCTCCATACATAATGCCAAGCTCCATCATGGCTGGCCAATAATATTCAGTGGTTACATAGGAGTGATGCAAGGCAACCCAAATTTGGCCACATACTTGGCCAACTTTGTGCAACACCTCGGTGCACCCTCTCTTGAGCTTCTCATGAGCACCTCTTGAGCTTGCGAGTGCTATGCCCGCCGAAGATCCTAGACTTACATGTACACATGCTTACTAAGTCCCCAATTGCCTACTCTTGAAATCTGCTCCACCTTCATTAAAGATCTGAAATAAAGACGGGCACACACTCCTTTCTAGCTACTATTACCTCTATGCTAAGCTGTAATGAATCAGTATATTGGTTGATCTAATATTCATTTAAATTTAATAGTTAAATAAGTTTAGCCTGTTGAACTTTAGTTAATATTGAGTCTACTGGATTTTACAAAATAATCAATTTAATGACTCAGCCCGGGGTAGCAGGCTGAAGTCAACTTAGGTCAGCTTGCTGACACATTCTTTAACAGCCAGCTCACTTCCGTACTCGATAGCAGCGAACTGCCTAGATACGCATCTAAGTGTGGTGTGCTAGATGCATGGCCAGATGACATCCTTCGGATGGATGGCGATTCGGGATGATGGGAGATGGTGGTGGATTTGGTTAACCGAGGTCCTACCAACGTGGTTAACTCCCGGGTAGGCGGTGTCATCGCAATGGCCGTTGAACAGTAAACTCATTCCATGTACATATGCTAGGATTGCTCTCAAGTTCGGCATTTGGAAACGAGGCCAACTCTCTTGCACAGCTTACTGAGAGAGATCTGAATCCAAGGCGAGAAGCCATTGATATGCACTGTTTCCTAGCCTTGCTTATGTGTGACTTTACTGATTGTATTATTGATGCTAGTTTACTTCCATTTGACTTACGAGTATTGTCCACTGCTAGTGTGTTGTCTTTTGCTGTTTAATCAATTAACATAAAATACCATAAAGATTACTTGCTGATATAAAGATCTTCATTACTTACTAATGGCCTTTTTAGTAAGTCGATTCATTTCATAAGCGCCCCTCAAAGAAAGTGCTTAACACCAAAGAGCTTGCGTCTTAAAGGAAAAATCCAGCCGTGTAAACTCCAGATTTTCTTCATGCTCATATGTCTCCATACTTAAGCAAAGGATGCTCTATGCTACTTATATTACTACCATCCTTGGACAACCTCCTTATGCTACAAAGAAGACGTACAATAATCTGGTTGCATCCAAGTTAACACTTCTTGGAGCACCTCCCTCTTCCCATCTCTTCCCTCCTTCAAGAGAGTGAGATGCTAGCTTGCATCACTGTCTTCATGGCTGCCCTTAGCGACTTATAAATCATCCTTGCTTCTCCTCTCTACCCTCTCTACACCCCTACAAGCATCACCAACCAAAGCTCCTCCTCAAAATGAAGCAACTAGGTAGCTCCAATACCATGTGAAAGGGGAAAGGGGTGCGAGGAGTGCGCCCATACACACTCACGCACCCTCACCCGCGAGTGGAAGCGTGCACGAGGACCTTTCCTAGTTGCATACACAAGGTGGAATGGCCTGGTGGTATGCCACCCTTGCAAGAGTTAGAGGGCTACATGAGAGAGGAGTAGAAAACACCTCACTTTATTAAGAAAAGTTGTGTATAAGATAAGAAGGTTAGATTAGACTAGACAAGACTGGGCCCCCTCTCCTTCTTTGTGCTTCCTAATTACGCTTCAACTCTAAGTGTCCTGTCTAGCAAAGTATCTCCAAAACCTTCTACTATGGCTCCTTCCATATAGGTGACCTTGCCTAGTTGGACAAGCTAGCACACTCGCACGCGCACAATCACTCTCTAGAAATTTCTACTACACAATCCACTAACTCCTCACGGAGTTTCTAGAATTTCCACAATCACTTTGGAACTCTACGTAATCGTACGTACTTTCTAGAATCCTCATGATTCAATGTTCCACTTCCTGGACTCCAACCGAAATTTTTGTCATTGGACTTGTCCTTGTCACTAAATCGAATCTGTGACTAAAAACTTCCAAAATTCATAACTTTCTCAATACTTGTCCAAATGACTTGAAAATAAAGGCCAAAGTTCTTCTAAAATCACATTCTATGCATACAAAATGCTAGAAAGATACAAAGTACACTGTCATAACCTTACATCATCCCCCTCCTCAAAATGAGACGTCCTCGGCGCATACTAAGCATAAGTGACGTCATATGAGGTATCGAGCTCACATCTAACCTTACATCATCCCCCTCCTCTTACTAAACACTTTAGCACCAGAAAGGGTATCAAGCAAATTTTGATTTTGGGTAAAGCATACTTTCTCTATACTGTAATACTGTTAAGAGCTCTGTAATCGACGCACATCCGCATACTTCCATCCTTTTTCGTAACTTATAGGATGGGTGCGCATAAGGTGATTTATTGGAGGAATTATAACCATTTTCTTCAAGTATGCTATCCTATACCGCTCTGGCAAGTCTGGTTGCTTCATCATGTTATCCTGGAACTTTTGAGCAAACTCAGCGACTGAAATGGTCTGCTTCAGCGTCAAGAAGATCCTCGCATAGATATCTTTCTCTCGATGACATCAAACTTCCCATGCCGTTTCTTGACAAACTCTACCCATGTAGGGTCACCGAGTTGCTGAGCCTTGCGCTCTCCTTTCCAACACAGCCACCAATCTGCTGCACTGCCTTTCTGTAGAGCATCGGTGTAAGTTTTGTAATTTTGCAATTTTGGGTAGTTCTCCAGCCACTGCTCATTATCAGCGAGAAACTTGATCAGGTAATACCTTTTGTTTCCCTCAGGATCATAGTTCTGGGGAGGTTTCGGCTCAGGCTTACTAGGCATTCTGCCACCACCACCAGTGGTTTGAGAACTCAGTTGGTCTCTGTCTCGCAGCAAAGACATTATGATTTTTTTGTCCTCCTGTCGGGATTGATACATGCTCGCCATTTACAATTGCATGTGCACAAATAATGCTCCCAAATGTACACTCTGAGGTGGAAGTCTAGCAAATGCAGTAGCAGCAGTGGCATCCACTCGCTGAGTAGTGTTCTCAACAGTCCCTCTCGCTCCTGCAGCAGCAATTCCTGCCGGATTCAGCCGGTCACGAATTTGACCTAGAGGCACATTGAGGTGTACAGCAGGAGGTAGGTCCAGAACATTGGCCCTTGCTGCCATAAGTCCTTCGACAGTGCGCTCATGCGCTGGCTGTCCTTCGCTCCTTTTTATATCTTCAACAATTTTTGCTAATCGTTCGGCTTCTAATCTGACTCTCTCCTCCTCAGCCTGCTGTGCTGCGACTGCAGCAATAGCAGGTGCCTCATCTGCAGCCTCTCTAGCAACAGTATCTGCCCCTGCTTCAGAATAAGTACGGGTTCTCGCTACATGGCTTTCAGCCTGGTTTTGGACATTCTCGTTATCCTGGTTCTCCATGTCTGATGCAATGAATCAGTTCATTATTTATTTAATTAATTGCATATATAAATATAACACTAATAAGTACCATGTCAATATACTCACATGTGCGAGTTCATCTAAATGAATGTATGTTGATGTAATGCGAGTTTACTTACTTTGTCAAAAAGGTCAGCAGGATGACTTTTGTATCTTAGTGTGACTTTGTTGAAAAGTGTCACTAGGATGACTTTTGTATCATAGTATACTTTGCTGAGATTTATATATCAATCATATATAGGATATAATATCAGTAGATTGACATATAGTAAGCTCGCTTGATATTAGTCAGTATACTTAGCTTCAGTACCCTGAGGATAGAAATATTCATTTAGACTATTATTAGTAGATTGGCACATGTGACCGTACTATACTGAAAGTCGGGAGGTCGACTGAGGTTCGGTAAGCCGATGTCCTACCAGTGTGGTTAACTCTTGGGTAGGCGGAGCCGTCGTCAGTCGACTGAGCAGTTAGGACTTCAGTCAACCGACCAATTAATATGGTCGTTATACCTAGATCCGTGGGCCCCAACTCAACGGGTTTCCCACGAAACGGCGCACCTTGCGCCGTGGTCAACCAGGTGGTCACTAGGTACATAGCAGGCTGGGATCTTGTGGTCCCTCATTCTGGACAGTAGGCTTTACAGTCGGATTTCTACTTGCAAGTGATGTGTCCACTTGTTGGGTTCGTTCTAGTGACCAGCCTTCACGGAAATTAATATGGCTGCTTTGTTTGCGCTCCAAATGGAGCAAACTAGAACTCTTCGGAAAGGTCTTGTCAAGATGCATTCGTTGCCATTAAGTTTGCTCAATTTGGAGTAATATTGACAGAGTTATGCCCTCTGAAATTTCGGGATCACACAGCGGACAGATTCCATGGTTTTTGCACCTAAGTCAGTGGGATGTGTTTGAGCTACTTTATGGTCATCTGATTGAGAGCGCCTTTGCTATATAGTCCCCTGATGTTGTGTATGTGCTTACACATGCTTGTATGCCTGGTAGGCAAGAGGTCATGAGTTTCTAAAGGAGAAGCTCTAGTCCTCAAGCTCGCCTTTTTCTTGTGCCTTGTATTCGCGTGCAACTATGGCACACAACGATAAGTGAGTCAAGGGTTATAGATGAGTAAACGGAATTCATTATAAGGGCCAAGATTGCTCCCTAATTTCACACGCTTCCACCTATCTCTGATCTTTTATATTTAAATGAAATATACTAATCTTGAATAAGCAAGATTCATTTCATCTGGGGAGTTGCTAATTTGAGACCTTGTCCTTACCATACAAATAAACCTGTGATACCACTGAAACGAATCGACTCACCAAATAGGCGATTAACAATCAATGAAGATCTTTATATCAGCAAGTAATCTTTATGGTATTTTTTGTTGATGGATTAAACAGCAAAAGACAACACACTAGCAGTGGACAATACTCGCAAGTCAAATGCAAGTAAATTAGCATCAATAATGCAATCAATAAACTCATACATAAGCAAGGCTAGTAGACAGTGTGTATCTATGGCTTCTCGCCTTGGATTCAGATATCTCTCAATAAGCTGTATAAGAGAGTTGGCCTCGTTTCCGAATGCCGAACTTGAGAGCAATTCCCGGCATATGTATATGGAATGATTTTACTGTTCAACGGCAAGTGCAATGGCACCGCCTACCCGGGAGTTAACCACGTTGGTAGGACCTCGGTTAACCAAATCCACCGCCATCTCCCATCATCCTGAATTGCCATCCATCCTAAGGATGTCATCTGGCCATTCATCTAGCATACCACACTTAGATGCATATCTAGGCAATTTGCTGCTATTGAGTATAGAAGTCAGCTGGCTGTCAAAGAATGTGTCAGCAAGCGGACCTATGTTGACTTCAGCCTGCTGCTCTTGGCTGAGTCATTATACTGATTATTACTTAAAGTCCAGCAAGCTGAATATTAACTAAAGTCTAGCAGACTGAACATAATTAACTATTTTTTTAAATGAATATTATATCTACCAATATACTGATTCATTACAGTTCAACGGCAAACTACATGATCGAACATCAGAGCGAACAAGCAAATTGACCCGACATGGAAGCGGCAGACAAATTTGCTTTTTCAATTGATGTCGGTCGTGTCGGCACAATATCTTGTGTTGATTCAACGCCATTCAATTCAAAAACTATGTCGGTTAAGACGTCGCGATTCGGCTTCAAAATTGTTTCTTTTGACCTGACTGACATACTAGATCATGGTGAAGTCATGGTCAAATGCCGCCTGCTGCTCTGGCCCCCACACATAAGCAACTCTCTTCCGCAACAAGTCGTTGAGCGGCTTGGCCAGCTCACTGAACCCTGGCACGAAGCGCTGATAGTAGTTGGCGATGCCAAGGAAGGCCCTCAGCTGCGAGAGATCCATCAAAGGCGGAATGCCCGTGATGGCTAAGATCTTGGCCAGCTGCGGCGCCAGACCCCTTGAAAAGAGCAGATGCCCGAGGTACTCCACCTCTCGAGTCCCAAATGTACACTTGCCGGGATGGCAGTTGAGCCCCGCGACCTCCAAGCGCTCCAACACGGCAGTGATGTGGGCCACGTGCTCCTCAAACGTCTCACTAAAGACGAGCACGTCATTGATGTAGCACCGAGCAGAGGGAAGTCCTGCCAGCTCCTTATCCATGACCCTCTGAAAGGTGGCCGGCGCTTTCTTCAACCCAAAAGGCATCACTCTTCACTCGTAGAGGCGCTGTGCCCCCCAGAACGCCGTCGTATGCTGATCCTCCTCGGCTATGGGAATCTGGTTGAAGCCCCGGCGCAGGTCCAGCACTGAGAACCAAGTGCAGGTGCCAATGTCATCAAAGATCTCGTCTGGCGTTGGCATAGGGTACCTGTCCTGCTCAGTGACCTCGTTCAGCCGATAAGTCACCGCACATCCTCTTCTCGGACCAGTTGCCCGAGGCATCCTTCTTGGCTGGCATGACCGTGGGTGCAGCGTAGCGAGACGAAGACTCCCAGATGAGCCAATTGTCCTCCAGCTTGTCTGTCTGTGCGCCGATCAGACCATCCTCGAAGTGACTGTAACGATATCTCTTGAGGAATATAGGCTCCTTGGACGTGAGAGGGATCCGCATGAGATCCCCCTTGTAGCGCCCGAGGTCGTGCATGTCGTTGGCGAAGTTGACGCTGCGTCTCCCATCCAGCAGTGTCGTCAGCTGTGCCGCCTGGGCGTTAGTGAGAGTCCCCCCCAGCTTCCACGTAGGCGCAGCTGGTGAGGACTCTTGCCCAGCAGCTGGCTCCTCCTGCCCTGCTGCTGGCGTATGCTGTGGCGCTACAGGTGTCACCTGCCCTGCAGTTGTCTATGCGCGGCCTGCGATAGGTGCCTCCTCCTTGGCAACTGCTGCCAGCTGCACTGCACCGCCTGCCTGAGGTCGCGAGCTAGGAAAAGAAATGGCGACCGGAACTCCCTGGGCTTGTGAGGCCTCCTCTCTCCTGCGTCCCCCCCCCAGCGAACCAGAATCGTCACGAGCCGGCGGCGGAGACCGATGGCGTGCGCGAGCCTGCGGAGCAAGCCCCTCGCGCTGAGAATGCCACGCGGTGCCGGGCGGAGTTTGGCCGTCATCGTCAGGGGAGTCCTTGTCCATGTCGTCAACAGGTCGATGCAGCTTTGGGTGGCGTGCTTTCGCGTAAAGAGGTGCCAAGGCCTGTGTCCGAAGCAAGAGCCATGTGAGCACGTGGGCGTAAATCGCCTGTCCTAGGAGGCCAATGTCGTTCACCTTTGTAAGACCGTCCAGCTTCGTGAGGTGCGGCGGGAAGCCCATGGCGCGTTCCATCTCCGTTGGGCGGCGCCTGTTGAACATGCCAGTCTCCAGGTGAATGACCATCCGGCGCTGAGCGCCCACAAAGGCATCGCTGGTGTAGCGGCTGACAAAGGTGGAGATGGCTCGAGGAGCATCGTGAAGGACCTCGCACTGCGCCTGCGAGGGATGTGGCAGCACTGTCACCCGCTGGGCCAACCGAGGGGCATCGAGGATGGAGTCGACGTTGCGCGTGTGGCGCGGATGGGCGGCTGCTAAGGCCTCGAGCATGCCTGGCATCGCCAGGTTGGTGAAGTAGGCGCGGACGCGATGCGCGAACAAACCAATCTGGGCAGCGTCAATGACGGCCTCGCGACCGACGTAGCTGCTGCAGAGGGCAAAGTCGCCACTGACGTCGGGCCTGTGGTCGTAGCGTGCGGCCACGTTCTCCAGGACCCATGCAAGAGTGTGCGCCGGCTGACGGTCCTCCACCATGTTGAGGACGCGGAGCAGGTGCCAGAAGAGGGCCATGCGAGGGTCACTGAGTGCTCTGCCACGCCCAGCTCTAGAAAATCCTTGGCAGTCCCAACCTGCGATGATAAGATTGATGGGCCCAAGGCGAGTGACATGCTCGACGATGATGTCGCGGATGTCCATGGGCCAGTCCGTCTGTGCGCGGTGGAAGGCGTGCGCGAGAAGGAGGTCTGGGAACCGCTCGTGGCACAGAGCCATCTGCCGACGGACCACCTGCTGAGCCTCGAGATTGTGGTCCACATAGACGTAGCGGCGTTTGGGAATGCCGGCCTGCAAGGTGGCTAGCAGCCCTGTGGTGATCCCGGCAAAGAGCTCCACGAGTACGATGCCGCCGGGCTGCTCGTCGAGCAGGTCAGCACAGATGGGTGTCGGCAGCGGGCGGCACCCCATGGCAGGATTGCCAGGCTGCGCGGGAGGCAGATAGGTGCGCTTGACACTGTGCTGATGTGGCGCCATGCGGAGCGCAACCACGGCGCGCTCGGCGCAGTCGCGAGTAAGACCTGGAATGCAATTCGCAATGGGCAGGAGACGCCCCTCCCGAGCGTGGGCCTGATAGGAACGCCACCTCATGCGGGCGTTCTGCAAGGCCTTCGGCGGCACGGTGCGGGCCTGACGTCGGGCCATGCAAACGCACAGCTGCTGCTATCGGCCACGCTGAGCGAGGTCGTCCTGGTGCGAGGTTGCATGAGCCAACTGGTCCAGAACGGCCCGCTGAGGCACATAGGGATGCGGATCAAAGTAGGCGCGCTGGCGCTCACGCATGGCCTTAGCGAGGAACGTGCAGACAGATTGCTTGGGGCTGTCAACCACCTGCCGTGGCTGAACGAGCTGGCGCGGGGCCAGCTGGACTCGCGGGCGGGACTGCCCTCGTGGAGCTAGCTCGACGCGGGGATGCCGGAGATGCGGCATGAGCTCTGCTCGTGTGGCTGCTGTGAACGGGTGGCGAGGGAGCCGCCTGCCACCTGTGCGCGCCACCTTCTAGGGAGGCGATCTTAAGGGGCCGTCGCCTCCGATGTGGCTGCGTGGGACGCCGGCGCGTCGAGTCGCAGGGTCGAGGTACAGGGCGTAATGCGCCTGTGAGGAAGAATGCGTGTCGTCGTAGTCAGGGAGTGGGCAAAAAGGTGGCGTGCATCCTTGCTTGCTAGTGTCGGTGTACGATAGCGTGCGCTCCCTGTCATCGTACGGTGGGGTGATGGAGTGAGCCCGCGGCTCGCGAAGAGGAGTGACGTCTCGCGCCTCACGCAAGGGCGTG
Source organism: Mesotaenium endlicherianum (assembly GCA_009602735.1). Lineage (NCBI taxonomy): Eukaryota > Viridiplantae > Streptophyta > Zygnematophyceae > Zygnematales > Mesotaeniaceae > Mesotaenium > Mesotaenium endlicherianum. Next base: position 286,397 of record WELA01003606.1, read on the forward strand.
AGCGACCGTGAGCGCCTCGTCTCGCGGAGAGGAGTGGTCTCTCGAGCGGGCCCAATGGTCGGCTTGGTGCGATGTGCGGATCGCAGGGGCGGATGGGCGCAGGTAGCCGGGCCTGCGCGTGGCGGATCGCGGATGCTGCTCCGAGGCTCCAGCTGGCGCACGAGAGGCGAGGTAGTGCTGGAAGAAGCAGCTGTCGCGTGAGCGGAGGCGAACAAGTGCCTCACGCGGCACTCGTTGCTCGTGGACCAGTCATGGGACACGGGACGGCTGGGTCTAGCTGAAGCGGCACGAGCCCAGGTGGACCGGGCCGCGGCCTCCTGCGGTAGGTCGTTGAAGCCAGGCGGGCTTGTAGGCCTGCGCCGAACGTGCGTCGTGGGCGTATGAAAGGGGCAGAGTGCCCTAGTGGAAGCGTAGTGACTCACGAGGAAACGAACTAGTTGCAATCATACTAAAGTGCAGCGGCATATAACTAAGAAAGCTTAGGGCGATTATTTGACATTTTTACTTGCAAGAAATTTCTCACAATTGTTGTAGGATGAAAGGCCTTGTCATTACAAACCTGAGAAATTTACAGAAGTGAAAACGAATAAGAAATGAAGTAGTTATGTCTATTTATAGTTTTCTACGGCGGCCGCTCGCCCCTAGGCGAGAGGAACGCTTAGCAACGGATTTTCCTAAGTGTTTGTCAAATCGTCCCTTCCAGAATATTTGTGAGAAAGCCAGACCAGTCTCATCTGACGTGTCGGGCCGATTTGACGTCCACATGTATGCATTGAAATATCTTGAATATACTAACTTAGACGCGCTAGGCTAATCCGAAACTTCTAGGTAAATCGACCTAGTCGGCACTCCGCGTCAGCCGAACTTACGTGAAGGTTCGAGTTCATTCTAACGGGCCAGACCGCTCGACGCTGTCGGTCAATCCGACGGTTGCGCTCACCGCAAATTAAGGACAGTTGTGAACCGACCTCAAAAACTAATTAAACTTTGGAAATCCATAACTCTCTCAATACTTGACCAAATTCGATGAACTTTATATCAAAATGACCACAAAAACAAACTCTATACTACTATGCAATCAAAGTATACTTTCTTGAAACTCAAAAATGCACTTTATACACCTATGACCTTACAGTGTAGGTGGCCGAGGCTCCTCTGATGGCTGCGCGAGGTACTCCTCCGCAGACTCCTCGGGAAGCTGCTCCCACTGCTCCTCCTCCTCCTCGTCGCTGCCGAGGAGTAGGTCGTTGGACTTGCCAGGATAGGCGGCCTGCCGCATGGCCTCCTCCTCTGATGCCGTGATGCGAGGCCAGGAGTCGCCAGTCTGGTGCGATGCGCGTCAGGCTGGCGGCTGAGAGTCCATACTATACTGGATGGCCACACCAACGGGTACGTCGTGGCGTACGCGGACGTCTGTCCTCGCTGAAGGCCCACTGCAAGACGCCAAGGCCGTGGCAGCGGTGGGGGCGGCCGCCGCTGAGTCACGAGCAAGGACTGCGGCAGCGACGGCCGTACGGGCAACGGCGAGAGCCTCGGTGGCATCCTCCGCCATTTGCCGTATTCTGGCGCGGTGCGCTGCGCAGATGCGTATCTGCTCCCTAGCCTGGGCTGCCAAGACATCTGCCTGATCCTGTGGCGTGAGGTGGAGCTCTGCGCTAGGCAGGTCCGGCTCCTCATCCTGCGGCTCAAGCAGGTCCTCTCCCACAAAGATCTCCTCGTCCTCGGGCCCTCCCTTATTGGTCTGGACCACTGGGCGGACGTTGCCCAGCCCCATAAAGCTGTAGAGAGCGGACACCGCTGGGCGGCAATTGACGATGTCGAGGGGCAAGGACCCCGTGCGCGTCCCTCCTGACTGCCAGTCAGGTCGTTAGAAGACCAGCTCCGCCCAGTTGTCGACCGCGGCGTTGATGGGAAAGAGCACGCCCTATCCCAGTAGTACGTCAAAGGACTCTGAAGGAGTGACGAGCGCGTGCCAATGGATGGTTGTCTCGTCTGTAGTGCTTGGGCGGAGAGTGAACCGCAGTGCCAGCCTTGTGCAAACTGTGACAGACTCATAGGTGCCGGCCGCGGTGTTAATGCGCGTCGGCGAGTCCTCCAAGTCGGCCGACGAGAGCCCCAGCCAACGGAAGTAGCCCAGGCTGATGAGGACCGGCTGCACGCCCGTGTTGAACATGATGTGCTGCGGCGCCTGGGTGTTGACGAGCACGATCCCCTGCAAATTATTCAAAAACGCGGCGTTAGGAGTGCTGATCATCTTGCGCTCATATGCAGGGCGCGCTGGTGCGGATCGCACCGCGGTTGCGGCATCGGCTGTAGGCCTGCCAATGGCAGCGCGCACAGTGTCTGCGCGTGATCGGAGCAGCATCTGAGCGGCCTGCCTCGTCGCCTCTATGGAAACTACTCCAAGCTCCGCGAAGGAGACCGTCGGCATGCGGTGCAGTGCCAGCGAGATGGCTTCGGCGCTGAGCTCCACCGTCGTCATTGGCGAGGCGAGCGCGCGTGGCGCGGGCTCCGCTGGGGCTGCTGACGTCTCCAGCACGCAAAATCAACGGGGCAGGCGCTGCGCCTCCTTCGTTCATCGTCCCTGGTCTGGCCCGTTGCGCTTCTGCGGCGCTGCGGGCCCGCCGGCTGGTGCCACGTGCGTGTGCTCGCGGCTCGCGCGACTGATCGCAGGGCGGCTGCCGAGAGGCTGCGTGCGTGCGCAGCAGGCCAAAATGGCAGTTGCTGGCGCAGTCGCAAGGCCTGCCGCGCAGCCTGGTGCGCGGTCTGCCGCAAGGCCTGCCACAAGGCTTGCCGAGCCGCCTGCCGCAGAGCCTCCCCCAAGGTCCGGCGTGGCGACTGACGCGTCATGGTGGCTGGCGCGTGTGCGGATGCCGGCACACTCGCAGACGCAGGCGCAAGCGCTGCAAACGCAAGCGCATGCGTAGCAGCCGGAAGCGCAGCGGTTGTCAAGAGCGCTGTTGCCGGAACGGCTGGAGCTACAGGCGAGCACGCGGCTGCCGGGAGGCTGCCACGTGGCGCCTCCTAGTGGCTCCTGGAGCCAAGGGGTCGCGTTGTCGGATCGATGTCGGCGTCAGTCTCGGCTCCCCCCTGCAAAGCTTGTGGCGCCCTCCCCCTGGTGCGTTCGCTTGCTGGAGCCCCCGCAGCGCGAACTGCGGCGATGTCGGGGTTTTATGTGGAGTTAGGGTTTAAGCCCTGGCTGTGCGCAACCGTGTTGGCGCCGTCGGGACCCCGCACGGCGATTTGGTTGCACAGCGCCGTCGGGGTAGCCCCCCCCTCGAGTGAGGATGGCGATTGCGGCCGCCAGATCTGCACTGGCTGGCCCAGGTTGTGCGCGCGTGCCAAGTGGCGATACGTGTGCGCCATGGAAAAACCCTAGCTGCACGCGGCTGCGGGTGCGCCGTTGGCGCCTTGTCCGATGATCCGGCCGCACAGCGCAGTCGGGGTTGCCCCCCCCTGCCTAAACATGGTGGTCGCAGTCGCTGTCTCTGCACTGGCCGTGCCAGGCTGCGCGCGCACGCCACGTGGCAGCTTATGTGCACAGCTGCCGTGCGCAGCTGCGGCTGCTGCTGCGAAGCCGTCGTGGCGTCGTAAGCTGCGCAGCGGTCCTGGCAGCGCGATGTGCGGCGTGCGCGTACGTGCAAGTGCGTGCGCGGGCGCACTGCTGTTGGCAGGAGCGGCCCCACCTGTCGTGCAGAGAACAAGTGGCGGCCTCTGCTGGGGCCTGCTGTCTGCAGCAGCCAGCAGGGGGCGGCTGTCTCGGCCCGTGCGCAGATCTGTACACGGACGTGCCGGGCGTACGGCAAGGGACACTGCAACTGTGCTAGATGCAGACGTGCGTGCCGCCCGGTGCGCTCGTGCCGGCGTACGAGCTGTCGTTGCGCGAGCCGAATAAAAGCCTGCTGGGGACATTAGGGCAACGCAGACTTGGGGCTCTGTCGGAGCCTGGCTGGCGCGCGTGTGGTCCCGTCTGCAGGTTTGCCTACGCCAGGGGATGGCGCGGCCGCGCAGACCTGTAGCCTGCCGTCTGGCAGCCTGTCATAGCATGCGCAGTCGCTGCTGACAGATGTCAGCGCGGTGTGCAAAGGGCTGGCAAGGCCGTCTTTGCGGGCTCCTGCAGCTCCAATCGCGGGCGCTATGTCGTCGCGCTGACTTGCGCGGGGCTGCGGCGTTGCCGCGAAGCCGAATGTCAGCGTCTGAGATTGTTGAGGGTCGGAGCCAGGCGTGTGCGCAGGGGCTGCGCGGGCGCCAGCTGTCAGCGCTGTGGCGTAGGACGGTGGAGCCTGTGCGAAGAGCGCTCCGCACGCGTCGTAGCTATCGGCGTTAAAGAGGCCACGGAGTCTTGCGATCTCCGCGTTGGCCTCCACGAGGGCGTCACTGACATTGTCAAAGCTGCAGTAGTCGGCTCCGAGAGTCAGCGCGGCGTCCGTCGTGGCCGTAGCTGCCGTCATTGCGGGCCGTCCACCTGTGCAAGGGTTGCGCCCACTGTAAGGTCATAGGTTTATAAAGTGCATTTCTGAGTTTCATAAAAGTATGTTTTGATTGTAAAGTAGTGTAGAGTGCATTTTTGTGGTCATTCTGATATAAAGTTCATCGAATTTGGTCAAGTATTGAGAGAGTGATGGATTTCCGAAGTTCAATTAGTTTTGAGGTCGGTTGACGACTGTCCTTAATTTGCGGTGAGCGCGACCGTCGGATTGACCGACAGCGTCGAGCGATCTGGCCCGTTAGAATGAACTGGAACCTTCACGTATGTTCGGCTGACGCGGAGTGCCGACTAGGTCGATTTACCTAGAAGTTTCGGATTAGCCTAGCGCGTCTAAGATAGAATATTCTAATAATGTCGATGCATGTATGTGGACGTCAATTCGGCCCGACACGTCAGATTAGACTGATCTGGCTTACTCACGAATATTCTGGAAGGGACGATTTGACGAAACCTTAGGAAAATCCATAGCTTCCTCCTAGGGAGGAGCACTTAGGCAGAAAATTATAAATAGGCATAACTTCTTTGTTTCTTATCAATTTTCACTTCTGTAAATTTTTATGGGTTGGCAATGACAAGGTTTTTCATTCTAAATCACTTGTGAGCAGTTTCTTACTACTCAAAATGTTGAGTAATTCTTTTAAGCTTTCTTAGTGATATGTCGTTGCACTCATTAGTATGATTGCAGCTAGTTCCTTTCCTCGTGAGTTACTACGCTTCCACTAGGGCACTCTGGGCCTTTCATCTGGTATCGGGGCTAGGCTAGATTGCATATTAAATTATGGAGTCGCAGTCGACAGCTGGAGGAGGCAAACATGTCAAGCATGTTGAGCGCGCGAGGCAGCAGGCAGCACCAACGATGACTAGAGAGCAACAAGAGATGCAGGCGATGCTTAGGCAAATGGCAAGTGCAACTAGAGGAGAAGTCTACGCCCAATTTCAACAAAATATCGCGCGGAGGTGGAGGGATGGTGCGAGTTGTTGTTGGGAATGCCGCTTTGACGAGTTCGGCACGTGCACCCGTTGTACCACCAATTCATGTTAACCGAGTGGTGCAACCAGTTATTCCACCAACATCGGAAGTGCGTGCGCCTAAGCCTGAAGTGTATACTGGAGAGCGAGGATCGCCGCCTGTTCATCAATGGATTTTTGGAGAGAAGAACTTTATGGAGTATTCTGCGCACACGCCCGACAGGCAAGTCGCCTTCGTCATAACTCTGCTACAGAAGAGTGCTGGAGCCTGGTATGAGCGACAGGAGCAGCTGTTTGGAGTTCCTGCTACTGTTGATCAGCTCTTTGAAGGCTTGAAGAGGCAATTTCAACCTATTGCACCCGAAGCTACCGCTCGAGATCTATTTGTGCGCCTTCGTTAGCGAGGAAGCGTTCAGGAGTATGTTTCGCGCTTCAACGAGCTGGTGCTTCAATGTCCATCCATGCACGAGTCGGAGATGATGGACAAGTTCAAGAGAGGACTCAAGCCAACTGTGGCCAAGGAAGTGGCACTCAAGGACCCTACCAATACCTATGGAGTTGGGACTTCTTCAGTCCCAGCGCAGGCAGCAGAATTTCAAGCCGAGAGGACCCTGCTATAATTGTGGCAAGCTTGGGCATCTGGCTCGAGACTGTCATGTGAAGGCAAAGCAACCTCAACAGCAGGAAAAGGAGGACGCCAGTAAGTCGTTCTGGGGTGTCTACTGGCGTGAAGACAAGAACTCACAAGGAGGTTATCCCACGGAGCCCGCCGAGAAGCGAAAGACGAGACGTTGACAAGCCTATCATCGTGGAAGGAGTCGTCGACGGCAACAAGGCGAAGTGTATGGTCGACAGTGGCGCAAGTGCAAACTTTGTGCACAAGAAGCTGGTGAAAGAGTGGCGAATCCCTGTGCAAAAGCATTATGAGCCTAAGGAGGCAATTTCGGCAAATGGGCAGAGACTCAAGTGTGGTGCACCTACGGAAGCTATTCACGTGGAAGTAGCGGGGCACCGGAGTAAGGAAGTTATGGAGCAGGCAGAGTTAGGTCACCATGAGGTGATATTGGGCCGACCATGGCTCAGAAAAGCCAACCCTCAAGTGCACTGGAGCATAGGACAAGTGAAAGCCCAAGGGCGTGATGGTCGAATATAGACAGCGAAACAGGTGGAGGTAGATACGACCACAAGTAACTGTCTTCTGTCGAGCCTGCAAGTTAAGAAGCTATGCAGGGCGAATCAGGTGAAGGAGATGTACCTTGTTTCGGTGGCCCTGGCCAGGTCATCAGATGGAGCAAGCGTGAATCCTAACAGCCTGGGCGAATGTACATCGCCGGAGGAGCAAGTAGTGGTGTCTGATTCCCTTGCTCAGAAGGAGCAGAGCCCAATTGCTCAAGAGAAGAAGCCTGTTAAGATGCCTGCCCAAATTAAGGCGCTGTTGGAGGAGTTCAAGTGCGTTTTTCTAGTGGAGTTACCAGCAGGATTACCTCCACAGAGAGCTATGGAGCACAAGATCGAGTTGGAACCAGGGAGCAAGCCACCAGTGAGACCCGCCTATCGTCAATCGTTTGCGGAGTTGGACGAGTTGAAGAAGCAGCTGACAAAGTTGTTGGAGAAGGGATTCATCCAACCCAGCGAGTCTCCATTTGCAGCGCGAGTCTTATTTGTGAAGAAGAAGGATGGGACTATGAGGATGTGTGTCAACTACCGGGCACTCAACAAGGTCACCATCAAGAACAGGTACCCACTTCCACGAGTGGACGAGTTGATTGACAGGCTTGTCGGGGCGAAGTATTTCTCAAAGATCGATTTGAGGAGTGGCTATCACCAGGTACGAATTGCGGAAGAAGACGTTCAGAAGACTGCTTTCAGGACTCGCTATGGTTTATTTGAGTTCACAGTCATGCCTTCTGGGCTGAGTAATGCACCTGCTACATTCATGGGACTCATGAATAGTATCTTCAGACCCTACTTGGACCAATTTGTGGTGGTATTTTTGGACGACATCCTGATCTATTCGAAGACCTTGGAAGAGCATGTGGAGCATCTGAGGAAGGTTTTGGAGGTCTTGAGAGATCAGAAGTTATACGGGAAGATGAGCAAGTGCGACTTCTGTCTCAAGGAGGTCGAGTTTCTTGGACATATAATGGGAGCTGAAGGAGTCAAGGTGGAGCGAAAGAAGGTGCAAGCAGTTAGAGATTGGCCGGTACCTGCTGATATTCATCAACTCAAGAGTTTTCTAGGCATGGCAAATTACTATCGACGTGTCATTGAAGGAACTGCCAAGGTGTGTGCACCGCTCACGAACATGTTGAAGAAGGAGGAGAAGTGGCTATGGGGTGACAAGGAGCAGCAAGCCTTCGAGAAGATTAAGGAGCTGTTGACACAGGCACCTGTGTTGGCAATGGCCAATTCAGATATTCCTTTCACCATCATTAGGGACGCATTAAACTTTGCATTGGGAGCCATTCTTCTCCAGGACCAGGGTAGAGGATTGCAGCCTGTGGCATATGAGAGCAAAAAGTGGAGTCCTGCTGAGCAAAACTATGCAGCACACGAGCAGGAGATGTTGGCTATTATCCAGGCTTTGAGGATTTGGCGATGTTATGTGGACGGAAGGAAGGTGTTGATCAAGACCGACCACAAGAGCTTGGAGAAGTTTATGACGCAGCCAACGTTGACACCAAGACAGGCAAGGTGGATGGAGTTTCTGCAACAGTTTGACCACAAGATTGAGTACTTACTTGGGAAGGTCAACCCTGCAGACGCTTTATCCAAGAGGTGCGACCTTGCAGCTGTCTCAGTCATCAAGAAGAGTATCGACTACAAGGAGAAGCTTAAGAGAGGTTATGAGGAGGATCCAAAATTTGCAGATTGTGGAACAGCTGAGTCCAACGCGAGTATGCAGACGAAGGACAACATATGGTATCATGGTGATTCCAAGAGAGTGGTGGTATCTGACATCAAGGAGCTACGAGACTTACTACTTGCGGAGCATCATGACTGCTTATATGCTGGACACTTTGGAAGCAAGAAGACGGCAAGCGTGTTGAAGCGGGAATACTATTGGAGAGATATGGACAAGGACATCGAGGAGTGGATCACGAGTTGCGATGCGTGCCAGAGAAACAAGACACCAAATCAAAGAACGGGGGTACATTGCAGCCCCTGCCTATCCCAGAGTATTATTGGGAGCAGATTGCTATGAACTTCATCACGTCGTTACCAGTGAGTGGTCAAGGGCACGATGCAGTCTGGGTTGTGTCTGACCGGCTCACCAAGATGGCTCACTTCATTCCCATGAAGGAGACTTATACGGCAGCAGATGTGGCACGGCTATTCTTTGATCATATTTTCAGGCTACATGGGTTGCCGAAGGTGATTGTTTCAGATCGGGATCCAAGGTTTACTAGCAACTTCTGGCGGTCATTGTTTACTTTGATGAAGACCAAGCTGAGTATGAGCACTTTCTATCATCCTCAGACAGACGGGCAGAGCGAGAGGCTCAACAGAACTCTGCAAGAGATGCTCAGGAGTTTCACTATGGAGGACCCTTCAGAGTGGGACAAGAAGTTGCCAGGGTTGGATTTTGCCTACAACAACAGTATGCAGGGATTGACCAAGCAGTCATCATTCGCTATGGTTTATGGAAGAGAAGTATATCATCCAGGGAACAACTTGTTGGAGTAGGCCAAGGAGACTCAAGTCCCTACTACACAAGCTTTTTTGGAGCAGATGGCCAAGACTTGGGATATGGCGAAGACGTGTATTCGGAAGGCACAGGAGGAACAGGTCAAGTATGCCAACAAGCACAGGAGGAAAGTGACATACCATGTGGGTGACAAAGTACTCTTGTCAACAAAGAATCCACCTTTCACGGGCAAAAGTAAACTGCGGGCACGGTTTACAGGTGTAGTGCAACAGATAAATGAAGTACTTAGTGAAATAAAATACTTTATTCAAGACAAGGATCTTTGAACACAAGTGGTAGCTTCTTGAAAGAGAGATGGCTTCTTGAAAGTTAATATATTTTTGGATTTTGGCAAGTTCAAGAGTGATTCTAGAATGTCTTTCTATGTTCTAGCTCTTGTTTATATACTTGCAACATAAGTAATTTCTACGAAAGTGTATGTTGATGTGTTGGCACGCAACACATCCCAAAACTTGCCACCTCTTTCTAAAATAATGTACACATGTCCTTTTGACCTAGAAATGGCACATTTGACTTTTGCCACATGGAGTTCTTCTAGGTCTTTCCTCTAACTTCGAAAATGCCTTGGAAGGTTCAAAGGACATGAACCAAGTTACTAGAGTACCTATTCACACTTGACTCCACACAATACTACTCCAAATATATTTGAAAACATAAAAATATATGCAAACTAATATATAATAATTCAAATCACTACAACAGGTCCCTTTGTAGTGCTCAAGCAGGTGAATCCGGTGACCTACAAGTTGGAGCTTCCTTCAGGCTGGCGTATCCATGATGTGTTCCATGTCAGTTGTTTGCGGCCATACGTTGACCCGAATGAAGGACATCCAGAACGACTAACTACACCGCCACCACCGGTCGAGATCGATGATGTATTGGAGGATGAACTGTAGGCAATTGTCGGTGACCGACGAGTCAAGCGAGGTCAACGACTTGTTCAAGATTATCTGGTCAAGTGGAAAGGCTACCATGCGGATGACAACACTTGGGAGCTAGAGGCCAACTTGACTTATTGTAAGAGTAAGTTGAGACGTTACTTGGAGAATGCGTCGAGGACGTCGCATCTTGAGGAGGGGGATGATGTAAGGTCACAAGTTTATAAAGTGCATTTTTGAGTTTCATAAAAGTATGTTTTGATTATATAGTAGTGTAGAGTGCATTTTTGTGGTCATTTTGATATGAAGTTAATCGAATTTGGTCAAGTATTGAGAGAGTTATGGATTTCTGAAGTTTAATTAGTTTTGAGGTCGGTTGACGACTGTCCTTAATTTGCGGTGAGCGCAACCGTTGGATTGACCGACAGCGTCGAGCGATCTGGCCTGTTAGAATGAACTCAAACCTTCACGTAAGTTCGGCTGACGCGGAGTGCCGACTAGGTCAATTTACCTAGAAGTTTCGGATTAGCCTAGCGCGTCTAAGATAGAATATTCTAGTAATGTCGATGCATGTATGTGGACGTCAATTCGGCCCGACACGTCAGATTAGACTGATCTGGCTTACTCACGAATCTTTTGGAAGGGACAATTTGACGAACACTTCGGAAAATCCGTAGCTTCCTCCTAGAGAGGAGTACTTAAGCAGAAAATTATGAATAGGCATACCTTCTTCATTTCTCATCAGTTTTCACTTCTGTAAATTTTTACGGGTTTGTAATGACAAGGTCTTTCATTCCACATCATTTGTGAGCACATTCTTGCTACTCAAAATGTTGAATAATTTTCTTAAGCTTTCTTAGTGATATGCTGCTGCACTCTTTAGTATGATTGCAACTAGTTCCTTTCCTCGTGAGTTACTACGCTTCCACTAGGGCACTCTGCCCCTTTCACCCGCCTCGCTGTCCTGCTGCAAGCGAAGGACCATCACGAGCGCGCCCGTTCTCGACGTCGCGCTTCTTTTACAGACAAACGATCTGGAGGTGGCCGACCTTGCCATAGTAGGTGCAATCGCCGGGCTTGCTATTCTGCGCAAGTGTGCAGTTCTGGCGTGAGTGGCCCGACTTTCCGCAAGACCAGCAGGGGTCACTTGTCGTGGCGGCCATGGAAATGCGGCCACGCGTAATTCCGCGCTGCTGGGTCTGTTGGGGCAGCTGAGAGCGCTGGGGCTGTTGCAGCTGAGGGTGGCGGGCAGGCGTTGTGTGCATCGTAGAAGATGGCAGCACCGAGGCCTCATGGCGCACGCCTATAGATGCAAGGCCCACACGGTCGCTAATGTTGCTCCGTGCGGCGGCCAGGCTCTGCTTCTCAACAGAGAGGTAGGTTTGCTACAGCGAATACTCTGAACCGTGGCGGTCGATGTGGGGGACGACAGCCCTCTCCCTCAGACACGGCTTGAAGGCGCGCAAGAAGATCTTCGCGGCCTCTCGATCGGTGATAGTGCTGACGTCGCGGCGTAGGTGCACCAAGCGGCGATACATCATGCGAATCGTTTCGTTCTTGCGTCGAAAGAAGTGGTGTAGCTCGTACACCTTCTCTTCAGTTGCAGCCTGGAACTCTGCCTTGAGGATGATTCAAAAGGCTTGCATTGGGTCGGCTAGGAGGGTCGCCATTGGTGGGTCACCTACAAGCTCGGTGCGTGTCCGGAGCTTGGCTTCCTTCTCGCAGAAGGTGTCGCGGGCCTCGTGATAGAGGTAGCGCATAAGCGTGTCGAAGACGTCGTGCTTCGTCAGCGTGGGCGTCTTGAGCTTTGTTGCCGCAAAGTTAGCCTGAAACTCTGAGATGGTATCTTCCAGATCACAAGTGCCTGGCCCGTCGCTGAAGCAATCGGCGGACCTGTCAGTCTTGACCTCTTGGTCACCTGCCATAGGATACCAGGAATCTTAATGAGCCCACTGGGACGGTGGCTCAGAAGCAACTGCCGTGCGCTGGAGCGCGGATTGCTCCTCTTCAGAGGGTTCGGTGATAGTGCTGAGATCTGAGTCTGAGTCTTCTTCCTTAACCCCTTCGTAGTATGGCTGATAAGAACGCCCACTACAAATAGGCATACGCTAAAGATTCTAATTGCGTGCAGGCAAAGAGAGATCTTTTCAGAAGTAAGGAGTGTGTACTCTCCAGAGTGAGCACCTCAAAACTGTAAACTGGTAGGAATACAATTAATGAAGTACGGCCCAAAAGATCACTGGAAGCACATCATGATCTTCAAAAGTAGTCCTCTGCAAGGGTTTAAGCTGCGACTTTGCTCACCTTTTGTGAAGTTCTTCAAGTGATTGGAAGCCAGTAGGGCTTGCTCTTCACAAGAGAGTAACTAAGTGGTCCTGAAAACACAAGAGATAAAAGTGTAAGCTTTACTGATAATCTTTGTTACTTACAACTGGCATAATGGGACTTCTAAAAAGATGTCTCTTTAGGGACATCTTTAGTACTTATACTCCTAGAAAGCTGGCGTGGTATGCGGCGGATGCAATGCATCTAATCACTCTAGGAGGCTTTCCTATGTCCACTAATGTGTACAAGGCATGTACTAGCGCTCCTATAGGCTAAGCATAAGTCAAACCAATCAAAGCAAAGCACGTAGAATATGCTATGGGTCTCTCATTGGTGGAGCTTACCTTGGGTGATTCTACCTAGATAGTGCCTCAAAAGTGAATCTGGAACTTGAGGAAGCTTCCCCTAGGAGTAGGTGATGCAGGCACCCACTTATAGCCTCAATGATGCACTTATAATATGGAAATGCAAGACTTATGTAGTTTAAGGGGCTCGCGGATTTGTGCGTACAAGCTAGGGGTCCTCGGGATCACGAAGAGCCAACAATATCACCTTTGGGGACATTGTGTAATGAATCATTATATTGGTTGATATAATATTCATTTAAATATAACAGTTAAATAAGTTCAGTCTGCTGAACTCTAGTTAATAATCAGTTTGCTGGACTTTATATTTAATATCAGTTTAATGACTCAGCCGAAAGCAGAAGGCTGAAGTCAGCTTAAGTCAGCTTGCTGACACATTCTTTGACAGCCAGCTGACTTCCGTACTCGGTAGCAGCGAACCGCCTCGATATGCATCAAAGTGTGGTATGCTAGATGAAGCGCTAGATGACATCCCTATGATAGTTGGCGATTCGGGATGATGGGAGATGGCGGTGAATTCGTTAACCGAGGTCCTACCAACGTGGTTAACTCCCGGGTAGGCAATGCCATCGCACTGGCTGTTGAACAGTAAACTCATTCCATGTACATATGCTACGCATTGCTCTCAAGTTCGGCATTCGAAAACGAGGCCAACTCTCTTATAACAGCTTACTGAGAGAGATCTGAATTCAAGGCGAGAAGCCATTGATACGCACTATCTTCTAACCTTGCTTATGTATGAGTTTACTGATTTGCATTATTGATGCTAGTTTACTTGCATTTGACTTACGAGTATTACTTGCTGCTAGTGTGTTGTCCTTTGCCGTTTAACCAGTTAACGAAAAATACCATAAAGATTACTTGCTGATATAAAGATCTTCATTAAATAATAATCGCCTATTTGGTAAGTCGATTTATTTCAGTGGTATCAAAGCCGTTATCACAGTCTTTTTTGTATGGTAAGAATAAGGTCTGAGGCTAGCAACTCCCGAGACATGGAGAATCAGGATAAACGAGAATGTCAAAAATCAGGCTGAAAGCCATGTAGCGGGACTCCGTACCTATTCTGAAGCAGTGGCAGATACTGCAGCTAGAGAGGCTGCAGATAAGGCAGCTGCTATTTTCGCAGTCGCAGCATACCATGCTGAGGAGGAGAGAGCCAGATTAGAAGCTGATCAAAAGCAAAGGCCGCTGAAGATACGAAAAGGAGAGAAGGACAGCCAGCTGACGAGCGCACGGTTGAAGAACTTATGGCATCAAGGGCCAATGCTCTGAACCCACCTCCTGCCGTACAACTCAATGTACCCCTAGGTCAAATACGTGACCGGCTGAATGCGGCAGGTCTTGCTGCTGCAAGAGCGAGAGGGACTGTTGAGGACACTACTCAGCGAGTAGATGCCAATGCTGCTGCTGCTTTTGCTAGACTACCACCCCAGAGTGTAGACTTGGGAGCATTGTTTGTTCAAATGCAGTCGCAAATGGCGATCATGTATCAGTTCGAACAGGAGGACAAAATAATCATAATGTCTATACTGCGGGACAGAGACCAACTAGGGTCTCAAACCACTAGTGGTGGTGGCCGAGGGCCTAGTAAGCCCAAGCCGAAACCTCCCCAGGAATATGATCCTGAGGGAAACAGAAAATATTACCTGATCAAGTTTCTCGCGGATGTTGAGCTGTGGCTGGAGAACTACTCAGAATTGCAAGATTACGAGAAGGTCAGGCACACCGGTGCGCTACTGAAAGGCAGTGCCGCAGACTGGTGGCTTTAGTGGAAAGGAGAGCGTAAGGCTCGGCAACTCGGTGACCCTACATGGGTAGAGTTTGTCGAGAAGTTGCATGAGAAGTTTGATGTCATCAACCAGCAGGAGAAAGCTATCTATGCGATGATCTCCCTCACACTGAAGCAAACCACTTCAGTTGCTGAGTTTGCTCAAAAGTTCCAGGAGAACATAATGAAGCAGCCAGACTTGCCAGAACGGTATAGGATAGCATACTTCGGGTATGAATTGAAAGCCGAAGTCTCAGGTCATTTCGCTGAGAAGAAATATGAGAAAAAGGCTGACTTCATCCAGGATGCTGATGCCTGGGATCAGCAGCAGTTCAATCACAAGCGCCAGAGTAATGCTTTGGTGTCTAAGGTTGTCAAAAAGCCCCACGGTTCCTACAATGCAATTGAAGGAGACCTGGCTGAGGATCAGCAGGGTGATGAATATGGGTATGAGTATAATGCTATGCAGTCTAGAGGGAGAGGTGATTTCTCTCGAGGCGGCTATGGAAGAGGTGGTGGTAAGACTAAGCCGAGACCAGCCTCAGCAAAATCGATTTGCTTCCATTGCCAGCAGCCAGGTCACTTCAGAGAGCAGTGTCCAGACAAGCACCTCCCAAAAGTCGAGAGAAAAGACAACAACAGTCAATGTGAGGATGCTAGAGATAGTGAGTCGTCACTAGCTGCCCTCGTAGCAGGTATTATGGGTCCTGCTGAACTGGATTCACTATGCATGCCTGACAACCAGATGAAGGAGACCATCAGCAATATAGACATCCAGAGAGTGCACACTCTAGATGCTCTTGTTCCACCTGATGTCCAACATTTCTTTGCTAAGTCAGGAGAACAATGCGAAAGTCAGGAAAAGACAGTCCCCCCTATCCTACTGCATTGCATGATTGCAGGTAGGAAGGTGAGGGCATTTGTTGACGGAGGGGCGTCACATACTTTTATCCACAAGGACTTAGTTAAGCGGCTAAGGCTGCCTACTGTCACCCAAGGGAATAGAAAAATATTCCTTGGAGATGCCTCAAGTATCCCGGGAGGAGTTATAACCAAGCCTATTGAGGTCCAGTTAGGTTCTGGCATTGCAGTTCTAACTGAAACGCTTACATTTGAGGTACTCAACACTGGCTTTTATGATCTCGTGCTAGGCAGGTCCTGGCTTAATACACATCAAGCTGAAGTGTGTTGGAGCAGAGGTACAATTAAAGTGAGAGGAGCCAGTGATGGGCAGACTGACTTGGCACCCACTAGTGCTCTTCCTCTTGTCCTGTATGAATGGCAAATGAAGGAAAAGAAGAGGCTTCCAGAAGGATGCAAGTTGCTGAATGCAATGGAGTTCGTCAATAGCTAGAACTAGAAGGAAGACAGAATGTTCCGTCTGCTGCTAAGAGAGGTACCTCCTTAACCGGAAGAAGTGGTGGAGAAAAAGGTAAGCCCTCCGGAGCACCCTACTGCTGCGAAAATTGTTGCTCAGTACACGGATGTATTTCATATGCCTCAAGAACTACCCCCTAAGCGGGAAGTAGATCATAGGATTGATTTATTACCTGGTAGTCAGCCACCTTGGAAACGCACGTATGGCTTGTCTTATGTGGAGAGCGAGAAGTTGAAAACACAGATTGCAGAGCTTGAGGAAAATGGTTATATTTCTCCCAGTAAATCACCTTACGGCGCACCCATCCTATTTGTTAAGAAAAAGGATGGCAATACGCAGATGTGTGTGGATTATAGAGCCCTGAACAGAATTACGGTAAAGAACAAGTATGCTTTACCCAGAATCGAGGACTTGCTTGATACCGAGTCTGGTGCTAAGGTGTTCAGTAAGATAGATCTCAAGAGTGGTTATCATCAAATCAAAATTGCTTAGGGGGTTGAACACAAAACTGCCTTCCGCATACGTTGTGGACACTATGAGTTCAACGTGATGCCATTTGGACTGACTAATGCTCCTGCTACCTTCATGGG
Organism: Mesotaenium endlicherianum; assembly: GCA_009602735.1. Lineage (NCBI taxonomy): Eukaryota > Viridiplantae > Streptophyta > Zygnematophyceae > Zygnematales > Mesotaeniaceae > Mesotaenium > Mesotaenium endlicherianum. The sequence goes on from WELA01003606.1 coordinate 302,871, forward strand.
TGCTATGAATGACATTTTCAGACCTTATTTGGATAAGTTTGTGCAAGTTTTCCTGGATGATATTTTAATTTTCTCTAAAGATGAAGCTCAGCACACTGAACACTCTGAGAAAAAATCACTTATATTGTAGTGAAACAGATAGATAAAGTACTTAGTAAAACAGAATACTTTATCTATTCAAGACAAGGATCTTTGAACACAAGTGGTAGCTTCTTGAAAGAGAGATGGCTTCTTGAAAGTTGATATATTTTTGGATTTTGGCAAGTACAAGAGTGATTCTGGAATGTCTTTCTATGTTCTAGCTCTTGTTTATATACTTGCTACATAAGTAATTTCTAGGAAGGTGTATGTTGATGTGTTGGCACCCAACACATCCCAAAACTTGCCACCTCTTTCTAGAATAATGTACACATGTCCTTTTGACCTAAAAATGGCACATTTGACTTTTGCCACATGGAGTTCTTCTAGGTCTTTCCTCTAACTTCGAAAATGCCTTGGAAGGTTCAAAGGACATGAACCAAGTTACTAGAGTACCTATTCACACTTGACTCCACACAATACTACTCCAAATATATTTGAAAATAATTAAATATATGCAAACTAATGTATGATAATTAAAATCACTACATCACCCCCCCGATAGAAAAAGCGACGTCTCGGCGCGTCAAGTCAGGTCTTACACATGTGGAGCAAACTAGTCAATAGTTTCAAGTCAGATGCCACACATGTGAAGAGGACTAGTCAAAGGCGCCAAGACAGGTGCTACACATGTAAGGTAGAGTAGGCAAGGTCGTAGGTGGTGTGACCTTATTGGCTAGCCTACTCCTTAATGATAAAAAAAATTGTACAAGTTGGCCCAGAATCTACCACGAACTCAAAAATTCATAGCGGCCACAGGATTGCTCCAAATCTAAAAATTCAAGTGCCAGACGGACCGCGTTGGAGAACGCTACCAGGTCACCAAATTTGAGACCATTCGAAATTCTGAAGTGTCGTTGAGAGCTGAGAGAGTAGGCACTCCTCCAAATCTGTGCAGAAACTTCTGAAAATCAGAAGTCCTTCTATAGTTCTCTAAATTCTGCAAAGTAAGTCTCAAGATGGGCGCTGTAAGATGTCCTACCAGAGTCTTGAGTTTCAGAGCATTCCAAGTTCAGGGGAGGGCACAATGTCAGATGGCATATTCTGCCTTCACAAAGCCAGCAGCCTGACCCCCTTCTACTTAGCGCATCATATCTCTCTCACCAGTGCTCCAAATTGAGCAAACTTGGACTCTAAATGACCGGCTACTCATGGACTACAGCCAGGTAAGTTTTCAGAATTTGTTATGCAGAGACCTATCACCAGTAACAGTTTTAGTTTTCTGTCTAGAAACTGCATGAAGGGAAAAGTGTCTAATGTTAGTTTTTCCTCTTTGTGGTTCTTGCAGGCTGCCTCCAAGGGGTCTTCTGCTGCTTCTTGATGGTGGCAGGCTGCCTCCCTGAAGTCTTTGGGCTTCTAGTAGAGAGACTTGAGACTGGTCCAAGATGGGGGTTGGCGGCATGGAAGCGCTTCAATTTTCTCTGAACTTTGTCAAGGTAGTGCGCCGCCACCCAACTATTCTCCGAATCTGGATATCCTTTCCACTTGATCAAGTATTGCTGCTGTCTCCTGAAATTTCTCATAGCCACTATGTCTTCCTTTTTGTGCTCAAAATGATCATCCACTACTGTTGGGGCTAGTGGAGTTGTCACACGTCCTGGGAACTTGTTGTCGGGTTGCACATATGGCTTGAAGAGGGAAGCGTGGAATACGGGGTTGATGTGCATAGTCTGGGGTAGTTCTAGCTTGAAAGCAACGGGGTTGACTTGCTGGATAATCTTGAAGGGTCCCAAATACTTGGGAGAGAACTTGCTGCCGGCAGGCCTGTTGTTCAGGGAAATGTTCTTGGATGATAGTAACACGTTGTCACCCACTCTGTACGTAATTTCTCTTCTGGATCTGTTCGCCACTCTTGCTTGAGCATCTTGCGCGTGTTGTAGAGCTTTCTTCGCTGCTGTAAGGGCTGCTTCTAATGTCTCCATAAAATCTGTGGCTGCAGGTACTTCATCATGGCCAGCCGTGAAGCTCAGTGGCGTGGTCGGATGGAAGCCATAGTTGAGGAAGAATGGGGACTCTTGGGTAGAGGCCTGCGTAGTGTTGTTGTAGGCAAACTCGAGGGGGGTCAAGTACATGTCCCAGTCTTGCTCCAGGGTAGACACGTAGGCCTTTAAAGAGGTCTTTTGGGTACGATTCATACGCTCGGTTTGCCCATCTGATTGTGGGTGGTAGGCGGTAGACATATCCAGCGATGTACCCAAGTTCTTGAAGAGATTTTTCCAGAAATGGCTTGTGAATCTTGGATTTCTATCTGACACAATTTTTGATGGTAGTCCATGGAGTCGGAAGATGTTGTCAAAGATGAGCCTTGCAAGTTGTGGTGCTGTAGCCTTAGTCGTCGTGGGAATAAAATGAGCCATCTTGGTAAGTCTGTCCACCACCGTGAGTATTGCATTATGGCCATGAGGTGTCACGGGCAAGTCCACAATGTCCGTCCATTGACTTTCGGGGATTGTTAGTGGTTGGAGGAGTCCTCCCGCCTTTTGCGATGATGGCTTGATTCTTTGGCATGTGTCACAGCTCCTGCAGTACTTCTTGACTTGCTTAGACATACCTGGCCAGCAATAANACCTGGCCAGCAATAAGTCCTGGCTAGAACGCCCGTGGTCCTTAGGATTCCAAAGCGTCCTTTAAGAGGGTTGTCGTGTGCTTCTTGTAGAAGCAAGAGCCGGAGGTCTAAGTCATTAGGAAAACATCTCTGGCCCGTGTCTTGCCTCACCCAATAATTGCCTTCTTGCTTCTTGTATGGGTCCAAGGCTGCTTCTCCGTTCTTGTAGTAAGGGTCTCTTTCATAGGCGGCTGAAAATCGAGCTTCCAGATCTGTCTTCAGGGATGTCATCACTGCGTTTAATTGCAGTCTTGAGAGGGGGTCAGCCGGGTTTGTCTTGCCGGGCTGGTACTGAATCGTGATGTTGTATTGTTGCAAGTATCCGCTCCATCTTGCTTGTCTCCTTGAGAGATACGGCTGCGTCTGGAGGTGCTTTAACGCCTCGTGGTCGGTGGTGACCAGCACCTTGCGTCCTTCAACGTAGCAGCGCCAAACCTTCAAGGCATGTACAATCGCCAATGCCTCTCGCTCCGTGGTTGTATAATTTTGCTCGGCCGGATTTAGCTTCCTTGACTCGTAGGCAATGGGCTGGAGTCCCTTGCCTTGGTCTTGAAGCAGGATTGCTCCTATTGCATAGCAAGATGCATCGGTGATCACGTGGAAGGGCCAATCTGGGTTTGGACTTGGGAGAGTGAGCACCGGGGATGTGGTCAATCTTCGCTTTAACTCGTGAAATGCCTCTGCCTCTTTCTTGGTCCATGTATAAAGCCTGTCCTTCTTGAGTAGATCTGTCAGGGGGGCTGCTATGTGCGAGAAGCTTTGGATGAAT
>WELA01003606.1:310710-327631 GCA_009602735.1 Mesotaenium endlicherianum
ATGGGCTACCGTCTAATATCATCTCAGACCGAGACTCAAAATTTACCTCTAAGTTCTGGAGAGCTCTAATGGGGTTAATGGGAGTCAAACAGCTGCTCAGCACAGCAAACCACCCTCAGAATGATGGGCAGACTGAAAGAACTAACCGTGTTCTGCAGGAGGTGCTGAGAGCATATATTAACTAAAAACAAGATAATTGGGATGACCTGTTGCCTCAAATTCAGTTTGCGGTCGACAGTGCGGTGCACGCGTCAACGGGCAAGACTCCTTCTGAACTCAGCCTGGGTAGAGTCTCTAAGTCTCCTTTAGATGTACTGGGGGAATCTTTAACTCACCCCAAAGGGATTGACAATCCGGTCTCCCTCCAGTTAACTCAGGATTTTGCTGACACCCTGTCAGAATTCCAACAAAACCTGCATAAAGCTCAAGAAAACCAACAAAAATACGCTAATCAACACCGTCGGGAGCTGACATTTTCTAAGGGCAATTTAGTCAAACTGCATTCTCAGCACCTGTACCTCCCTGGTGTGATCAAGAAAAAGCTTGGCCCCGTCTGGGTCGGTCCATATTCGGTTGTACGTCGTGTCGGTCAGAATGCTTACAAACTGAACATGTCAGCGGACTACAAGGGTCACCCGGTCTTTAATGTCTCCTTCCTGGAACCATGCATCAAAGGTGATACACTGTTTACAGGTCGATTACCTCTCCAATCGGGACTGGTCCCCGCTGTCCGGGACGGCGACCCTGAGGAAAATGAGGTCGATGAGATTTTAGACGCTCGCTCGGTCCGTCGATCGTCTAAATATGTCATGAAGTACCTCATCCAATGGAAGGGTTACGATGCCTCTGGGGACACTTGGGAGTTTGAAGATCAGCTGACCAATGCCAAAGGGGCGTTGAAACGGTTCCACCTTCGGGCGGCTGGGGCACCGCCCTAACTGTCCCTTCAATAGACATGGGAAGGTGACAGGAGGTCCTGTCTTCATATCAGTTGGAGGGGGATGTGACAATTAGTGACAGTTGTGACAGGCAGCCCACCTTTGAAATCAAGTTGGAGGGAGTGGTATTCTGTTTCGGGATCAGCCGAAAAATCTCTGATAACCATATTACACACTCAACCTGCGCTCAAACTCACTTTCTCCCTAACTCAATCTTTCCCATATATTCACTCACACCAGGTATTTCACACTAGGAACTCTCCCGATCACGTTGCTCTTCATCAAGGGCACTCAGTAGCGGCAAAATATCATGACTCCACTAACTGCATTGTGTTTATGATTGAGCAGGATGACTCAAAAGTTGGAACTCAAGAGGAAGAGAAGGGTGGAAGAGGCACATACAAAATACTTGCAATTCCGTGGAGACATCGAATCATCGTCCATCTCCGCTCGGGAATCACAACGACTCCAACAACAGCGGGAGGCACAGAAGAAGAAGGAGGAGGAGGAACAGGCCAGACTGAGGCAGGAAGAAATGGACAGAATAGCTGCAGAGGAGGCTAAGAAAGCAGAGGAGGAGAGGCAAGCTGAGGAGAAGCGGAAGCAGCAGGCTGAAGAAGATTAGAGGAGAATCAGCAGCTACCGCTATACAGTACTGGGCAAGGGCTCTGATCTACTGGAGGAGGCCTTCAAGTATGCTCCAAAGAAGTCGCAGCGAGTGACGGAAGGACATCCTCCAGAAGGAAGGGGAGACAATCGAACACTTTGACAAGTATATAGAGGTCAGCACGGGGCTCCTCCTCTACCACGATTATGCCAGGATGGTAGGATATACGGTCAGGGAGGCCAAGGCGATGGCCCAGGTGAACGAAGCAGGGGCTGTATCGATTCCTGGTATCTGGGGGGAAGATAGGGTCATCAGGATGATCCCCATGGACGCGGACAGCTTTAAAGACTCTACACCCCATAACCGGTTCAAGGCCATGTATAATGAGGTGGAGAGGAGAAGCTGGGAATTCTTGGCCAGGGAAACCAGTCAGCTAGACTTTGCAGGGCACTGGTACCCTTGTACTCTTAAAAGGACGAAACCTGCCTTCTTCCAAAAGCCCACCGATTGGCGGTGGATGACCATCAACATGAGGGATCAGCAAAATGACAGGGCGACGGATGAGGATTTCCTGACAGACCTAAAGAGGAACATAGTATTGCCCCCTCACATTGCGGCTTGGGACCCAAGATTGGATGGAGTCAGAGACTACATGAGCCAAGAAATGCAGGAGGACGGAAGCAGGGCCTGAGAGTCATTCTCAAAAGGGAAGCACGCTCATGCCAAATGGGCAAGCAAGCAGGGGGAAAAGGACCTGAATGCGATCCGGACTCAGCAGCCCCCACCAGCACCCCAAAGGGGAAGGTCAGTGGGATATTCTTTTTCTCGGGAAAAGCTGGAGCAGCTGACAGAATAGACCCCAGAAGTCTCAGAGCAACCCGGGGACGGAGAGGAGGAGGAGTCAGAGGAAGACAAGGAGGAAGGCGAGGAGGAGGACACTAGCCCCGCCTTGATCCTGACACCTGCCACATCCCCTGTAAGGGAGAAGACGGGGTTGGCCCTGCACCAACTCGCTGAAGAGGAGGATATCACTTGGCTGGGAATTGCCAAAGGACAGAGCCCATCCTCAGGCACGAAGAGTTAGTCAGACAGGGCAGACAGGAGGGCTGCTAGAGAAATAGCCAGAGGCCCACCGGCATCTCCCTCGCAGAGAGGGCATGTACCCTTAGCACATGTCATGCAACATCCTTCTGGGATGCCGGTATATGTACCAATCAGTTTGAGGGATGTCCAGGAGAAGGCTACCTATATTCAATCTTAGACCGTGCAGGAGGAAACAGCACAGTTACTGCGTTCTCCGCCGGGTTCTTACACGGAACGTCCCTCTCTGACAGGCTTCAGAAGACCCCAAGACAGGAGGAGGGCTGACTCCCCTGACCATAGGGCCCCAGGGGCATCTCCCTCCTAAGGGCGAAAGGCCAAGGGCACAGCATGCTGGATGGGGGAGGGATCAATATTTTCAGTTGGGAAAACCTATGTACCCTGTGTCAGTGTTGTCGAGACGACAACATGTTAAGTTGGAGGGATTGTAATGAATCAATATATTGGTTGATATGATATTCATTCAAATATAACAGTTAAATTAGTTCAGTCTGCTGAACTCTAGTTAATAATCAGTCTGCTGGATTTAATATCAGTTTAACGACTCAACCAAAAGCAGCAGGCTGAAGTCAGCTTAAGTCAGCTTGCTGACACATTCTTTGACAGCCAGGTGACTTCGTACTCGGTAGCAGCGAACTGCCTCGATATGCATCTAAGTGTGTTATGCTAGATGAATGGCCAGATGACATCCCTATGATGGATGGCGATTGGGGATGATGGGAGATGGCGGTGGATTTGGTTAATCGAGGTCCTACCAACGTGGTTAACTCCCGGGTAGGCGGTGCCATCGCACTGGCCGTTGAACAGTAAACTCATTCCATGTACATATGCTAGGCATTGCTCTCAAGTTCGGCATTCGGAAACGAGGCCAACTCTCTTGTACAGCTTACTGAGAGAGATCTGAATCCAAGGCGAGAAGCCATTGATACGCACTGTCTTCTAACCTTGCTTATGTATGAGTTTACTAATTGCATTATTGATGCTAGTTTACTCGTATTTGACTTACGAGTATTATTCGCTGCTAGTGTGTTGTCCTTTGCCGTTTAACCTGTTAATGGAAAATATTATAAAGATTACTTGCTGATATAAAGATCTTCATTAAATAATAAGCGCCTATTTGGTAAGTCGATTCATTTCACATTGAGTCACAAGTTGGCCCTTGGAAATGTTCCGCTAGGGGCCGGTAGGTTACGCGGACTAGATTGCAAATATCTCGCTCGATACTTGACCAAATGACCCAGAGTCGGTGCCATTCGGACGATGGTTTGGCGCCCTACAATTTGGTGACTTGGAAATTTAGAAAAGGTCAACATGTAGATGCGTAAGGTCAATGCAAAGTCGGTCTTCCTAGGTTGATGGTTCACACAAGTGGAGCTCGGTTTTGTACGTCAACCTCGAGTCAATAAATAATGACTTCATGGTGAATTCAAACAATGAACGGACATTGTGGGGAGGTGATGAAATGTCATCCACGAAGCGACCTCAGACGACATCGACCAGCGACAAAATCGGAACGACTAAATGACAAAAAACAATAAATCCATAAAAAAGGACGGAAATTTACATTGCGGCACTACGCGCGGCCAAGCAACACTAGGCAGGCCCGACACAACTCACCTTGCGTTGGCGCGCCCCCCGCTCCCCCGCTTCCCCCCAACGTCCATGGCCACGGCCCCTCGATCGCCGCTACACAGCACAAAACAACAAAAAACGAGTTCAATTGACCATTTTGACGTACGCATCGAAAGTTTATGGTGCGCCGGTCCGGCGCACTCGGAGTTTGCATCGACCCCAACCCAGTCCGACGTGTCTGAAGGTACTCAAACGCGTCGGACAACCCAGCGTCCGACCTCAAAATTCCATGCGCAAGCAAGGACGCGCCTCTTGGCTCGCACAATTCGTTCGCGCGAGGTCGCCGTCAGTCGTGCGCAAAATGTATTGTCGTTCGGCTCGCACGCGCTCGCGAGGCGTCGCACACGATCGCGCTGAGGCAAATTTGGCCAGTTGCAGGGCCCCGCGACCGATCGCACGCAGACCACAAATCGTTGCATGATACTGAGTCGAGTCGGTGTATTTTACATCAAATTAACAATTCCCGTGTATGACAGGCCAAAGTTCTAGTAAACCCTCAAACCTTGAAAAGGTAAGGTAAGGGCGGAAGATCAACGGACTTTAATCCACACGTAGTCGCTCACAACTTTGAAATTTTGAGACTGGAGCGGCACGTCTGCGCTATAGATTTGTAACATTCGTTACGGTGGATCACAGGTGTCATGGGCGAGCGCCGAATTTCTCGCCCAAGACTTAGTGGGATAATGAGTTACCCACCTCGTGAAGTTGTGAAAGATTTATGAGGCGTCCAAGATCGTCAAAATTTGTCTGTTAATTCGGACTTCTTGCCGTATTCATGAATCGTCACACTATTGTTTTAAGTTGAGTGAAGTGGGTCGCCACACTCTAAATTTTTTCGAGACTTCTTGAGAGGTTCTTGAGAGCAGAACACCTTGACAGGGGCAAATCGGGGGTTCTCATGATCGGGATTCTGGAATCTTTTTCAAACGCGTCGTCTGATCCGCTTGAGAGCCGGTTCGAGTTTGAGATTGGGCGGCTCAAGCCCTCACGCGCTTGTGTTCTTCCCCGATCTCAAAAAATAAAATTATTCTTGAACCTTTTCTTAGAAGTCATCCACTCTCTCAAGCTTTTCCACCTCGAAATATTCTCAAATCAATTACCTAACGCGAAACTGAAATTAAGTAGTTAGGTTCAGAAGGAATTTCGAAACGCCTTGTACCTTCCACTACATCTCACAGTTCATCTGCATCTCTTTTCGATCGACAAATGCTTCGACGATTACACATTCTGGACTGTCTCCAAACGTTCTCTAATTACTGAGCTAATATCCCACATTACAAACTCACACAATTATCGCACACTACCATAAGCCAAATTTTCATAGATCTATATGTCGCGTCACCAACAAGTTGTTAAAGTTGGTGACATCTTGATGACCCACGTAATACCAAACGAGGGTTTCAAAAATTAGGTTAACTTCAGATATATTGGATTGTAGATATTGTAGACATAAATTAAATATTAGGCAGGTCTGTAGCTATGGTAGGTAGATAGTTTAATAAATAATGGAGGTATAATTGTAGGTGAGTAATACGTATTTATATAGTGTTAGCAAGTGTATACATAAACCTATAAATAAATTCTTAGGTAGGTTCAGTGTTGTTTGCAGATTACCTTGATAAATAATTTAGCGGTTCAGATTCATTTGGGCGAGAAAATTTGACGAGAAAATATTGATTTAATGCGACCGACAGATCTTATATAGAATGCGACTCCATCAACTAAGTGGATAACTATAACGCCTCTTGAAAGAGGCAGAGTGCCCTAATGGAAGCGTAGTGACTCACGAGGAAAGGAACTAGTTGCAGTCATACTAAAGAGTGTAGCGGCATATCACTAAGAAAGCTTAGGAAAATTACTCAACATTTTGAGTGCAAGAAACTGCTCACAAATGATGTAGGATGAAAGACCTTGTCATCACAAACCCGTAGAAATTTACAGAAGTGAAAACTGATGAGAAACAAAGAAGTTATGCCTATTTATAATTTTCTGCCTAACTGCTCCTCCCTAGGAGGAAGCTACGGATTTTCCTTAGTGTTCGTCAAATCGTCCCTTCCAGAATATTCGTGAGTAAGCCAGATCAGGCTAATCTAACGTGTCGGGCCGAATTGACGTCCACATACATGCATCGACATTACTAGAATATTCTATCTTAGACGCGCTAGGCTAATCCGAAACTTCTAGGTAAATCGACCTAGTTGGCACTCCGCGTCAGCCAAACTTACGTGAAGGTTTGAGTTCATTCTAACGGGCCAGATCGCTCGACGCTGTCGGTCAATCCAACGGCCGCGCTCACCGCAAATTAAGGACAGACGTCAACCGACCTCTAAACTAATTAAACTTCGAAAATCCATTACTCTCTCAATAATTGACCAAATTCAATGAACTTTATATCAAAATGACCACACAAATGCACTCTATACTACTATACAATCAAAACATACTTTCATGAAACTCAGAAATGCACTTTACAAACCAATGACTTTACATCATCCCCCTCCTCAAGATGCGACGTCCTCGACGCATTCTGCAGATAACGTCTCAACTTACTCTTACAATGAGTCAAGTTGGCCTCTGGCTCCCAAGTGTTGTCGTTCGCATGGTAGCCTTTCCACTTGACGAGATACTCTTGGACAAATCGTTGACCTCGCTTGACTCGTCGATCGTTGACAATCGCCTCCACTTCATACTCCAATACATCATCGATCTCGACCGGTGATGGCGGTGTAGGTAGTCGTCCTGGATGTCCTTCATTTGGGTCAACGTATGGCCGCAAACAACTGACATGGAACACATCATGGATACGCCAGCCTGAAAGAAGTTCCAACTTGTAGGTCACTGGATTCACCTGCTTGAGCACTACAAAGGGACCTGTAAATCGTGCCCGCAGTTTCCTCTTGCCTGTGAAAGGTAGATTCTCTCTTGACAAAAGTACTTTGTCACCCACATGGTATGTCACTTCCCTCCTGTGCTTGTTGGCAAACTTGACCTGTTCCTCTTGTGCCTTCCGAATACACGTCTTCGCCATATCCCAAGTCTTGGCCATCTGCTCCATAAAAGCTTGTGTAGTAGGAACCTGAGTCTCCTTGGCCTTCTCCAACAAGATGTTCCCTGGATGATATACTTCTCTGCCATAAATCATAGCAAATGGTGACTGCTTGGTCGATCCCTGCATGCTGTTGTTGTAGGCAAACTCCAATCTTGGCAACTTCTTGTCCCACTCTGAAGGGTCCTCCATAGTGAAACTCCTGAGCACCTCTTGCAGAGTTCTGTTGAGCCTCTCACTCTGCCCGTCTGTCTGAGGGTGATAGGAAGTGCTCATACTCAGCTTGGTCCCCATCAAAGTAAACAATGACCGCCAAAAGTTGCTTGTAAACCGCGGATCCTGGTCTGAAACAATCACCTTCGGCAACCCATGTAGCCTGAAAATATGATCAAAAAATAGCCGTGCCACATCTGCTGCCGTACAAGTCTCCTTCATGGGAATGAAGTGTGCCATCTTGCTGAGCCGATCAGACACAACCCAAACTACATCGTGTCCTTGACCACTCACTGGTAAAGATGTGATAAAGTCCATAGCAATCTGCTCCCAAAAATACTCTGGAATTGGCAGGAGCTGCAATGTACCTCCCTTCTTTTGGCTTGGTGTCTTGTTTCTCTGGCACGCATCGCAACTCCTGATCCACTCCTCGATGTCCTTGTCCATATTTCTCCAATAGTACTCCCGCTTCAGCACGCTTGCCGTCTTCTCGCTTCTAAAGTCTCTGAAATGAATCGACTTACCAAATAAGCGATTAACAATTAATAAAGATCTTCATATCAGCAAGTAATCTTTATGGTATTTTCCGTTAACTGGTTAAACGGCAAAGGACAACACACTAGCAGTGAATAATACTCGTAAGTCAAATGCAAGTAAATCAGCATCAATAATGCAATCAATAAACTCATACATAAGCAAGGTTAGAAGACAGTGCGTATCAATGGCTTCTCCCCTTGGATTCAGATCTCTCTCAGTAAGCTGTACAAGAGAGTTGGCCTCGTTTTCGAATGCCGAACTCGAGAGCAATGCCTAGCATATGTACATAGAATGAGTTTACTGTTCAACGGCCAGTGCGATGGCACCGCCTACCCGAGAGTCAACCACGTTGGTAGGACCTCGGTTAACCAAATCCACCGCCATCTCCCATCATCCCGAATAGCCATCCATCATAGGGATGTCATCAAGCCATTCATCTAGCATATCGTACTTAGATGTATATCAAGGCAGTTCGCTGCTACCGAGTACGGAAGTCAACTGGCTGTCAAAGAATGTGTCAGCAAGCTGACTTAAAAGGACTTCAGCCTGCAGCTTTTGGCTGAGTCATTAAACTGGTATTAAATATTAAGTCCAGCAGACTGATTAATAACTAAAGTTTTGTAGGCTGAACTTAAATAACTATTATATTTAGATGAATATTATATCTATTACTATACTGATTCATTACAATGTCCAGCATATGAGCAATCATGATGCTCCGCAAGTAGTAAGTTTCGTAGCTCCTTGATGTCAGGTATCACCACTCTCTTGGAATCACCATAATACCATATGCCGTCCTTCTTATGCATACTCGAGTTGGACTCAGCTGCTCCACCGTCAGCAAATTCTTGGTCCTCTTGATAACCTCTCTGAAGCTTTTCCTTGAAGTCCATATTCTCCTTGATGACTGAGACAATTGCAAGGTCACACCTCCTAGATAAAGCATCTGCAGGGTTGATCTTCCCAGGTAAGTACTCAATCTTGTGGTCAAACTGTTGCAGAAAGTCCATCCACTTTGCCTGTCTTGGTGTCAATGTTGGCTGCATCATAAACTTCTCCAAGCTCTTGTGGTCGATCTTGACGAACACCTTCCGGCCGTCCACATAACATCGCCAAGTCCTCAAAGCCTGGATAATAGCCAACATCACCCGCTCGTGTGCTGCATAGTTTTGCTCAGCAAGACTCAACTTCCTGCTCTCATATGCCACAGGCTGCAATCCTTTGCCTTGGTCCTGGAGAAGAATGGCTCCCACCGCAAAATTTGATGCGTCCGTGATGATGGTGAAGGAAGCTCTGGATTGGCAATTGCCAACACAGGTGCATGTGTCAACAGCTCCTTAATCTTCTCAAAAGCTTGCTGCTCCTTGTCACCCTATAGCCACTTCTCCTGCTTCTTCAACATGTTCGTGAGCGGTGCATACACCTTGGCAAATCCTTCAATGAAACGTCGGTCACAATTCCCCATGCCGAGGAAACTTCTGAGTTGATGAACATCATCAGGTACCGTCCAATCTCTGACTGCTTGCACCTTCTTCTGCTCCACCTTGACTCCTTCAGCTCCCACTATGTGCCCAAGTGAAATGAATCGACTTACCAAATAAGCGATTAACAATTAATGAAGATCTTTATATCAGCAAGTAATCTTGATGGCAATTTCCGTTAACTGGTTTTCGGCAAAGGACAATACACTAGCAGTGAATAATACTCGTAAGTCAAATGCGAGTAAACTAGCATCAATAATGCAAATCAATAAACTCATACATAAGCAAGGTTAGAAGACAGTGCGTATCAATGGCTTCTCGCCTTCGATTCAGATCGCTCTCAGTAAGCTGTACAAGAGAGTTGGCCTCGTTTCCGAATGCCGAACTCGAGAGCAATGCCTAGCATATGTACATGGAATGAGTTTACTGTTCAACGGTCAGTGCGATGGCACCGCCTACCCGGGAGTTAACCACGTTGATAGGACCTCGGTTAACCAAATCCACCGCCATCTCCCATCATCCCGAATAGCCATCCATCATAGGGATGTCATCTGGCCATTCATCTAGCGTATCGTGCTTAGGTGTATGTCAAGGCAGTTCACTGCTACCGAGTACGGAAGTCAGCTGGCTGTAAAAGAATGGGTTAGCAAGCTGACTTATATGGACTTCAGCCTGCTGCTTCCGGCTGAGTCATTAAACTGATAACTATGTAAAGTCCAGCAGACTGACTATTAACTAAAGTCCAGCAGACTGGCTACTAACTAAAGTTCAGCAGCCTGAACTTAATTAACTATTTATATTTAAATGAATATCATATCTACTAATATACTGATTCATTACAATCCCTCCAACTTAACTTGTTGTCGCCTCGACAACATTATACTGCAAAGTCTTAAATAAAGGAACTGACCCTGACCAGCCTCCCCTACTGACTGTCTTTTCAGCCTGTCACCTTAAGGGGTTGTTCCTGGGCCTTCAGGGTCAGGAGACGGAGATCTGGACCTAGATCTGGACAACCGTCTAGGTCTGTCAGCTGGCCTTCTAAAGAACCCTGTTTGCTCTAAAGTTGGACCTCGAGGAGAACGAAGGATGGTAGCCTGCTCTTCAACCACTTGGGAATTGATCCCCACATAGACAGGCATTCCAGTAGGATGCTGAAATACATTGGCGAGAGGTACATGCCCCTGAGCGGAGGGGGAGGCTGGCATACCTCTGGCCCACCCGCGTGTCGCTCTTCTGGCACCCCTGTCCTCTGGGGATTTCTGCCTGTGTGCTGCCCAATACAGTAAGATCAGCTTCTTCCCCTGTGTAGTGATTTGAGTTATTATATATTAGTTCGCATATATTTAATGTTTCAAATATATTTGGAGTAGTATTGTGTGGAGTCAAGTGTGAATAGGTACTCTAGTAACTTGGTTCATGTCCTTTGAACCTTCCAAGGCATTTTCGAAGTTAGAGGAAAGACCTAGAAGAACTCCATGTGGCAAAAGTCAGATGTGCCATCTTTAGGTCAAAAGGACATGTGTACATTATTCTAGAAAGAGGTGGCAAGTTTTGGGATGTGTTGGGTGCCAACACATCAACATACACCTTCCTAGAAATTACTTATGTAGCAAGTATATAAACAAGAGCTAGAACATAGAAAGACATTCCAGAATCACTCTTGTACTTGCCAAAATCCAGAAATATATTAACTTTCAAGAAGCCATCTCTCTTTCAAGAAGCTACCACTTGTGTTCAAAGATCCTTGTCTTGAATAGATAAAGTATTCTGTTTTACTAAGTACTTTATCTATCTGTTTCACTACAGTGGTATCGGAGCTAGGCACTTTGGTAGCACAAGAAGATGGCCGATCCTCAAGACCAACAGCAAGCTTTCGAAGGAAGCCCTTCCTCTCCAAGACACCCTCCTCCAGCGCCGATGGGAGAGCCCACTCAAGAAAATCTGCAACAACAAGAAGCACCACAAGGAGGAGCACACCCTCCTCCAGCGTCGATGGGAGAGCCTACTCAAGGAAATCTGCAACAACAAGAAGCACCACAAGGAGGAGCACCGTCAAATCCCGTGGCAGCCGCTATAGCAAAGTTGACCCCACCACAAGGAGTTCCCGCAAATGAGTGGGCAGCCTTCCTAATGACCGTCCACAACCAAGTGGGCTTGGCCACCTATGAAGCAACCGTGCAAGCGTCAAGAGAAGCTATGGCTGCCATGGTTGCCCCTATTGCGAGCAATGCTCAAAATCCAGCCCCGGCTCAAGCGCCTCCACAAGAGCCAACGAGAGCAAGGAAACTCATCAAGCCCGGCAAACCCGACACTTTCAACCCCGGGAAAGGTGCCAACCTGAATTTATGGCTCTACCAAGTGGAGACGTACCTCGCGTTCCTTGAAGTACCCGAGGAGGACTACGTTCCCTTTGCCGTTACCTTACTTAGAGGAGCAGCAACATCATGGTGGCGTAACTATCAAGCGGCTATATATCAAGCTATGGCGCACCCCATGCTCGGCCAAGAGCCCCCACCATCATATGCAAGATGGGCAGATTTTCGTGAGGCCCTCAAGAAGCAATTCATGCCCATCAATGCGGAGAAGATTGCCCGAGGAAAGCTCCACCATCTCAAGCAAACGACGTCCGTTCAAGAGTATACATCCAGATTTCACGCCCTCACTCTTGAGATCCCCAACATGTCTCTCGAGGAGAAGATTGACCGTTACATCTTTGGCCTCAAACCCAAGGTGGCAAAGGAAGTGGAGTTACGCGACTTGACGGACTTCTCAAAGATCATTGAAGTGGCCCAAAAGGTGGATACCTTGGATTTCAAGCACTCCGTGCCTTCATCTTCACGGGTACCGACGACGCGGGTGTACGCAGCCCCTTCCACATCCGAATCTGGACCCACACCCATGGAAATCGGAGTTATTAAAAGGGACCCCGCGGCTGCCCGGAAGAGTGGAAGACCCTCCAATGACACTTATGATGCAAGAAACCAGCAAGGAGTGAAAGCAAGACTCTCCCCGGCTGAAAAAGAAGCTCTCATGACGGCTGGACTATGCTTCTATTGCAAGGAAAAGGGCCATCGTGCACTTTCATGCCCCAAAAAGTTGTCAAAAAACGGACAGCGCCGGTAGGCCAGGAGCCTACCACCCCAAGACCCACTTCACGAGAAGGCAACACGCCAAGTGAGGTGGAGACCCCCGTTGAAGACGACGTTCCAGCCCCAATGAGTTTGAGAGGTTACCTTGGAGGAGAGAAGGTCCACATCTTGGTGGATAGCGGAGCTCAAGGCAACTTCATTGCTGCAGATTTTGCCACCAAGCACGGTATTACTATGCGAACTCTTGACCACGACGAGGAGATTATGATGCCCGATGGATTCTCCTATACTACCCCTTCCAAGAAGACGTACCCCTTGGCACTCTCTATCAAGTCCTTCAAGGATAGAGTAGTGTTCTCCCCCATGCAATTGGGCAAGTACGACGTCATCCTAGGGACGCCTTGGTTGACCAAGCACAACCCCCAAGTTGATTGGAGGACCGGTACTATCAAGATCAAGAATGACATCACTTCAAGAATCTGTATTTTGCGCGCAATCCAGAATATCCAGACCCAAGACATCCAGAAGCCGGCACACGAGATACTATTGTCCGCCCTCCAACTCAAGAGACTTGTGAGGAAGGGACACGAGCTTCTTTTGGCCTTGATCACGCCAAAAGACATCAAGAAAGACATCGAGAGTCAAGAAGGCAGCCCCGTTCCCAAGGAGATACAAGAAGTCTTTGAGGACTACAAAGAAGTGTTCTCCCCGGAATTGCCCAAGGGCCTACCCCCCAAAAGATTCGTAGACCACAAGATAGAGTTGGAGCCCGGAAGCAAGCCCATCTCTCGGCCTACGTTCAAAATGTCATACACGGAGCTAGACGAAGTCAAGAAGCAAATCAAGGAGCTACTGGAGCATGGCTTCATTCGACCTAGCAAGTCGCCATTTGGAGCCCCGGTGCTATTTGTCAAGAAGAAAGATGGTACCTTGAGGATGTGTGTGGACTATCGCGCCCTCAACAAGATCACCATCAAGAATCGATACCCGCTGCCGCGCATGGATGAGCTCATGGACCGGCTGGTTGGAGCCAAGTACTTCACGAAGATTGACTTACGGAGCGGCTACCACCAGATTCGCATCGCAGAACCGGACATAGAGAAGACGGCATTCAGGACAAGATATGGACATTTTGAGTTCATGGTCCTGCCATTTGGACTCACCAACGCGCCAGCAACTTTCATGACTATGATGAACACCATATTTCAGCCCATGTTGGACAGATTTGTGGTGGTATTCATCGATGACATCCTTATCTACAGCAAGACCCTTGAAGAGCATGCGAGACACTTGAAAGAAGTCCTTGAAGTATTGAAGCAAAACAAGCTGTTTGCGAAGGAGTCAAAATGCGAGTTTGCCAAACAAGAAGTGGAGTTCCTAGGTCTCCACGTGACTGCTGATGGCATCAAGATAGACCCCAAGAAGACCACGGTGGTGGAGGAATGGCCAACCCCCACGACCAAGAAAGAACTCCAGTCATTCTTGGGATTTGCCAATTGGTACAGAAAATTCATCCAAGGCTTCTCGCACATAGCAGCCCCCCTGACAGATCTACTCAAGAAGGACAGGCTATATACATGGACCGAGAAAGAGGAAGAGGCATTTCAAGAGTTAAAGCGAAGATTGACCACATCCCCGGTGCTCACACTCCCAAGTCCAAACCCAGATTGGCCCTTCCACGTCATCACCGATGCATCTTCCTATGCAATAGGAGCAATCCTGCTTCAAGACCAAGGCAAGGGACTGCAGCCCATCGCCTACGAGTCAAGGAAGCTAAATCCAGCCGAGCAAAATTATACAACCACGGAGCGAGAGGCATTGGCGATTGTACATGCCTTGAAGGTTTGGCGCTGCTACGTTGAAGGACGCAAAGTACTGGTCACCACGGACCACGAGGCGTTAAAGCACCTCCAAACGCAGCCGTATCTCTCAAGGAGACAAGCAAGATGGAGCGGATACTTGCAACAATACAACATCACGATTCAGTACCAGCCCGGCAAGACAAACCCGGCTGACCCCCTCTCAAGACTGCAATTAAATGCAGTGATGGTATCCCTGAAGACAGATCTGGAAGCTCGATTTTCAGCCGCCTATGAAAGAGACCCTTACTACAAGAACGGAGAAGCAGCCTTGGACCCATGCAAGAAGCAAGAAGGCAATTATTGGGTGAGGCAAGATACGGGCCAGAGATGTGTTCCTAATGACTTAGACCTCCGGCTCTTGCTTCTACGAGAAGCACACGACAACCCTCTTGGAGGACACTTTGGAATCCTAAGGACCACGGGCGTTCTAGCTAGGACTTATTGTTGGCCAGGCATGTCTAAGCAAGTCAAGGAGTACTGCAGGAGCTGTGACACATGCCAAAGAATCAAGCCATCATCGCAAAAGGCGGGAGGACTCCTCCAACCACTACCAATCCCCGAAAGACAATGGACGGACATCTCAATGGACCTTATCGTGGACTTGCCCGTGACACCTCGAGGCCATAATGCAATACTCACGGTGGTGGACAGACTTACCAAGATGGCTCATTTTATTCCCACGACGACTAAGGCTACAGCACCACAACTTGCAAGACTCATCTTTGACAACATCTTCCGACTCCATGGACTACCATCAAGAATTGTGTCAGATAGAGATCCAAGATTCACAAGCCATTTCTGGAAAAATCTCTTCAAGAACTTGGGTACATCGCTGGATATGTCTACTGCCTACCACCCACAATCAGATGGGCAAACCGAGCGTATGAATCGTACCCTAAAGACCTCTCTAAAGGCCTACGTGTCTACCCTCGAGCAAGACTGGGACATGTACTTGACCCCCCTCGAGTTTGCCTACAACAACACTACGCAGGCCTCTACCCAAGAGTCCCCATTCTTCCTCAACTATGGCTTCCATCCGACCACGCCACTGAGCTTCACGGCTGGCCATGATGAAGTACCTGCAGCCACAGATTTTATGGAGACATTAGAAGCAGCCCTTACAGCAGCGAAGAAAGCTCTACAACACGCGCAAGATGCTCAAGCAAGAGTGGCGAACAGATCCAGAAGAGAAATTACGTACAGAGTGGGTGACAACGTGTTACTATCATCCAAGAACATTTCCCTGAACAACAGGCCTGCCGGCAGCAAGTTCTCTCCCAAGTATTTGGGACCCTTCAAGATTATCCAGCAAGTCAACCCCGTTGCTTTCAAGCTAGAACTTCCCCAGACTATGCACATCGACCCCGTATTCCACGCTTCCCTCTTCAAGCCATATGTGCAACCCGACAACAAGTTCCCAGGACGTGTGACAACCCCACCAGCCCCAACAATAGTGGATGATCATTTGGAGTACGAAGTGGAAGACATAGTGGCTATGAGAAATTTCAGGAGACAGCAGCAATACTTGATCAAGTGGAAAGGATATCCAGATTCGGAGAATAGTTGGGTGGCGGCGCACTACCTTGACAAAGTTCAGAGAAAGTTGAAGCGCTTCCATGCCGCCAACCCCCATCTTGGACCAGCCCCAAGTCTCTCTACTAGAAGCCCGAAGACTTCAGGGAGGCAGCCTGCCACCATCAAGAAGCAGCAGAAGACCCCTTGGAGGCAGCCTGCAAGAACAAGAAAGAGGAAAAATTGACATTAGACACTCTTCTCTTCTCGCAGTTTCTGGACAGAAAACTAAAACTGCTACTGGTAATAGGTCTCTGCATAATAAATTCTGAAAATTTACCTGGCTGTAGTCCATGAGTAGCCGGTCATTTAGAGTCCAAGTTTGCTCAATTTGGAGCACTGGTGAGAGAGATATGATGCTCTAAGTAGAAGGGGGTCAGGCTGCTGGCATTGTTAGGGCAGAATATGCCTTCTGACATTGTGCCCTCCCCTGAACTTGGAATGCTCTGAAACTCAAGACTCTGGTAGAACATCTTACAGCGCCTAGTTTGAGACTTAGTTTGCAGCATTTTGAGAAATATAGAAGGACTTAAGATTTTCAGAAGTTTCTGCACAGATTTGGAGGAGTGCCTACTCTCTCAATTCTCAACGACACTCCAGAAATTAGAATGCTCTCAAATTTGGTGACCCGGTAAAGTTCTCCGACGCAGTCCGTTTGGCACTCGAATTTTTAGATTTGGTAATGTTCTGTGGCCGCTATGAATTTTTGAATTTGTGGCAGATTCTGGGCCAACTTGTACAATTTTCTTTATCATTAAGGAGTAGGCTAGCCAATAAGGTCACACCACCTACGACCTTGCCTAGTCTACCTTACATGTGTAGCACCTGACTTGGCGCCTT
>WELA01003606.1:328398-351178 GCA_009602735.1 Mesotaenium endlicherianum
CTTGTATTTGCCAAAATCCAGAAATATATTAACTTTCAAGAAGCCATCTCTCTTTCAAGAAGCTACCACTTGTGTTCAAAGATCCTTGTCTTGAATAGATAAAGTATTCTGTTTTACTAAGTACTTTATCTATCTGTTTCACTACACCCTGCTTGGGCAGGTGGGCTGGGGGAGAGAGCGCGGGGTCCAGTTGTCGCCACAACGGGGATCACATTCCAAATACCTGATCGTGGTTCTTTAGGAAGCGCCCCTGCCTGTCCCTGGGTATCCTGAGTACCTGGTGCTAATGCTTCTCCTCTGCCTTGTTCTTCTTCCTCATCCTCCTCATCCTCCTCCTCGGAGAGAGTAGGGGTCTCTTCCACTAAGTCGTCCTGCTCCCTAGTAGACATGGAGTAGTCTACCGACCTCCCTTTCTTAGGGCGCGTTGGAGGTTGCTTGGCCTTCAGCCTGCTGATATCTATCCGGCCTGCATTCTTTGCCCATTTGACAAAGGCATGCTTTCCCTTAGAGAAGTAGTCTCTTCCCCTCCTCCTATGCTCCTTGGTCTCTGCATTCATATTGCTCAGGCATCCATTCAGCCTGGGGTCCCAAGGGGCAATGTGAGGTGGTAGGATGAGATAGCCGTCTAGGCCATAGTGGAAGTCATCCGGTTGGGCTCGGTCACACTCCTGCTTCTTATTTGTGACGGTCATCCACCTCCAGTCTGTTGGCTGCTGGTAGTACTGGGGTCCGTGCTCAGCCTTCCTCAGTTTACACGGGAACCAGTGGGGAGAGAACATCTGCTGTCCTGCTTCCCTGGCCAAGTACTCCCAGCTCCTTCTCTCTACTTCATTGTAAGCTGGCAGTAGTGTGAGGTAGAATACCGTATCCTTAAAGCTATCGGGCCGCATGCTCACCATCCGGATGAGTCTCTGATCTCCCACTATTCCCGGTATGGGGACCGGCTTGTCCTCTGAATCATCTGCGAGATATCGGGCCTGCTCTGCTGTATAGCCCACCATCTTGGCATAATCTTCGTAGAGGACCACACCNAGTGTGCCTCGATGTACCTATCCAATGCTGCAGCTCCTTCCCGCTGTAGCAGCGTTGTCTGTTCCAGCCAATTGATCTCCTGGGCTGCCAGCAATGCTTCTTTCAGGTTATCGAAGTTTTGGCCACCCACCACAGTATACCTGTAAGTGGCTAAGCTCTTCTGTCTGTCCGCTTCAATCTTTTTCCTCTTCTCCTCCTCTGCCGCTGCCGCTTCTTCTTGCTGTTTCTTCTGCCTCTCCTCCTCAGCTTTCCTGAGGTTTTCCGCTTCCTGATCCTTCTTCCTCTGTGCCTCTTCTGCCGCCTCTTGTTGTTTGCGGACCCTTTCTTGTTCTCTCCTGGTGAGGGACGTCGCCGCCAGCTCCTTCTGGTATTGCTCCATTGTCCTCCTGGCTTCTTCTGCCTTGCGCTTTCTGTCCTCCTTTTGTGTGGTGGGCGCCATCCTGCACATGTAACCAGGGCACAAGTTAGTAGGATATGGACCTTTGTCATAGGGATTGCAGGAAGTATGTTAGTACTAGTATAATGGATTCACTGCTGTTTACCTTACAGGACGATTGCTAAAAGTTGACGTAGTAGCGATGCGTTAAACATAAACGTATGATGATGTTTTAGGGTGAGTTAAGTGATGTAGTGTTGTGCGAGGCCCTTTTTCCTTCAGCTCAAGGTGCTTTATGTGGGCCAGGCTGTCCCCTCTGTCACTATGCTGACACTTATGATTCACGTAACTGTCCTTTTATCGCTCTTGCTCACTAACTGTCATATATTTTCCCCTCCAACTTATATGGAGACAGGACCGCCTGTCACCTTCCCGTGTCAACTGAAATGACAGTTATGGAGGGGCTCCAGCCGCCCGAAGGTGGAACCGTTTCAACGCCCCTTAGGCATTGGTCAGCTGGTCTTTAAATTCCCAAGTGTCCCCAAAGGCATCGTAACCCTTCCATCGGATGAGGTACTTCATGACATATTTAGACGATCGACGGACCGAGCGGGCGTCTAAAACCTCATCGACCTCATATTCCTCAGGGTCGCCGTCTCGGACAGCGGGGACCGGTCCCGGTTGGACAGGGAACCGACCTGTGAACAGTGTATCACCTTTGATGTATGGTTCCAGGAAGGAGACATTAAAGACCGGGTGCCCCTTGTATTCAGCTGACATGTTCAGTTTGTAAGCATTCTGACCGACACGACGGACCACCGAATATGGACCGACCCAGACAGGGCCAAGCTTTTTCTTGACCACACCAGGGAGGTACAGGTGCTGAGAATGCAGTTTGACTAAATCCCCCTTGGAAAATGTCAGTTCCCGACGGTGTTGATTAGCGTATTTTTGTTGGTTTTCTTGGGCCGTGTGCAAGTTTCGTTGGACTTCTGACAGGGTGTCAGCAAACTCCTGAGTTAACTGGAGGGAGACCGGGTTGTCAATCCCTTCAGGGTGAGTTAAAGATTCCCCTAGCACATCTAGAGGAGACTTAGGGACTCTACCCAGGCTGAGTTCAAAAGGAGTTTTGCCCGTTGACGCGTGCACCGCACTGTTGACCGCAAACTGAATTTGAGGCAACAGGTCATCCCAATTATCTTGTTTTTGGTTAATATATGCTCTCAGCACCTCCTGCAGAACTCGGTTAGTTCTTTCAGTCTGCCCATCAGTCTGAGGGTGGTTTGCTGTGCTGAGCAGCTGTTTGACTCCCATTAACCCCATTAAAGCTCTCCAGAACTTAGAGGTGAATTTTGAGTCTCTGTCTGAGATGATATTAGAAGGGAGCCCATGTTGGCATACTACATGGTTGTAAAACTGTCTCGCTGTTTCGAGTGCAGTCACTTTGACAGTTGTGGGGATAAAAATGACCATTTTTGTCAGTTTATCCACGACTACCAGTATTGAATCATGCCCGTTGGCAGTTCTTGGTAGTGAGACCACCCAGTCCATGGATATAGTTTCCCAGCGTCCCGCTGGGATGGGTAGCGGTTGCAAGAGACCTCCGGGTGGTGTGTGCCGAGACTTATTTCTCTGACACTGGTCACAGGACTTGACATATTTCAAGACCTCCCGGGGTAACCCCTCCCAATGATAATGTTTTGCCAGTTTGCCAACAGTTTTGGCCTGCCCCAAATGTCCACCCAGGAGACTGTCATGAGCTTGACTCAGTAAGAGAGACCTTATTTCCAAGTTATTAGGAATGACCAGCTTCAGCCTGCCTGAAGTGGTTTCAGTCACCCAGACCCCTCCCTTGAGCTTATACCCGAGTGCAGTAGCACGACACACACCAGTAGTGGGGCTGGGCTCAAATGTTGGGTCAGAAAGGTAGGCTTTCCTAAGTTGTTCAAGGAAGGACTTTTTCACCTTTAGTGAAGTGAGTGCACACAGGACTTTATCTACAGTATGCTGACTAAAGTTCCTTTCTTGCAAGTCAGGTCTTCTAGAGAGTGCATCAGCAGGATTCAACTTCCCTGGTTTGTAGTCGATCTGGACTTGGAACTGCTCCAGCATCTGGCTCCAGCGGTTCTCCCTCCTCGACAGCTTGGACTTCTTCTGAAAGTGGGTCAGAGCTAGATGATCTGTAATCACCTTAAAAGCTTTACCATGTAAGTATGCTCTCCACTGTTTGAGTACATGAATGATAGCTAGCAGCTCTTTATCATGCACTGAGTAATTAATCTCCGCTGGATTAAATTTCATAGACTCATACAACACAGGATGCCACTCCTGCCGTACCTTACCATCCTTTGTGGTTTTGTCAGCAGGCTGCAACAAAATAGCACCCATGGCAAAATCAGAGGCATCAGTAACCACCTGCACCGGTTTGCTGGGGTCATACACGGCTAGCACTGGGGCAGAACAAAGGGCATCTTTAAGGGTCTGGAAGGCAGCCTGCTGCTCTTCCCCCCACACATACCCGATGTCTTTCTTAGTAAGGTCAGTCAGTTTACTGGCCTTTGTGGAATAATTCTCAATAAATCTCCTATAGTAGTTAGCCAACCCGAGGAAGGATCTAACTTCAGAGACAGACTGTGGTACTGGCCAGTCCCTTATGGTCTGGACTTTCTTAGGATCCACACTGATGCCCTCTTTACTGACAACGTGGCCTAAGAATTCAATACTTTCCTTAAAGAAATCACACTTGCTCATTTTAGCATACAAGTGATTTTTCCGCAGAGTGTCCAGCACTTTCTTTAAGTGTTCAGTGTGCTGAGCTTCATCTTTAGAGAAAATTAAAATATCATCCAGGAAAACTTGCACAAACTTATCCAAATAAGGTCTGAAAATGTCATTCATAGCACCCATAAAGGTAGCAGGAGCATTAGTCAGTCCAAATGGCATCACGTTGAACTCATAGTGTCCATAACGTGTGCGGAAAGCAGTCTTGTGTTCATCCCCCTCAGCAATTCTGATTTGATGATAACCACTCTTGAGATCTATCTTACTGAACACCTTAGCGCCAGACAGGGTATCAAGCAAGTCCTCGATTCTGGGTAAAGCATACTTGTTCTTTACTGTAATTCTGTTCAGGGCTCTGTAATCCACACACATCCGCATACTGCCATCCTTTTTCTTAACAAATAGGATAGGTGCGCCGTACGGTGATTTACTGGGAGAAATGTAACCATTTTCCTCCAGCTCTGCAATCTGTGTTTTCAACTCCTCGCTCTCCAAATAAGACAAGCCATAAGTGCGTTGCCAGGGTGGCTGGCTACCAGGTAATAGATCAATCCTATGATCTACTTCCCTTTTAGGGGGTAGTCCTGGAGGCATGTTAAACACATCAGTGTACTGAGCAACAATTTTTGCAGCAGTAGGGTGCTCCGGAGGGCTTACCTTTTTCTCAACCACTTCTTCAGGTTGAGGAGGTACCTCTCTTAGCAGCAGACAGAACATTCTGTCTTCCTTCTGGTTCCAGCTTTTGACGAACTCCATTGCATTCAGCAACTTGCATCCTTCTGGAAGCCTCTTCTTTTCCTTCATTTGCCATCCACACAGGACAAGAGGAAGAGCACTGGTGGGTGCCAAGTCAGTCTGCCCATCACTGGCTCCTCTCACTTTAACTGTACCTCTGCTCCAACACACTTCAGCTTGATGTCTATTAAGCCAGGACCTGCCTAGCACGAGATCATAAAAGCCAGTGTTGAGTACCTCAAATGTAAGCGTTTCAGTTAGAACTGCAATGCCAGAACCTAACTGGACCTCAATAGGCTTGGTTATAACTCCTCCCGGGATACTTGAGGCATCTCCAAGGAATATTTTTCTATTCCCTTGGGTGACAGTAGGCAGCCTTAGCCGCTTAACTAAGTCCTTGTGAATAAAAGTATGTGACGCCCCTCCGTCAACAAATGCCCTCACCTTCCTACCTGCAATCATGCAATGCAGTAGGATAGGGGGGACTGTCTTTTCCTGACTTTCGCATTGTTCTCCTGACGTAGCAAAGAAATGTTGGACATCAGGTGGAACAAGAGCATCCAGAGTGTGCACTCTCTGGACGTCTATATTACTGATGGTCTCCTTTATCTGTTTGTCAGGCATGCATAGTGAATCCAGTTCAGCAGGACCCATAATACCTGCTACGAGGGCAGCTAGTGACGACTCACTATCTCTAGCATCCTCACAGTCAGTAGACTGGATTACTGACTGTTGCTGTCTTTTAAAGGCTGGTCTTTTCTCTCGACCTTAGGCAGGTGCCTGACCGGACACTGTTCTCTGTAGTGGCCTTTCTGCTCACAATGGTAGCAAGTAGATTCTGCTGAGGCTGGTCTCGGCTTAGTCCTACCACCACCCCTTCCATAGCTACCTCGAGAGGGACCACCTCTACCTCTAGACTGAATAGCATTGTACTCATACTCATATTCATCACCCTGATTATCCTCAGCCTGGTCTCCTTCAACTGCATTGTAGGAACCGTGGGGCTTTTTGACAATCTTAGACACCAAAGCGTTACTCTGGCGCTTGTGATTTAACTGCTGCTGATCCCAGGCATCAGCATCCTGGATCAAGTCAGCCAATTTCTCATACTTTTTCTCAGCAAAATGACCAGAGACCTCGGATTTCAAGCCATACCTGAAGTATGCTATCCTATACCGTTCTGGCAAATCCAGCTGCTTCATCATGTTCTCCTGGAACTTTTGAGCGAACTCGGCAACTGAAGTGGTCTGCTTCAGTGTCAGGGAGATCATCGCATAGATAGCTTTCTCCTGCTGGTTGATGACATCAAACTTCTCATGCAACTTCTCGACAAACTCTACCCACGTAGGGTCACCGAGTTGCCGAGCCTTACGCTCTTCCTTCCAGTACAGCCACCAATCTGCGGCACTGCCTTTCAGTAGCGCACCGGTGTGCCTGACCTTCTCGTAATCTTGCAGTTCTGGGTAGTTCTCCAGCCACTGCTCAACATCCGCGAGAAACTTGATCAGGTAATATTATCTGTTTCCCTCAGGATCATAGTCCTGGGGAGGTTTCGGCTTGGGCTTACTAGGCCCTCGGCCACCACCACTAGTGGTGTGAGACCCCTGTTGGTCTCTATCCCGCAGTATGGACATTATGATTCTTTTGTCCTCCTGCTGGGACTGATACATGGTCGCCATTTGCGACTGCATTTGAACGAACAATGCTCCCAAGTCTACACTTTGGGGTGGTAGTCTAGCAAATGCAGCAGCAGCATTGGCATCTACTCGCTGAGCAGTGTCCTCAACAGTCCCTCTCGCTCCTGCAGCAGCAATTCCTGCCGCATTCAGCCGGTCGCGTATTTGACCTAGGGGTACGTTGAGTTGTACAGCAGGGGGTGGGTTCAGAACATTGGCCCTTGATGCCATGAGTTCCTCAACAGTGCGCTCGTCAGCTGGCTGTCCTTCCCTCCTTTGTATATCTTCAGCGGCCTTTGCTACTTGTTCAGCTTCTAGTCTGGCTATCTCCTCCTCAGCTTGCTGNCTCAGCTTGCTGAGCTGCAATTGCGGCAATAGCAGCTGCCTCATCTGTAGCCTCCCTAGCTGCAGTGTATGCTACCGCTTCAGAATAGGTACGGGTTCCCGCTACATGGCTTTCCGCCTGGTTTTTGCCATTCTCGTTATCCTGGTTCTCCATGTCTCAGGAGTTGCTAGTTTGAGACCTTGTCCTTACCATACAAAGAAGAGTGTGATAACAGCTCCGATACCACTGAAATGAATCGACTTACCAAATAAGCGATTAACAATTAATAAAGATCTTTATATCAGCAAGTAATCTTGATGGCAATTTCCGTTAACTGGTTTTCGGCAAAGGACAATACCCTAGCAGTGAATAATACTCGTAAGTCAAATGCGAGTAAACTAGCATCAATAATGCAAATCAGTAAACTCATACATAAGCAAGGTTAGAAGACAGTGCGTATCAATGGCTTCTCGCCTTGGATTCAGATCTCTCTCAGTAAGCTGTACAAGAGAGTTGGCCTCGTTTCCGAATGCCGAACTCGAGAGCAATGCCTAGCATATGTACATGGAATGAGTTTACTGTTCAACGGTCAGTGCGATGGCACCGCCTACCCGGGAGTTAACCACGTTGATAGGACCTCGGTTAACCAAATCCACCGCCATCTCCCATCATCCCGAATAGCCATCCATCATAGGGATGTCATCTGGCCATTTATCTAGCGTATCGTGCTTAGGTGTATGTCAAGGCAGTTCACTGCTACCGAGTACGGAAGTCAGCTGGCTGTAAAAGAATGGGTTAGCAAGCTGACTTATATGGACTTCAGCCTGCTGCTTCCGGCTGAGTCATTAAACTGATAATTATGTAAAGTCCAGCAGACTGACTATTAACTAAAGTCCAGCAGACTGGCTACTAACTAAAGTTCAGCAGGCTGAACTTAATTAACTATTTATATTTAAATGAATATCATATCTACTAATATATTGATTCATTACACCAAGAAACTCGACCTTCTTGAGACAGAAGTCGCACTTGCTCATCTTCCCATACAGCTTCTGATCTCTCAAGACCTCCAACACCTTCCTCAGATGCTCCACATGCTGTTCCAAGGTCTTCAAATAGATCAGGATGTCGTCCAAAAAACCACCACAAACTGGTCCAAGTAGGGTCTGAAGATACTAATCATGAGTCATATGAATGTAGCAGGTGCATTAGATAATCTAAAAGGCATGACTATGAACTCAAATAAATCGTAGCGAGTCCTGAAAGCAGTCTTCTGAACGTCTTCTTCCGCAATTCGTACCTGGTGATAGCCACTCCTCAAATCGATCTTTGAGAAATACTTCGCCCCGACAAGCCTGTCAATCAACTCGTCCAGTCGTGGAAGTGGGTACCTGTTCTTGATGGTGACCTTGTCGAGTGCCCGGTAGTTGACACACATCCTCATAGTCCCATCCTTCTTCTTCACAAATAAGGCTGGCGCTGCAAATGGAGACTCGCTGGGTTGGATGAATCCCTTCTCCAACAACTCTGTCAGCTGCTTCTTCAACTCGTCCAACTCCGCAAACGATTGACGATAGGCGGGTCTCACTGGTGGCTTGCTCCCTGGTTCCAAATCGATCTTGTGCTCCATAGCTCTCTGTGGAGGTAATCCTGCAGGTAGCTCCTCAGGAAACACGCACTTGAACTCCTCCAACAGCGCCTTCATTTGGGCAGGCATCTCAGCAGGCTTCTTCTCTTGAGCAGTTGGGCTCTGCTCCTTCTGAGCAAGGGAATCAGACACCACTACTTGCTCCTCCGGCGATGTACATTCGCCCAGGCTGTTAGGATTCACGCTTGCTCCATCTGATGACCTGGCCAGGGCCACCGAAACAAGGTACATCTCCTTCACCTGATTCGCCCTGCATAGCTTCTTAACTTGCAGGCTCGACAGAAGACAGTTACTTGTGGTCGTATCTACCTCCACCTGTTTTGCTGTCTCCATTCCATGGTTACGCCGTACGCGTATCTGACGCCCTTGATACGCTAAATTTAGCGTATCAAGTTGGTGCGTGCGTATCAAGCGTACAAAACTTTTTGCACACCTGTGCGCCGCCCACGACGCCGTTCAACGTCCGTTTGGTCTGGTGCTCAATGTTTTTCCTATTTAAAGTTTCTCGTCGACAATGTGGGACGGGGATAAAAATAAAGGTTGAACACAGTTTGATGAGTTAGGGCAGTCAATGGCGGGAACACCTGAACCTTCATGCCTTTCAGTTTGGCTGCTGGCAAGAACTAATCGCTGTGTTAGGTACGAGGATTTAATTCGCAGCATGTACACTAGTGAATACTGACTAGAGTCTTTTTATTGTCATTTTCCGCGTACTCTTCATTCGTATGTAGAGTCGTATCCAAAACGAAGGAAGGCAATCATTTTAGCAGATCACTGTGGCGCGGCAAGACGCGAATAATAGGCACATAAAGAAAAGAGTACCTGATAGTTTGCAGGTGATCACAATCTGGCAACTTTCAGAGCACCTCCCATGCATACCATCTTGTGCTCCTGAGTTTGGCAGGTATGCACATAGGGCTGCCAGGCGTGTGCGGGGCGGACCGGGAGTTGTCCTTCTGCGCTTACACATTGCTGACCTCGTGAGCCCCGCACCGTCCCTCTCCACTCTTGCTTGCACTCCTCATCTCGCCTCCGCCGCCACGTTGTGCTCTTCCAGTAGCAGCACTGCCGGGATTGGGCTTCTGTGGCTGCTGCTTGCTGGGTGCCTGATTAGTGGCAACGTCAGATCATCTGATAGGGGAGGCAAGGGAAGGCAGAGAGGGTGTGCGGAAGGGAGCAAGCTAGGCAAGGGACGAGGGAGGGGAGAGAGGGCAGGGAGGGAGGGAGGAGCAGGCAGGGATGTGCAGCGCTGCCTGCTGCTGCCTGCACACTCTCCCTTGCAGGCTCAGAGGTGTGCAGATGGGAGCAGGCGGGAGGAGGAAGGTGGTAGGAGGTAGGAGGTAGGAGGGAGGAGAGAGGGCAGGGAGGGAGGAAGCAAGAGGGAGGGAGGAGCAGGCAGGGATGTGCAGCGCTGCTTGCTGCTGCCTGCACACTCTCCCTTGCAGGCTCAGAGGTGTGCAGATGGGAGCAGGCGGGAGGAGGAAGGTGGTAGGAGGTAGGAGGTAGGAGGGAGGAGAGAGTGGGCAGGGAAGAAGGAAGCAGGAGGGAGGAGGGAGCGTTCAGGGATGTGCAGCACTGCCTGCTGCTGCCTGCACACTCTTTGTCTCTTGCAGGCTCTGGCAGCAGGCTCTGGCTTGTTGGGGTGGGCGGGGGAGTGGGGGGGCTGCTCCTCTCGCGGGGCTGGCAATCATGAGGGGGCTGCAACATAAGCATCTGCACCCCTTTTCGCCCTCCTTAGTGTGTCCAGGGGCTGTCCTCGCCTCCTGTTTTAGCGTGTGGAGAGGTCTGTGCAGGGGCTGTCTGGGGCAGGGCAAGGCAGGGCAGAGAGCAGACAGGCTGTGCAGAAGGGAGCAGGTTAGGCGAGGGAGAGGGAGGAGGGAGGAGGGAGGAGGGAGGAGAGTGGGCAAGGAGGGAGGAAGCAAGAGGAAAGAGGGAGGAGGGAGGAGGGAGGAGAGTGGGTAGGGAGGGAGGAAGCAAGAGGGAGGAGGGAGCGGTCAGGGATGTGCAACGCTGCCTGCTGCTGCCTGCACACTCTTTGTCTCTTGCAGGCTCTGGCAGCAGGCTCTGGCTTGTTGGGGTGGGCGGGGGAGTGGGGGGGCTGCTCCTCTCGCGGGGCTGGCAATCATGAGGGGGCTGTAACATAAGCATCTGCACCCCTTTTCGCCCTCCTTAGTGTGTCCAGGGGCTGTCCTCGCCTCCTGTTTTAGCGTGTGGAGAGGTTTGTGCAGGGGCTGTCTGGGGCAGGGCAAGGCAGGGCAGAGAGCAGACAGGCTGTGCAGAAGGGAGCAGGTTAGGCGAGGGAGAGGGAGGAGGGAGGAGGGAGGAGAGTGGGCAAGGAGGGAGGAAGCAAGAGGGAGGAGGGAGGAGGGAGGAGGGAGGAGAGTGGGTAGGGAGGGAGGAAGCAAGAGGGAGGAGGGAGCGGTCAGGGTTGTGCAACGCTGCCTGCTGCTGCCTGCACACTCTCCGTCTCTTGCAGGCTCTGGCAGCAGGCTCTGGCTTGTTGGGGTGGGCGGGGGAGTGGGGGGGCTGCTCCTCTCGCGGGGCTGGCAATCATGAGGGGGCTGTAACATAAGCATCTGCACCCCTTTTCGCCCTCCTTAGTGTGTCCAGGGGCTGTCCTCGCCTCCTGTTTTAGCGTGTGGAGAGGTCTGTGCAGGGGCTGTCTGGGGCAGGGCAAGGCAGGGCAGAGAGCAAACAGGCTGTGCAAAAGGGAGCAGGTTAGGCGAGGGAGAGGGAGGAGGGAGGAGGGAGGAGAGTGGGCAAGGAGGGAGGAAGCAAGAGGGAGGAGGGAGGAGGGAGGAGGGAGGAGAGTGGGTAGGGAGGGAGGAAGCAAGAGGGAGGAGGGAGCGGTCAGGGTTGTGCAACGCTGCCTGCTGCTGCCTGCACACTCTCCGTCTCTTGCAGGCTCTGGCAGCAGGCTCTGGCTTGTTGGGGTGGGCGGGGGAGTGGGGGGGCTGCTCCTCTCGCGGGGCTGGCAATCATGAGGGGGCTGCAACATAAGCATCTACACCCCTTCTCGCCCTCCTTAATGTGTCCAAGGGCTGTCCTCGCCTCTTCTTTTAGCATGTGGAGAGGTCTGTGCAGGGGCTGTCTGGGGCAGGGCAAGGCAGGGCAGAGAGCAAACAGGCTGTGCAAAAGGGAGCAGGTTAGGCGAGGGAGAGGGAGGAGGGAGGAGGGAGGAGAGTGGGCAGGGAGGGAGGAAGCAAGAGGGAGGAGGGAACGGGCAGGGATGTGCAGCGCAACCTGCTGCTGCTTGCCCACTCTCTGCCTCTTGCAGGCTCTGGCAGATGTCGATGTGCTGACCCCACCCACTCTTGCATGGCACGTGCCTGGCAGCCCGCAGCCGAGAAGTACCTGAACGACAAGAAGGCCTTCTTCCACGAGTACGTTGAGGCGCACAAGAAGCTTAGCGAGCTGGGCGCCAAGCTTCAGGTGAGCTCCATGACTAGCATGCCGTGCCTGGCCTCTGGCTTTGTCGCCCCTTTTTTGCAACCAGCCTCTGCCTGAATTGTTGATTAATCCAATGAAGGGAGCTTGGGGGGGGGGAAGGGGGGGGGGGGATGCAGGCTCAGAAGGTCTCAACGCGCACAAATCTGCGTGTGGTGACCTTGCAACCTCTTGCACTTGAAGCCTGAAGGTGTGCCCAAGGCTTGCGCCCTACCTGGCCCGTGTCTCTGCGCGCTTCATCGCAGCCACCTCTTGCCTGATTTGTCAATTAATGCAATGAAGGGCTGCCGGTGGGAGGGGGGGGTGTAGGCTCAGAAGCTGGCTGCCCCGCCAAATCTGCGTACTTCGACCCTGCAAGCTCTCGCACATCGAGGTGAGCGTGAGGACTTGCACGCCCTGCCTGGCTTGTGGTTTTGCGCGTTCGTTTGCTGCCAGCCCCTGCCTGAATTGTTGATTAAGGCAAAGAAGGGGGGCTTTTGGGGGGGGGGGTGTGGGTGCATGCTCGAAAGCAGACTGCTCCGCACAAATCTCGTGCGTCGACCCTGCGACCACTTGCAGTTTGCACAAATCTCGTGCGTCGACCCTGCGACCACTCGCAGTTACAGGTCAGCGCAAGGACTAGCACGCCTATCCCCCTGCCTTTTTGCATGTATGTGTGTGCGCATGACTTGCCTGCATACGCGCGTTCCTGTGCGCTTCATTGTGGGGCTGTGGGGCAGCTCGCAACAGCGCGCCCGTCGACGCTGCTGCACATGTGGCGCTCGTTGGGCACGCTGCTGCGGGCTGCCCGGCGTCGTGGGGCAGCCCGCAATAGCGCGCCCAATGACGCTGCTGTGCGTGTGGCGGTTGTCGGGCACGCTGCTGTGGGCTGCCGCTTGTCGTCGTCGTCGTCGTTGTTGTCTTCTTGCCTTCTCCTTATTCTAACACTGTTTCTCTTGTCCATGCAGATTTTTCTCAACATGTCTCTTCCCTCCACGTCATCCGCATCGGCACTTGCTGCAGGGTCATCATCTGCAAGGCTACCTCGTTTGAGCAATGCAATAGAGTGGGGCCATGTGTCGGTCAATTGGAGTGGGGCTACTCGGAAGTGGAAATGCAACTACTGCAGTAGAGAATTTGGCGGGGGAGTTCCTAGAATTCGCGGTCATTTTACGGGAGGGAGCAAGGATATTGGTGAGTGTGCAAAGGTACCCACAGAGGTTGTAGCGCTCATGATTAGGCGTCACCAGAACGTGTCGTCCATGGGGGAGGGCAAGAGACGTAGTAAGAGTGTCGTAGAGGAAAGACGTAGCCGCTTGCTTGGAAGGCCTTCTGCTGGTAATGGGGCTGGATATACCAGTCCAATTGCAAGTGCTGGGGGGGTAGGCTATGAGAGAGAGAGAGGACAAACGTCTCTCAATGACATGTTTCAGCGGATGAATGCTGATAAAGTTCATGAGGTAGTTGCCCGCTTTTTTTATGGTACTGGTTCTTCTTTCAATGTGGCTCGCTCCCCGTTGTTTAAGGACATGTTGGTTGCTGTCAGTAAGTACACACAGCAAACTGGTGTAGTGTACACCCCATTGAAAGACAAGCCTCTTGGAAGTGCTCTCTTAGATGCGGAGGTCAAGAGGCTAGAAGCGTGGGAGCAGACTCAGAAGAAGGGGTTGCCCTTTACAGGTTGTAGCGTTGTAGCAGATGGCTGGACAGATCCAAGCGGTCACCCTCTTCTGAATGTCCTCATGGTCATAGCAGGTGTGGAGATATTTGTAGATGCTATCAATACCGAAGGGGAGAGGAAGACGGGAGAGTACATTGGTGAGCAGCTCCTTAAAGCTGTGGAGAAAATAGGGCCTGAGCATGTTGTACTTCTTTGCACTGACTCTGCAGCCAACATCAAGAAGGGGTGTGAGTTAGTTCAGAAAGAGCACCCGCACATATTTTGGGCACCGTGTGCTGCCCACATCCTAGACCTGCTGTTGAAAGATCTAGGCAAGATCCCCGAGCTAGCGGACATCGTTGAGAGATTCAAAATTTTGGTTCAATTTGTGACTAACCACCATATGCCTCATGCACTCTATCGTGAGCATGGAGCGAGGCTATTGAATAAGTTAGAGTTGTTGAAACCAGGACCTACCAGATTTGCAAGTAACTTTCTTTGCTTGCAGAGGCTGATCAGTGTCAGGGATACATTACAAGCCATGGTGTCTGATAGTAGGTGGCTTGAGTGGGCAGCGATGAACAATTGTGTGAGTGAGGCAACACGGATTAGGGATTTAATTCGTGACGATCCAGTTTGGGAGAAAATGAAAGTGTGGGTGGATGTGTGTGAGCCGATAGTGGTGCTTCTGCGTTTGGTGGATTCTTCAACGCCTTCATTAGGAAAAATTTGGCATCGGATGAGTGGGATCCAGAAGCATATTGCCAATTCACCAAGTCTCAAGGCTAGTCACAAGACCCAAGCAAAGAAGGAAGTGGAGGCACGTTGGGAGCAGCTTCACAGTCCGCTCCATTCTGCAGGCAAGTGTTCATACTTGATGCTTCTTCTTATGTTCTCCATGGCATTAACATTATTTATTATGTTATTTAAATTTTGGCAAGAAATTTTGCCGGGCTAGCTTGTTGCTGTCAGGTGTTGCTATAAGGCAATGGTGTATGTAAGTCTTTGTGCGTCCTGCTGAGCATTATTGTTTTTGTGGTTGCAGCATACTATCTGGACCCCGAGTTCCAGGACCATGACTCTTGGACCGCCGACAGGTGCCTACTCCCAGAGTACATGCAGGTGGTCAAGTGCATCATTGGAGGATCTGTAGCAGAACGTGCTAAGGTGGACCAAGAGTTGGCGCTCTATCGCCGATGTGGCGACACGTTCGGCGATGATGTTGTGAAGGCCAACAAGACCAAGATGCCAGCTCACATTTGGTGGGAAACATACGGAAGTGCGTGTCCTAACCTTCAAAGGGTTGCTATAAAAGTTCTCTCGCAACCTGCTTCTGCTGCTGCGTGTGAGAGAAACTGGTCTGAGTATGGTTTTGTTCATAACCCGCTACGAAATAGGCTGCTTGCAACGAGAGCAAGGAAGCTAGTGTATGTGCATTCCATGTTGAGGCTGCAAGAGAAGAGTGTGAAGTTGCTAAGCGGAGAAAGCGTTGGAGAAACGTCTTGGGTGGAGGAAGCAGACTTTGTGGAAGCGGAGGTAGTACCTTCCCAAGATAACGTTGAGTTGTCTGAGGAAGAAGGGGCAGAGGAGGAGGTGGAGGAGCTGCCTCTTACTGTGGCAGCTCCAGGTAGAAGAAAATTCAGGTCAATTGACTACTAGTCTTTATATGTAGCTTGCATGTGATTAACAGGAAAAAACAAAACTGGAAGAGTCTTAATATATTTTATTATAATGTTGAATCCTATTAGCTTGCAAGTTATTTTTACCACCTTATGACAAAACGGCAAGATAAGTAAGGAACATCTTATGACAGAGGTAGGATTTGCATGTCATTGATGATTTGTATGAGTTTTTTTTTTGCAATCATGTAAGATTAAATTGTTGACACATGAAATTTAATTTGCTATTACATGAACCATTAATAAAGAAAGGGTAGGATACGTATTGTTGCATATTTATCTGGTTAAGAAGCAATTCATACGTTATTGACCATGTAGGTAACTTGTAACTTGTGCACTAAAAGTTACCACGCATACACATTTTGCGCTTCAAAATGTGTACCCAAAACTCTCTTCATGTGTAATTGGAAATCATTTTTCTTATCATAACAACCTATATGACTCTGTCTTGAACAAGGAGGTCATTTGAGTTAAGTTTGGACACAGCTAATTAGGAAATTTGCCAAATAATATGAATCACAAATAGAGGATAAAGTATTAAATAATCCAATATGCCATACACCAAACATGGAATGTAATATGCACTTGTTTATAGATAAAACATACACCATCTTGAATGGACATAGTGATAAGTTACTGTGATTATAGTGTGCATCATTCACATTTTGCTGCCAGCACCGACGGCCAACTGGGTGAAGGGGAAAAAAAAAACTTCAAAAGTTTCCGTAATATATTTTTTCTTTAACAAAAAACGCCTTCATTAGGAAATTTTTTGTTGCTGCCCGGATTACTCAAAAAAAAGTACAATTGTACGATTACGCGTGCGACCGTCAGGACTTACCGTCGACGTTCAAACTTAACGTCGTGACGTCGACATTAGCACATATTAAGCGTATCAAGCGTATTGAGCTATTTTGTTACATAACGAATTTAGCGTATTAGCGTTTATAGCGTATATAGCGTACTAACGTATGGCGTAACCCTGCTCCATTCGACCATCACGCCCTTGGACCTTCACTTGTCCTGTGCTCTAGTGCACTTGAGAGTTGGCTTTTCTTAGCCATGGTCGGCCCAATATCACCTCATGGTGACCTAACTCTGCCTGCTCTATAACTTCCTTACTCCGGTGCCCCGCTACTTCCACGTGAATAGCTTTCATAGGTGCACCACACTTGAGTCTCTGCCCATTCGCCAAAATTGCCTCCTGAGGCTCATAATTCTTCTGCACAGGGATTCACCACTCTTTCACCAGCTTCTTGTGCACAAAATTTGCACTTGCGCCACTGTTGACCATACACTTCGCCTTGTTGCCGTCGACTACTCCTTCCACGATGATAGGCTTGTCAACATCTCGTCCTTTGCTTCTCGGCAGGCTCCTTGGGATAACCTCTTTGTGAGTTCTCGTCTTCACGCCAGTAGACACCCCAGAACGACTTACTGGCGTCCTCGTTTTTCCTGCTGTTGAAATTGCTTCGCCTTCACACGACAGTCTCGAGCCAGATGTCAAAGCTTGCCACAATTATAGCAGGGTCCTCTCGGCTTAAAATTTTGCTGCCTGCGCTGGTATCGAACAAGTCCCAACTCCATGGGTACTGGACCTTGTCCACTCGTGATTGGCGCTTGAGATCCAAAGGGTCGATAACCTCCAAAGTTATGGTTGCCCCACTGCCTCTGACTATACTCCACAGCGTCGACCCTTGTTGCCAATGCCATCATTTCTCCAAGACTGGTAGAGTCCTTGAGCGCCACTTCCTTGGCCACAGGTGGCTTGAGTCCCCTCTTGAACTTGTCCATCATCTCCGACTTGTGCATAAATGGACATTGAAGCACCAGCTTGTTGAAGCGCGATACATACTCCTAAACGCTTCCTCGTTGACGAAGGCGCACCAATAGGTCTCGAGCGGTAGCCTCGGGTGCAATAGGCTGAAATTGCCTTTTCAAGCCTTCAAATAGCTGATCAACAGTAGCAGGAACTCCAAACAGCTGCTCCTGTCGCTCATACCAAGCTCCAGCACTCTTCTTCAGCAAAGTAATCACAAAGGCGACTTGCCTGTCAGGCGTGAGCGCAAAATACTCCATAAACTTCTTCACTCCAAAAATCCATTGATGAACAGGCAACGATCCACGCTCTCCAGTATACACTTCAGGCTTGGGCGCACGCACTCCCGATGCGGATGGAATAACTGGTTGCACCACTAGGTTAACATGAATTGGTGGCACAACAGGTGTAGGTGCCGAACTCGTCGAAGCGGCGTTCCCAACAATAACTCGCACCATTCTCTCCACCTCCGCGCGCATATTTTGTTGAAATTGGGCGTAGACTTCTCCTCCAATTGCAGTTGCCATTTGCCTTAGCATCGCCTGCATCTCTGGTTGCTCTCTGGTCATTGTTGGTGGTGCCTGCCCCGCGCACTCAACATGCTCGACATGTTCGCCTCCTCCAGCTGCCGACTGCGACTCCATAATATAATTTGCAAACTAGCCCAGCTCCGATACCAGATGAAAGGGGCAGAGTGCCCTAGTGGAAGCGTAGTGACTCACGAGGAAAGGAACTAATTGCAGTCATACTAAAGAGTGCAGCGGCATATCACTAAGAAAGCTTAGGAAAATTACTCAACATTTTGAGTTGCAAGAACTGCTCACAAATGATGTAGGATGAAAGGTTTTGTCATCACAAACGTGTAGAAGTTTACAGAAGTGAAAATTGATGAGAAACAAAGAAGTTATGGCTATTCATAATTTTCTGCCTAACTGCTCCTCCCTAGGAGGAAGCTACGGATTTTCTCAAGTGTTCGTCAAATCGTCCCTTGCAGAATATTCGTGAGTAAGCCAGATCAGTCTAATCTGACTTCTCGGGTAGAATTGACGTCCATATACATGCATCGACATTACTAGAATATTCTATCTTAGACGCGCTAGGCTAATCCGAAACTTCCAGGTAAATCGACCTAGTCGGCACTCGCGTCAGCCGAACTTACGTGAAGGTTCGAGTACACTCTAACGGGCCAGATCGCTCGACGCTGTCGGTCAATCCGATGGTCGCGCTCACCGCGAATTAAGGACAGTCGTCAACCGACCTCAAAACTAATTGAACTTCGGAAATCCATAACTCTCTCAATACTTGACCAAATTCGATGAACTTTATATCAAAATGACCACTAAAATGCACTCTATACTACTATACAATCAACTTATACTTTCATGAAACTCAAAATTGCACTTTAGAAACCAATGACCTTACACCTTTCGACCGACTTCTAAATTGTGATTCGTGTTGGTAAATCGCGTCCTCTCCATGTCGGGGCAATTTGTACAAAGTCTTTGAGAAAGCCTCTAAAGAATCTTGAGCTTGAGAAATAACACGCTAAAAAGGCACTCTAGAAATCCGCTTCTCAAGAGTGGATTCTCAAGCGATTTGAGGCCGCTTGAAAGGCCGAAAAAATCTAGAGTGCATGTGGGGAGTCACTGGGTACCACATGACAACGTTAGAGCCGCTCGACAAACGTTTCAAGTTTGTGAGACTGCGCGAACTTGAAATCACTTTCAGGTTGTCGCAACTTGAAAATGTTTGGTAGACTAAAGGTGAATATGATAGGAAAATCAAGTAAAATTGGTACGATCAAGTGTCATCAAGTCATTTGTCTCGCTGAAGCTTGAACAGCTTGACTCATGGGTTGAGTCGTAAACGAGGTTATCGACCCAGCCCAACGTGACGAAAAGCGAGCGTGATCCGGCGTGATCGCTGGATTCAAAGCCGCAAAATTTGAAAGCAGTCCATTTGCCCCTGTCATGTTAGCGTCATGTCATGTTGGCGTCAACTTGTCCCGGGAAAAATCCTTTTCTTTCAACCTAAGAAAGAACGCACATCTCAACCATGTAGGCAAAAAGTGTGTGCGCCCCAAACCATGTAGGCAATTTGAAAAGCGGAATATCGATCTCAATCGACTAATTTATGCTTACTTCATGCTTCGTCATCCTACGGATCCTGACCGCCTGTGCAGAGGCGCACTTGAGCACAGCCTCACCAACAGGCAAAAGCACCTTCCTCGTTGCGCAAGGGCACTCACAGGCACCCGCGGGCGCAGGCGCACGCGCGCGCGAACGTGCATTGGCTTGCGCTGCCCGCAAGCATGTACTATTTTACACTTCAAGAAAGCTCTGAGGTGGCAAGGAGTTGTGCAGCGCTCAAGTTCCCGCAGGCCCGCGTTTTAATGCCGTCTATGAAAGACTCCCTCTTATTGCCCCTCCTCCGCCCCCCCCCCCCTCTCTTCCTTACAAGAGGGGGGGGGGGCTGCTCCACCCCTGCCAATCGTGTGGAGTGAGTTGCGAAGAACGCGGTCCTGCCTTACACTTCGCACTTTTTTACGAGTTGCCTGCAACTCCTCTCGCTCCCACCTGGAAGAAGAATGCGGATTCTCCACATCCTCTACACTGAGTCGGGAAGAAAGACGAGGAGTGAAGGCGTCAAGCAGCTGCTTTGCTTTCACATCCCATGCCCCCCTGCAGTCGAGACTTCAAGAGTATCCAAATTTTGCTCCTAGCTGTATATCTTTCCTGGCCCGCCCACTACACTACCCTTGCCCTTCCCTCGTTCCAGAAGAAACTCGTAAGCCAGCTCACTCCACCTACCACGCCAACGAGCCTCTGCACTCTGCTCCCCCCCCCCCCCCCCCCCCCCCCCCCCCCCCCCCCCCCCCCCCCCCCCCCCCCCCCCCCCCCCCCCCCCCCCCCCCCCCCCCCCCCCCCCCNGCGTGGCGCCGGGGCGGCGCACCGCGCTCCGACAGACGGCGTCCGCGTCGGCCATGGAGAGGAAGAAGCGGTCGAGGCCCACACGCTCGATGAAGCCCGCCTGGCTCAGCTTCTCCATCACGCGCCCCGACGGGTTCGCCAGCGCCAGCTGCATCCCTCACGTTACCAGTACAAAAAAATAAGAAAACCCGTACAAATCTGTAAAAAATAATCGTTGAACGCTGTGTAAAAGATGTATACATGTCCACATACACGATCGAGCATAATCAATCACAAAGGCAACGCGATCGATACA
The DNA here is from genome assembly GCA_009602735.1 of Mesotaenium endlicherianum. Classification (NCBI taxonomy): domain Eukaryota; kingdom Viridiplantae; phylum Streptophyta; class Zygnematophyceae; order Zygnematales; family Mesotaeniaceae; genus Mesotaenium; species Mesotaenium endlicherianum. The sequence goes on from WELA01003606.1 coordinate 348,781, forward strand.
CGGGCACTGAGGGTCTGCATCATGCACCCATAACTGCGGAGGGAAATAAGCAAAGGCATGCAAAAGAGCACCACATGCGGGAAAGACCCTGCAACACCAGACCCTTGCTCCCTGCCAAAGCGAGACCCCACCTCCCCCACGCAGCCAGCCACCCCGCCACCCACTTCCCTTCCCCCGGTTCCCCCGGGCCACCCACCCATACCCTCCCCTCACCCCAATTTCTCACAAGAACCAATAATAAATAGAGCGATACGGGACCACGAGTCGAGCTGTACTGAGAGGAGGCATGCAGGATGCCGGCAGGACCCTGCTCCCGCAGGCCCCGCAGAGCCAGAGCAAGAGCAAGAGCCGTAAGCACAGCCTGCCTTGCTTGGAAATGCGATGACTATTCTCACTCAAAGACTTGGTGAAGACAAGTCCCTGGCGATCGGGGAGCGGGCCAGCAACAGGCGCCAGCTGGCGCTTCCGGCAGGCAAGCGCACGGCCTTGCCATGAAGCCTGTTCTAGGATTACGAGTGTGCCCTTTTCTATTATTGGGGTTTCGAATGTGCGCTCGTTCAATTCAAAGCTAGTTGCTCTCCAACGTAGGCTTCGGGAGAGGGCTGGAAGAGGAGGGCACGTGTCTGCGTGCGTGCGTGCATGCGTGCGTGCATGCGTGCGTGCGCGCGCCTGGATACTAGTGTGCCGCGTGCGAGCGAGCATGTCAAGCGGATGCCCTGCTTGCGGCAGAGGGGCGTGGAGTAGGCTGAGGGAGGCGAGCGCCCACCTGGACGTGGCGCTGCTTGAGCGCGCGGTCAAGCTCCTCGAGCGCGCGGATGCCCGTCGTGTCTATCTCTGCGACAGCTGTCATTGTGGGAAGCCGCCAGGTGGCAACAGGTCAGCTGGAATACACCATGTTCTCATGGAGGACCTAAGAGAAGCGCAAGTCTTGTGTCCAGACAGCAGGAGGAGCAGGTGCCAGGGAGCAGAAGGGGAGGGCAAGAAGCAGGAGAGAAGCAGGTGCAGACGAGAGAGGAGGAGCAGGAGCAGGAGGATGGGGACGAGGAGTAGGGGGGGGAAGGACAGAGGAAACTGCAAAGGGGAAGGAAGATGAGAGAGAGGGGGCAGGGAGAGTGGGAGGCAACACCAAAGGTCAAATTTTTATCCTGATCACGAGTGCTGTGCAAAAGCTCAGTAAGATGTATCATATCGAGGCCACTGAGGAAACACTATGTCCCTGCCCCTGTCTCTCACACGCCTTTAGTGGGTGACGGGTGAACCCCCTTCCCCCACCCCCCTCCCCAAGCCCGCTCCTGTTGCAAAGGATCAGCCCAAGTGGGGCCGTGGGAAATATTAATCATACTTGTAAATGAATGCATATGATGCACGTAGGTGTACATATATGTAAATGTATACGTATGGATATTATATGTATAAATATATGACAACAATATATTTGTATATGCCCCTGTAATATTTCTGCTGAAAAGATAAATCAATTGCCAGCATGCTACCCGCAAGAACACACAAGAGTACCTTAACAGTCGAAACTTGACCCCTTTCTGCAAACCCTAATCGGGACAACACACCCTGGAGTTGCGCAAGAATCGAAGTCCGTGTGCGCGTAAGGCCTCCGTGCTGACACTCGCGAACAAAAAAGCCCCTTGCAGATGTGGGCCCCCTAGCGTTAGATCACACAAGGCGCAATTTTGGATCTCACACCCAACCTCTCATTTAGGCGACTTCAACCTCACACCCTACCTCCCGTTGGGGCACAAAACTCAAACCCCAAAATGAGGAGCCAGGCTGACGGGCGCTGGCCTTTCCTCTAAACTTCCAGCTGAGGAAGCGGCCTGGAAAAACAACAGCAGGAACCGGCTGGAAGCACCGATTAAAAGCCCTCAGGTCTCTTCTTGGGAATTAAAGACGCCGGTGTGAGATGAAAGGATGCGTGCCAGAGATAAAAGCGGTGGAGGGGGGCCGAAAGTAGGGCTCAGGTTCCCGTGTTTGGGTTGCTTGAGTTGAATAGTTAGCAGGGCAAAGGAGCTCAGAGGGGGGCTCTGAGCGCAGAAAGGAGGGGGAGCACCCGATGCGTTAGAGGCTTGGCACGACGAGCCTGGAAATGTGCGCACGCGCTTGGATAATCTCTCTCGAGCGCGCGCGCGCGCGTATGCATGCGTGTATGTGTGTGTGTGTGTGTGTTCGGGTGTGGGCATGTGTTTGTGTGTGTATAATGGTGCGTGCGAGTATGCGTGTTTGCGCGCGCTCACGTGCGTGCTTGCACATGTGGTTGCTGCAAATGTGCCTGCTTGTGCGCACGCATGTGCGGACGCTCGCGCACAAGCGTGCGCGTGCGTGCACTTCTACTTGTCCATGCACGCAGGCATGGGGAGAGGGGGCGGAAGGAGGAGGGGGGGGG
>WELA01003606.1:367906-386301 GCA_009602735.1 Mesotaenium endlicherianum
TAGGGGGGAGAGAGCGGGGGGGACAGAAGGGGGAGGGAGAGGGGGGGAGGTAGTCTCACAGAGGCCGTGGATGGAAGGAAGCCGGGCGAGGCCTGCATATGCGATGCCCTGCCAGGTGTCCACAGGGGGCGGAGTTGAGCAGTCCCACGTCAGATTGATTGTGTGAGTCCTTCCAAGGGGTTGGTTCCAGGTTTTGTTTTGGGACCGGGTTGTCCAGCACAGAGGAACGAAGAGAAGTCACGGCAGACGCAACCGACAGCGTAGAGCGGGTGTGGGCGAGAGTGATGATAGGCAAGACAGCCCTTTTAGCAAATACATGCACGCACTCCGTGAGGTCTGCACGACACAAAGTGCAGAGCCCGCAGAGGCTAGTCAATCCCACCGTGCTTCTGCTCCTTCTTCCTTCCTCCTCTTTCTCTCCCTCTTCTTTCTCTCCCTCCTCTTTCGCTCCCTCCTCCTCTGTTGCTCCCTCCTTCCTCCTCCTCCTCCTTCTTCCACTCTCTCCTTTTCCTCCTCCTCCGGGTCCTCCTCCTGCTCTACCCCAGCTTCTCCCCCGCTTCACTTTCGCACGAGAGCCTCGGCCCAACACAATTCTACACCGAGCGCTCGACCACTTTTCGACTCACACTCCGGCTCAAGCTGTGACTCAGACTCTGAGCTCAAACTTGACGGGCAATTTTTGAGATGCATGGAAGATGGCGCGTGATTGGGAGGCCCGGACAGGAGGCTGGCGCTCTCCCAGGGCAAGTCAGAAAGCTGTGGCTCTTCCAGGGCAAGTCATCCGCTTGCGTACTCCCTCCCTTGCAAGCACACCCTTCCTCAGCATGCCTTGTCAAAGTTGCACGTTCTATGTACACATGCCAGGTGGCGGCATGTGAGGGGGCATGAGGTGCTCTCAGGCGTGGCGTGCAGCCAACCTGGGGGATGGCGATGGAAGCAATAGTGAGGCCAGCAATGATGTCGCCCTTCAGCCAGCTCAGCTTGTAGTGCCTGCCCCACTCCAGTATGGGGAAGAAAAATGCCGCCACCTGGAAGGCTGTTGACTTCCGATCTGGTCCCTTCATCCTGCGCATCGGCTCATCTGCCAGGAGGGCCTTCTTGACAAGATCTTTCAGCTCCTGCCTGAGGGTCCAAGGGGGAGGTACTGTGGGTTTTTTGTGCAGGAGGGGCTGGACATCTTTCCCCACCCCTTCACCTCCGCCTGCTGTGCCATCGGTGGCAACATCAGGCTCGTCCATGTCCACTACTCTGACGCGGTTGACTTCATCCCCAAAGAGGGTGCCGCCGCGCTGACTCCCTTCCCTCGAACCTGCTCCCGTCGCTCTCCGAGAGAGCTCCGGTTGTGTTGCGGAAGCTCCTGCTCCACTGGCGGCTGCTACTGGTTCTCGAGCCACTTGGCCTGCTGAGCTGTCAGTGCTCTGATTTTTATCATGGTCCTTATGAGGGGCCATTTGGTCTGGAGATGGCAGCACCCAGCTTGGAGGCTGATCACGGATGATGGCCAATGATACAAAGTGCAGCAATGTTGGCTAGTAACGATCGGGAAGCACAGAGCCAAGTCCTCCTGACAGCACGTTCAGGGAGCGCAACTAGCTGTCACCATGTTCTGCAAATTGATCAAGAAGCTCGCCTTATATCGAAGCAACGGTCAGGCGACAAGCACATATGGCACACCTATGTGCTCTCTCTCACGCAGAGATGCACGACACCCTGCAACTCGACAGCTACATAGCAAGGTGGACAAGCAACAAGCTCCTTGCATATATGAGTACGTCCGAGAAGTGCCACGAAGAATGCGAGTCTAGCCTAATCCAGCAAGCTACTAACACGAAGGTTTCGAGCTGCCAGCTAAAGTGGCTCCATAGGCAAGCTAATTCATTCAGCAGACGCGATTTTGTAACAAGAACGCATGAACCGTCTCATTTATTCGATTGCGACTCCCCACACACAAGAGGCAGATATTTGTAGCGTGCAGGAGGTGGCAGGAGGCTGTCGAATAGCATTGTATGCAGGGCACAAAGGCGACTAGCTTGACTTGAGCTGAGGCTGAGCTGAAGCAGGCTGTGAGAGTGCTGAAGCATGCTAGATGATGCTAGACGTTCTTAGAGTCGACTTGCACGTGTCCCTAAGCTGTGAAGGTCAGCACGGTCAGCAGGTTTTCATTTGCTTGACTTTAGTTGACCGTGCTAATGTGGTTGCTTCCGCTTGCTCATGATAGATCGTCTAGTGCTGGTCTAGTGTATACTCTGGTACATCCAGTATAATTTGGTATAAGCAAAGGGTCTTGCGGGAAATATGGTGCAATTGGCAACTGATCTTTCAATACTATGTACAGAAGTCGCTAATTTTGGCAACTAACTGCATGCAAAACGGAAACCACGTAAGCCATGCCGAGCCCATCGCTAGGAGAGATTTGCACGTTAACACTACCCTTGGTTAATAATACTGGCATCTGTCCTATACGCGCAAACTTTGTGCGCAGTCATCGGGACCAGCTGGCTCTTGGTTCTTAACCGGCCATGAAGAAGGAGGTAGACCACGAGCTGTACCAGATGGAAATCTTGGGTTCTCATGGAGCTGTCAAGAAGGAGTTTGTTAGAGGAGACGTGACATACGTGGTGGCAGAACTTGAAGAGGAGTTCTCTGTAAGACTTAAAACTAGCGTGAAGCTCCCACTCGTCGTGTCGTGTTGGTGGGCTGGTTAGCTGGTCTAAAGGTAAACACGAACTTGATTTTCTCGGATGGCGTGCTCCATGTGGGACTAAAAGACGATACAAGTTCTTAAGTCCTATCACAAGTGCTCAAGGGACAGGAATAATAAGCAACGCTGATGAGGAGCAACTGACATCGTTAGGTAGGATTGAGCTGAGGATATGTCGGGGGGAAAAGAAGAAATGCCTTGGGGTAAGTTGTTCAGAGTGCAAGAGGGGAAAACGGCACTTGGAATGTACTGGCCGGAGTGTAGAGGACCCTGTCCTCAATGTAGGTTGTGACAAGAAATTTTATGAGTTACCTAGTGTTAGAGTAGGAGGTGGGTCTGTGGTCGGCGGACACAGGCTCAGGCCCTCTTCCTCACATTACACCGTGTTGCCTGGCTGCAAAGAAGTAAGTTCTTGTATAGTTCATTTTCCTTACAAGAATTTGCTAGTCTTTTTGGCGCTTGCTAGTCTCCAGCTCCCAGTAGAGCTTTACTAGTACTAACTCTGCCAGTCTGCAAATGCTTGCCTCTGTGCTTATTAGTCTAATTCGTACAGAGGCTTGTTAAAGTGGTTTAGAGGTTTAGAGATTAACACTACAGTAAGGTATTTCTTTTAATCATTCGAAGGTATACATGGGTCAAACTGATTCGTACCCTTTTGTCACTCTCCGCAGATAAAACTTGCTGTGCAAGCTGAAACAGCAGAAGTACTCCTGTTAAGAGGCATACTTGACATTACAAACCCTGACCATGCACTGTTGTGCAAGCGACCGGGTCCAGTGCCAAGCATCGCTCCAGCCAACCCTACACCACCTTCAGTTGCACCAAAGACTGAGAAGCAGCAAGGGGAAGGAGCGAAGGCTGAGTCCACGCCCAAGCGTGAACGTGTCTTCATTGATCACACCAACAGTGGGAGCACACAAGCAGGTCAGGGAGAGGTGCTGATGCGGACTCGCACGAAGAAACCTAAATCAGAGTCGGCTACCCCTCAGGTTATTTCACTCAGTTGATTTATGGTATTGCAGGGTACGGCATCGCTCACTTGAACAGGACTTCTGGAACAGGTATTGTACAAAGGTGTATTATTAGGGTGTACATATACTTTGCAACTATGGGAGTCTGAGTGAATGACAGGACTCGAGGGGTAGTGGTCTTGATGCAAAGGAACGATAGCAATTGCCAGGTACCCACTGCCAGATGCATAATTTTGGTGCATACCATCCACAATGTTCTTGGCGATATACATAGTGGTCATAGCATGCTTCACGACTATACTGTTTAAGGACGTGTTCGAGCATATATATTGATATTGGGTAGTAATGTGCTTATGGTATATATTGGTAATGACAGCACGATGGGCATTTTCTGCATATACATTCGCAGCTAGCGAAGTAGTCGAGCTAGCAAAGGGTTAGATACTCTAGGGCTACTTGTGCAACTGTTGTTTGGTAAGTAGCACCGTACTACAATGAGCTGTTTTCTTTCTTAATTATTGGTGACTTCCAGAACACAATATTTTGTTCTACTCTAGATTTGTGGAGGGGAATAGACATTTTGTTCTCTAAGGCTCTCTATTTTTCCCCTTTGGGCAGGAGCCCCCTTTTGTTTTTTTTGTTGATGGCCTGAGATGGACACTCTTTGTGTTTTAATATGTCTTTAGCTTTCCTATTTTGCCCCCCCGGGGGCCCCCCACACATATATGTGTATATGTGGTTGGTTCATCAACAGTGGTCACCTGACCAACGAAATAGTTTGCCTACTTGTGCATGGCCCTTAACCTGTCTTTTACAAGCGCGACATTAATCCTAACTTGTCCAAGTGCTAGCAAGTTGGTAAGGGGACTGCTTCATTTGCTTGACGAAAGCACTAATACCTCTTGATTGCGACAACCACTAACGTATTTTCAAGAAGATACTTATGTGACTCACAAGCTTTATTTCGTTGAGAGATGTCTTGCCCAACTAGGAAACGACGAACTCTTTGGAAAAAATGTAGGTCAACGTAAGCAATATGGTGGACCTCGGTGCTTTACTCTCTCAAAGATCATTGCTGCTTGTAGAGTAATTATTGTTCATTGTCTCAATCTGGGTTTGCGCAATGTTCATATAACATTGTTGTGATAGGCGTATTGTCCATAGGCCTGTTCAAGGTGATGAATGTGGCTCCTTTGCAAATTATAAGATGAAGGAATCTTCTCATCAAATTGTTTTGAAGTGTTGCCGACATCTTCAGTAGCTCTTGTATTACCATAGAACATGTAGCTTCTGTGCATATAATGTGCTCCATATCTAAATTTGTTAATGCAAATAAAACAATTTTGACATATAACCTTTATAATATAGTGTGCTTGCTCATATTGACTTGTATTGTGAACCCTCTCCCTGGTTTGGTTACATGCTTTGATGATTTCAGAAGGTTGAAGATAAAAGTAATGTCATTCTTGTTCAAGCCGACCTTTATTCAAAAGTTGACTTCCTCGTGCTTTGTTGTGCTTAGCGTCGTCTTGCATTCCAATTAACTTGTAAATTAGCGCATAACTTAGATCGTAGGTATACAATGTAATCACCGACTGTATTCATACTTGTGTAAATCTCAATAAAGCTTTGGGGCACTAGTCTAGAATCAAGTTTCTTGCCAAAGAACGAAGTGACACTTTGAATATCTCTTAATGAAGGCTCCATGCTCTGGATCAATTTGGAGAGAAATTTTGCACCCCTACCATTTTTCAATATGAGTACGTATGTACTAGGTTTGGCACAAAGAAGCAGCCATGGTGCACCCGACCATGTACGCTTTTCTCTTCTATTTTATGTCTGACGATGTTGCAAGCTAGCTAGCAAACTAATTTATCATTTTTTTATATGTAATCAGTTTGCATAAAGCCCAATGTCATGACTCATTAGGTCGGGACCGTCGCCCAAGCCAAGCCACACATGTGTCGATCATCGACCTAGGAAGGCCGACTTTGACCTTGCTTTACGCATCCATATGTTGACCTTTGCTAGCGTTCCAAATCATTGAAGTGTAGAGCGTCGAGTCACCTTCCGGACGGCACCGGTTCCGCATTGGTCAAGTATCGAGCGAGATGTTCGCGATCTAGTCCGCGCCACCTACCGGCCCCTAGCGGAGTTCCACCAAGGGTCACTTTGTGACTCAATGTGCCCAAAGGTCACATTGTTGGCTCTTCGCGACTCCAAGGACCTCTAGCCATTAACGTACAAATCCGCAAGCTTGATAAAGTACACTTAGCATGTACTAGCATAGTATATGAGCACCATTAGAGCTATAACTTGGTGACTGCATCACTCATTCCTAGAGGAAGCTTCCTTACGTTTCAGATCTACTTTTGAGACGTTATCTAGGTAGCATTGGTCGAGGTAAGCTCCGCCAATGAAAGTCATGCATCCTCTTCCTTGCACTATATGTGATTGGTGTGTGTTGTGCTTAGCCAATAGGAGAGCTAGTACTTGCCTTGCCTCCACTTTTGTGGACCTAGGAGAGCCTCCTACCATGACTGTGTGCATTGAATCCGTCGCCTTCAGCGCCGATTTTGCAGGGAGTATATAGCAGTTGATGCCCCTAGAAGGACATCTTTTAAAAGTTGATTATGCCAGCTGTAAGCCATAGAGTTATCAATAAAGCTTACACTTTTACCTCTTGTGTTTTCAGGACCACTTAGTCTCTCTTTTGTGAAGAGCAAGCCCTCTTGGCTTCCAGTCACTTGAAGAACTTCACAAGTGGTGAGCAAAGTCACAGCTTAAACCTTGCCATAGGATTACTCTTGAAAATCATGATGTGCTTCTAGTGATCTTTTGGGCTAGACTTCATTAGTTGTTTTCCTACCAATTTACAATCTTGAGGTGCCCACTCTGGAGAGTACACACTCCCTAATTAAAACATTTGACAGCTGACCTTCTTTTGGCCTTAAGGCCACATGCATTTTTGCTTCCACTAAAGCAAATCTTGCTTGCCTACTTGTGTGTTGCTTATACCGATCAGACGTGCGACCCCATAGTGCACGACAACAATCTCCTACACCCAAAAAAGAACTTGTGTTCTAAGTAGAAGACAATACACAGAGCTTGAAACGGTGAGGTATACCGCGAGCTACTTTTGTGGATGCGGACTAGGCTACAATTATATACACTTTGAAATAACACACCACCGCGGCCCACACATTTGTGGGTTTCATAGCGACTTACTTGCAAATGGTTGGAAAGTGCTCTGGACTCCTCCAAGTATAAATAAAATAAGGGTTTCCAACTTTCTTACATTTTGGGTCCAACATCCCACAAGTCTGACAACTCTACTCAATTCATTCAAAAGCGTTCAAGGTGTTAGTTTAGTAATCAACACCTTAGAAACGCCTTGATGATACTTGACGTTTGATCATCAAACTGTCAGTATTTTCTAAAGTCGTTAATTTTGATACAAAGTCATTTTCATTCTCATTTGTGATTGGTCCAAGTGCATGCACGTGTAAACAACGTTCTATTGTGACCTTGAAAAGCCTAAGAAATAAGTGGTTGCAAAAGTTGTGTATATACTAATTGTCAAGTTTAGCGTTAAAAAAAGCTTTTGCATATGGCACGTTTGTGCGACCAAACAACGACACTGTGTTTGGCAACGTGCCCAACTATGTGTGGTGGCAACGCGACTACCATGACCAAAGTGAAAAATTATCCACAAAGTAACTAGATTGAGTTATCTGGTCCGCATTACAAGGACGACAAAATTCAATACATTTGAGTGGGTCGAATTGACACGTTTGGTACACTACCATTTTGGTGACTAGTGGTCACGACTTCTCCCATAGGACGTCAAAAAGGCAATATTGTGTTGAAAATTGATCTCCTCTACGCGTGGGATTTAGAATTCTGCTTGTAAGTATTTCTTTGATGCAATTTAGAGGTATCAAACTTTTTGTTGTTGTCTGGACACAATTTGGGCGCTTGAATGACAACGTGGTCATGTTGCAATCAACTGCTACAAGCTCGCCAACAATTGACTATCTTAGTTAATGCCAAAATTTTGTTGACAACTTTCTTCATAATTTTTTGACATGGCAAAGGCCGTCGGCGATATAAGATAATTTGTTTCCAAATTTCATATTCATACTTGGAAGTATACGCTCTCGAATGTGCTTCCATCAGCTATTGATTCCCAACAATCTTATCCATTGCTGGGATTGAGTTGCAGTCAAGACTTACGTTAAAATACTTAAGAACAGTTTCGTTTGAGTTCCCACCCATTTGGGATGGGACAAGATTCCAATGTCGACTACAAAAGGGAGCGGCCACAGTCGCTGCCAACCTAGGCGTAGGAGAGCGTGTGTCTAAGAGCATGGATAGTGTAGTGATATGAGTTAGAATATATTAGTTTGTTTTAATTTTGATGCTTTTGAATATTTTTTGAGTAGTTTTGTGTGGATTCAAGAGTGAATAGATACTCTAGTGACTTGGTTCATGTCCTTTGAACCTTCTAAGGCATTTTTGAAGTTAGAGAAAGGATCTAGAAGAACTCCATGTGGCGAAAGTCAAACATGCCATTTTTAGGTCAAAAGGATATGTGTACATTATCCTAGAAAGAGGCGGCAAGTACACATCAACATGCACCTTCCTAGAAATTACTTATGTAGCAAGTATATAAACAAGAACTAGAACATAGAAAGGCGTTCTCGAATCACTCTTGTACTTGCTAAATTCCAGAAATATATCAACTTTTAAGAAGCCATCTCTCTTTCAAGAAGCTACCACTTGTGTTCAAAGATCCTTGTCTTATATAGATAAAGTATTCTATTTTACTAAGTACTTTATTTATCTGTTTCACTACTGGTAGGTGGCGCACGGACAAGGCTAAAGAGGCCTACATTGTAGACTTGTAGCAGAAGCCTTGCATACAATTGCTACCCCAAACAAGGGCTAACCTAGCGCCTTACACCCAAACCGAGATTGCCAAAGCATTTACGAGAAAACAAATAATGTTTATTGATGATTGGCCGCTTACGTGTGCTAAAGCTGATAACACCAATTACCTACCAAAAGTCAAATATAAGCCATTGAAGAATTGTCAACACAATCTTGTACTTTTCATAACATGAATTGTTTGCATATATCGCAAAATGTCATTTTGATATATAAAATATATCAAAACAAGTTTGCAATGGGTAAACCAAAATATTTGATTGCAAATTCGACTCGAATTCGCCAGTAACGGAATCGACACATAACAATCCCAATATATTCTACCAACTCATTGCAAGAGTAGTGAGCACAATTCGCATCCATCCACCCTTTGAGGTCTGAACAAGCGCGAGCGCAAGTTTGTACCGTAATGGTTTGGCCCAGGGTAATGAGAGGGAAAAAAGAAATTTGCGCCGCAATTGATACCATATCAAGACTAACAAGAAACTACTAACATACCAATGGTATAGTTTTTAAAACGTGGTATGTAGTGGGTACCTTGCGGCGCTTCCAATTGCAACTGGGCGGCAAGCGAGGGTTACGTGTGTTAGGATAAGTAGGATAATATAAATAGGTAGATAGGTTGGTCAATTAGGGTTTGGTTAAATATTATGGAAGTTCTCTAAAGTTTTGCATATCACTACTAACCTACTAAGAGTCAAATATCAGCCAATAAAAAATTGTATCCAACACAATCTTGTGTTTGTAAAATAAGAGTTGTTTGCATATGTTGCAAACATTATGGATCGACCAAAATCTAGCAAATTGGAATCCTTCATTTTGATGTCAAATTTAGCAATGTCGTGCCTATTAGTGTTGGAGCCAGGACACGTGTGAGACTCTCCTGGACGTGTGCCATAGACCTAGTCGATGTGTCGGTGGTTCTTCATGTGCGTGCCTTGCCTAGTTGACTGGTCGGTGCATCCCTGCACGTGGGAATCAACCTGGTCGATCAACCTTCGCACGTGTGTCGGTGCCAAGTTGTCTGTGGTTGACCAATTTTTGGTCATCCTGCACTGGTACCAGCCAGTGAGAGGATTAGCATTTATTATCTTTACAGTTAACTTGCCTTTCTCAGCTTTGTCGCAACAAAGACTGTTGGTAGGCATTAGATGTCGGCTAGTTTTAGAATACTTTCGTACAGCCTCTTTTGGCCGAATTGTACGTATTGCAATACTCCGTATTGTGATACTCCGTATTACGCCTATGATGGATTTTTCGATTTATTCCGATTTATAGTTGGTTTCTTTTATCGATACTCACGTGTGTTGGCGTATTCCAACGTACAGGTTTGACTCTCACGGTTTGTACGCGCGGCAAATCCGTATACACGTATGCGGCGTATCCAAATTTCATAACTAGGGATGTTGGCATAGCTAAGGTGACTAGCAGGACGACCTGAACAAAGGGAACTAACGCTGAGACTGGACCAAGACAAGCTAATCTAGGTGCTGTGGGTAAAACCCCCACTAGCAGGGGGAAAAGCCCACAGCTTATGAGCAGTGGGAAGGTGAAGGAACACTTGAGATCAAGCCTGGGCACTAACGATCAACTAGAGGTACTGCAGCTCAACTACTAAGCGAAAAACAAGCTATGAAAACCTTGTGACATGCTAAGGTCGGGTAGAACGGTGCTAATCTAAGGTAAACGCGGCGTGCGGGTGACTAAGAAGAACCCGTGGTGGGGCTAGCAGTGTTATGGCCAGGTTAGAGAGCAAATTGCTATGTTGAGGACTCAAGTGCACATTGAGTGTGTGTAATGCAAGTATGTGCTAACGGAGAGTCACTACTACTAATACACAACACTCAAGCAACGAAGAACGTGAAGTAAGAAAAGGTAGCATCTCCTTGTACAGAATCGAACATACAAAAGCTAACAATGGATGTTAGCGAGCTACCTAAGTAGCGTGCCCACGCCAAACTATGCCTGATCTCACCTACGAGAGAAGAAACACCGAACAAGTCAACGCGCTATCGCGTCGCCTAGTCACTACAATCATATAGTAATGTAGATGCCTCTGAGACGAATGAAGTCTAAGGACTCGAGAAGAAACGGACACGTGCGACCACGCACTCTCACACACACCCCTACACTCCCTAACCCCTAGCAATCCCTTAGGCATGCCCGACGAGATAGCCTATTATACATGGAAAGGTAGCCCCGAAGAGGTGCGTATCTTGCTCGGTACCAGCGCCGATTCAACAAGCGAGCAGACTTGTGGGTCGACCTCCACACGTGTGGGCGGCAACATCACGTGTGAAGGGAGAGAGTATTCGGGGGATCTGGGGGCATCTCACAGCCGCTCAATAGCAGATCCTTGTGAACAGATAATTGGTCCAAGCATCACCACACCCACCCCTGGACTACTCCTCCCTCACCTACCACCTTTACCCAACTAACCACTAGACATGTCAATACCCTCCACCCGTAGACTCCAACTAGACATCTAGGATTTCGTCGTGCGCATTTTTTCCGTGTTGAGTTTATTAAACTAAGCAAACTAAGTCGGTTCACGCGTACTGCACGAACTGACACACTTAAGTTTTTTAATGTAGCGCGGCACGTTCGAACGCCTCAAACTTCAAGGCGCACAACGCGCGGACTTGTCAAACCCAAAACTTTTTGCGTCGCTAGCAGACCCAAGCAGACCAGCTTGTGAAAATTAAGACGGTGAGTGAAAGTTAGGAGAATCTAAGCGGGTTGTAGTGACTGTGACTTAGCAGCCTGTGATCAAGCGTGTCAAGAAGTATTGAGTGAACTGAGAAACTTACTGTGAGGCTTGGATGTTAGGGAGCTGAGTGCGTGCTCGCGAGTGTGTTAAGATTTTTCTTTAGATGCAGTCGTGAGTGGGTGAAAGAGTCAAGCCTGTGAGAGCTGTAAGCGGGTTAGAGAGTGAGCTAACAAAGTGCAAGACATTGTAAGAGGTTAGCGGGCTGTGAGATTTATGAGAGTTATTGAGAGGTACCCGTGAGCGGGTTGAATAACGAGAGAGAGAGAGAGAGAGAGAGAGAGAGAGAGAGAGAGAGAGTGAAATGATTTGACTTACCAAATAGACGATTAACAATTAATAAAGATCTTTATATCAGCAAGTAATCTTCATGGATTTTTCGTAAACTGAGTAAACGGCAAAAGGACAACACACTAGCAGTGAACGACACTCGTAAGTCAAATGCGAGTAAACTAGCATCAATAATGCAATCAGTAAACTCATACATATGCAAGGTTAGAAGACAGTGGTATCAATGGCTTCTCGCCTTGGATTCAGATCTCTCTCAGTAAGCTGTACAAGAGAGTTGGCCTCGTTTCCGAATGCCGAACTCGAGAGCAACGCCTAGCATATGTACATGGAATGAGTATACTGTTCAACGGCCAGTGCGATGGCACCGCCTACCCGGGAGTTAACCACGTTGGTAGGACCTCGGTTAACCAAATCCATTGCCATCTCCCATCATCCCGAATAGCCANTGCCATCTCCCATCATCCCGAATTGCCATCCATCATAGGGATATCATTTGGCCATTCATCTAGCATACCACACTTAGATGCATATCGAGGCAGTTCGCTGCTATCGAGTTCGGAAGTCAGCTGGCTGTCAAAGAATGTGTCAGCAAGCTGACTTAAGTTGACTTAAGCCTGCTGCTTTCGGCTGAGTCATTAAACTGATATTATATATAAAGTCCAGCAGACTGATCATTAACTAGAGTTCAACAGGCTGAACTTCTTTAACTGTTATATTGAAATGAATATTATATCAACGAATATACTGATTCATTACAATCCCTCCAACTTAACATGTTGTCGCCTCGACAACACTGACACCGGATACATAGGTTTCCCCAACTGAAATTACTGATCCCTCTCCCATCCAGCATGCTGCCCTTGGCCTTCCGCCCTTAGGAGGTAGATGCCCCTGGGGCCCTATGGTCAGGGGAGTCAGTCCTCCTCCTGTCTTGGGGTCTTCTGAAGCCTGTCAGAGAGGGGGGCTCCGGGTAGGGACCCGACGGAGAACGCAGTAATTGTGTTGTTTCCTCCTGCACGATCTGAAACTAAATGGAGGCAGCCTTCTCCTGGGCAGCCCTCAAACTGACTGGTACATATACCGGCATCCCAGAAGAATGTTGCATGACATGAGCTAAGGGTACATGCCCTCTCTTCGAGGGAGATGCCGGCAGGCCTCTGGCTATTTCTCTAGCAGCCCTCCTGTCTGCCCTGTTTGACTGGGTCTCCGTGCCTGGAGATGGGTCCTGTCCTCTGGCAATTCCTAGCCAAGTGATATCCTCCTCTTCAGCGAGTTGCTGCAGTGCCAACCCCGTCTTCTCCCTTACAGGGGATGTGGCAGGTGTCAAGATCACGGCGGGGCTAGTGTCCTCCTCCTCGCCTTCCTCCTCGTCTTCCTCTCACTCCTCCTCCTCTCCGTCCCCGGGTTCCTCTGAGACTTCTGGGGTCTCTTCTGTCAGCTGCTCCAGTTCTTCCCGAGAAAAAGAATATCCCACTGACCTTCCCCTTTTGGGTGCTGGTGGGGGCTGTTGAGTCCGGACGGCATACAGGTCCTTTTCCCCCTGCTTGCTTGCCCATTTGGCGTAAGCGTGCTTCCCTTTTAAGAATGACTCTTGGGCCCTGCTTCTGTCCCCCTGCATTTCTTGGGTCATGCAGTCTCTGACTCCATCCAATCTTGGGTCCCAAGCCGCAATGTGAGGGGGCAATACTATGTTCCCCTTTAGGTCTGTCAGGAAATCCTCATCCGTCGCCCTGTCATTCTGCTGGTCCCTCATGTTGATGGTCATCCACCGCCAATTGGTGGGCTTTTGGAAGAAGGCAGGGTCTGTCCTTTTAAGAGTACAAGGGTACCAGTGCCCTGCAAAGTCGAGCTGACTGGTTTCCTTGGCCAAGAATTCCCAGCTCCTTCTCTCTCCACCTCATTATACATGGCCTTGAACCTGTTATGGGATGTGGAGTCCTTAAAGCTGTCCACGTCCATGGGGATCATCCTGATGACCCTATCTCCCCCCCAGATACCAGCAATCGATACAGCGCCTGCTTCGTTCACCTGGGCCATTGCCTTGGCCTCTCTGACCGTATATCCTACCATCCTTGCGTAATCGTGGTAGAGGAGGAGCACCGTGCTGGCCTCTACATACTTGTCAAAGTTTTCGGATGTCTCTCCTTCCCTCTGGAGGATGTCCTTCTGTGACTCACTGCGACTTCTCTGAGCATACTTGAAGGCCTCCTCCGGTAGATCGAAGCCCTTGCCCAGTACTGTGTAGCGATAGCTGCTGATTCTCCTCTGCTCTTCTTCAGCCTGGTGCTTCCGCCTCTCCTCAGCTTGCCTCTCCTCCTCTGCCTTCTTGGCCTCCTCTGCAGCTTTTCTGCCCAGTTCTTCCTGCCTCAGTCTGGCCTGTTCCTCCTCCTCCTTCTTCTTCTGTGCCTCCCGCTGTTGTTGGAGTCGTTGTGATTCCCAAGCGGAGATGGAGGATGATTCGACGTCTCCACGGAATTGCGAGTATTCTGCATGTGCCTCTTCCGCCCTTCTCTTCCTCTTGAGTTCCGACTTTTGAGTCATCCTGCTAAATCATAAACACAATGCAGTTAGTGAAGTCATGATATTTTGCCACTACTGAGTGCCCTTGATGAAGAGGAACGCGATCGAGAGAGTTCCTAGTATGAAATACCTGGTGTGAGTGAATATAAGGGAAAATGTAGTTAGAGAGAAGGTGAGTGTGAGCGCAAATTGAGTGTGTAATATGGTTATCAGAGATTTTCCGGCTGATCCCAAAACAATATACCACTCCCTCCAACTTAATTTTAAAGGTGGGCTGCCTGTCACAACTGTCACTAACTGTCACATCCCCCTCCAACTTATATGGAGACAGGACCTCCTGTCACCTTCCCATGTTTACTGAAGTGACAGTTAGGGCGGTGCCCCAGCCGCCCGAAGGTGGAACCGTTTCAACGCCCCTTTCGCATTGGTCAGCTGGTCTTGAAACTCCCAAGTGTCCCCAGAGGCATCGTAACCCTTCCATCGGATGAGGTACTTCATGACATATTTAGACGATCGACGGACCGATCGAGCGTCCAATATCTCATCGATCTCATATTCCTCAGGGTCGCCGTCGCGGACAGCGGGGACCGATCCCGGTTAGACAGGTAACCGACCTGTGAACAGTGTATCACCTTTGATGTATGGTTCCAGGAAGGAGACATTAAAGACCGGGTGACCCTTGTAGTCCGCTGACATGTTCAGTTTGTAAGCATTCTGACCAACCCGACGCACGACCGAATATGGACCGACCCAGACAGGGCCAAGCTTTTTCTAAACCACACCAGGGAGGTACAGGTGCTGAGAATGCAGTTTGACTAAATCGCCCTTAGAAAATGTCAGCTCCCGACGGTGTTGATTAGCGTATTTTTGTTGGTTTTCTTGGGCTGTGTGCAGGCTTTGTTGGAATTCTGACAAGGTGTCAGCAAACTCGTGAGTTAACTGGAGGGAGATCGGATTGTCAATCCATTCAGGGTGAGTTAAAGACTCCCCCAGTACATCTAAAGGAGACTTAGGGAGTCTACCCAGACTGAGTTCAAAAGGAGTCTTGCCCGTTGACGCGTGCACCGCACTGTTGACCGCAAACTGAATTTGAGGCAACAGGTCATCCCAATTATCTTGTTTTTGGTTAATATATGCTCTCAGCACCTCCTGCAGAACTCGGTTAGTTCTTTCAGTCTGCCCATCAGTCTGAGGGTGGTTTGCTGTGTTGAGCAGCTGTTCGACTCCCATTAACCCCATTAAAGCTCTCCAGAACTTAGAGGTAAATTTTGAGTCTCGATCTGAGATGATATTAGAGGGTAGCCCATGTTGGCATACTACATGGTTGTAGAACTGTCTCGCTGTTTCGAGTGCAGTTACTTTGACAGTTGTGGGGATGAAAATGACCATTTTTGTCAGTTTATCCACGACTACCGGTATCAAATCATGCCCATTAGCAGTTCGTGGCAGTGTGACCACCCAGTACATGGATATAGTTTCCCAGCGGCCCGCTGGGATGGGCAGCGGTTGCAAGAGAACTCTCGGTGGTGTGTGCCTAGACTTATTTCTTTGACACTGATCACAGGACTTGACATATTTCAAGACCTCCCGGGGCAACCCCTCCCAATGATAATGTTTTGCCAGTTTGCCAACAATTTTGGCCTGTCCCAAATGCCCCCCCAGTAAACTGTCATGTGCTTGACTCAATAAAAGGGACCTTATTTCCAAGTTATTAGGAATGACCAGCTTCAGCCTGCCTGAAGTGGTTTCAGTCACCCAGACCCCTCCCTTGAGCTTATACCCGAGTGCAGTAGCACGACACACACCAGTAGTGGGGCTGGGCTCAAATGTTGGGTCAGAAAGGTAGGCTTTCCTAAGTTGTTCAAGGAAGGACGTTTTCACCTTCAGTGAAGTGAGTGCACACAGGACTTTATCTACAGCATGCTGACTAAAGTTCCTTTCTTGCAAGTCAGGTCTTCTAGAGAGTGCATCAGCAGGATTGAACTTCCCTGGTTTGTAGCCGATCTGGACTTGGAACTGCTCCAGCATCTGGCTCCAGCGGTTCTCCCTCCTAAACAGCTTGGACTTCTTCTGAAAGTGGGTCAGAGCTAGATGATCTGTAATCACCTTAAAAGCTTTACCATGTAAGTATGCTCTCCACTGTTTGAGTACATGAATGATAGCTAGCAGCTCTTTATCATGCACTGAGTAATTAATCTCCGCTGGATTAAATATCATAGACTCATACAACACAAGATGCCACTCCTGCCGTACCTTACCATCCTTTGTGGTTTTGTCAGCAGGCTGCAACAAAATAGCACCCATGGCAAAGTCAGAGGCATCGGTAACCACTTGCACCGGTTTGCTGGGGTCATACACGACTAGCACTGGGGCAGAACAAAGGGCATCTTTAAGGGTCTGGAAGGCAGCCTGCTGCTCTTCCCCCCAAACATACCCTATGTCCTTTTTAGTAAGGTCAGTCAATTTTCTGGCCTTTGCGGAATAATTCTCAATAAATCTCCTATAGTAGTCAGCCAACCCGAGGAAGGATCTAACTTCAGAGACAGACTGTGGTACTGGCCAGTCCCTTATGGTCTGGACTTTCTTAGGATCCACACTGATGCCGTCTTTACTGACAACGTGGCCTAAGAATTCAATAATTTCTTTAAAGAAATCACACTTGCTCATTTTAGCATATAAGTAATTTTTTCTTAGAGTGTCCAGGACTGTCTTTAAGTGTTCAGCGTGCTGAGCTTCATCATTAGAGAAAATTAAAATATCATCCAGGAAACCTTGCACAAACTTATCTAAATAAGGTCTGAAAATGTCATTCATAGCACCCATGAAGGTAGCAGGAGCATTAGTCAGTCCAAATGGCATCACGTTGAACTCATAGTGTCCATAACGTGTGCGGAAGGCAGTCTTGTGTTCATCCCCTCAGCAACTCTGATTTGATGATAACCACTTTTGGGATCTATCTTACTGAACACCCTAGCACCAGACAGGACATCAAGCAAGTCCTTGATTCTGGGTAAAGCATACTTGTTCTTTACTGTAATTCTTTTCAGGGCTCTGTAATCCACACACATCCGCATACTGCCATCCTTTCTCTTAACAAATAGGATGGGTGCGCCGTAAGGTGATTCACTGGGAGAAATATAACCATTTTCCTCAAGCTCTGCAATCTGTGTTTTCAACTCCTCGCTCTCCACATAAGACAAGCCATAAGTGCGTTGCCAGGGTGGCTGACTCCCAGGTAATAAATCAATCCTATGATCTACTTCCCTCTTAGGGGGTAGTCCTGGAGGCATATTAAATACATCCGTGTACTGAGCAACAATTTTTGCAGCAGTAGGGTGCTCCGGAGGGCTTACCTTTTTCTCAACCACTTCTTCAGGTTGAGGAGGTACCTCTCTTAGCAGCAGACAGAACATTCTGTCTTCCTTCTGGTTCCAGCTTTTGACGAACTCCATTGCATCCAGCAACTTGCATCCTTTTGGAAGCCTCTTCTTTTCCTTCATTTGCCATCCACACAGGACAAGAGGAAGAGCACTGGTGGGTGCCAAGTCAGTCTGCCCATCACTGGCTCCTCTCACTTTAACTGTACCTCTGCTCCTACACACTTCAGCTAAATGTCTATTAAGCCAGGACTTGCCTAGCACGAGATCATAAAAGCCAGTGTTGAGTACCTCAAATGTAAGCGTTTCAGTTAGAACTGCAATGCCAGAACCTAACTGGACCTCAATAGGCTTGGTTATAACTCCTCCCGGGATACTTGAGGCATCTCCAAGGAATATTTTTCTATTCCCTTGGGTGACAGTAGGCAGCCTTAGCCGCTTAACTAAGTCCTTGTGGATAAAAGTATGTGACGCCCCTCCGTCAACAAATGCCCTCACCTTCCTGCCTGCAATCATGCAATGCAGTTGGATAGGGAGGACTGTCTTTTTTTGACTTTTGCATTGTTCTCCTGACTTAGCAAAGAAATGTTGGACATCAGGTGGAACAAGAACATCTAGAGTGTGCACTCTCTGGACGTCTATATTGCTGATGGTCTCCTTTATCTGGTTGTCAGGCATGCATAGTGAATCCAGTTCAGCAGGACCCATAATACCTGCTACGAGGGCAGCTAGTGACGACTCACTATCTCTAGCATCCTCACAGTCAGTAGACTGGATTACTGACTGTTGCTGTCTTTTAAAGGCTGGTCTTTTCTCTC
>WELA01003606.1:391652-439016 GCA_009602735.1 Mesotaenium endlicherianum
CGTGGCGGTCGATGAGGGGGACTACGGCCCTCTCCCTCAGACGCGGCTCGACGGCGCGCAAGAAGATCTCCGCGGCCTCCCGATCAGTGACAGTGCCGACATCGCGGCAGAGGTGCACCAAGCGGCGGTACATCATGCGGATAGTCTCGTTCTTGCGTCGGAAGAAATGGTGCAGCTCGTACACCTTCTCTTCAGTTGCAGCCTGGAACTCCGTCTTCAGGATGTTCCAGAAGGCTTGCACTGGATCAGCTAGCAGGGTTGCCACTGGTGGGTCCCCCACAAGCTCAGTGCGAGTCCGGAGCTCGGCCTCCTTCTCACGGAAGGTGTCGCGGGCCTCGTGCGAGAGGTAGCGCATAAGCGTGTCGAAGACGTCGCGCTTAGTCAATGTGGGTGTCTTGAGCTTTGCAGCCGCAAAGTCAGCCTGAAACTCTGAGATGGTATCTTCCAGATCACAGGTGCCTGGCCTACCGCTGAAGCGGTAGGCAGACCTGTCAGTCCTGACCTCGTGGTCACCTGCCATGGGATACCAGAAATTGTAGTGAGCCCACTGAGGAGATGGCTCAGAAGTAACTGCTGTGTGCTGGAGAGCCGGTTGCTCTTCCTCGGCGGGTTCAGTGATAGTGCTGAGATCTGAGTCTGAGTCTTCTCCACTAACCCCTTCGTAGTATGGCTGATAAGAAAGCCCACTACGGGTAGGCATACGCTCAAGGTTCTAATTGCTTGCAGGCAAAAAGAGATCTTTTAGAAGTAAGGGAAGTGTACTCTCCAGAGTGAGCACCTCAAGATTGTAATCTGGTAGGAAAACAACTAATGAAGTATGGCCTAAAAGATCACTGGAAGCACATCATGATCTTCAGAGTAGTCCTACGGCAAGGGTGTTACGTTTTTGCTTTTCGAGAGGATCTTTCCTCGGTATTCAAGGAATATTTAATTCAAGTGGAAGGAAAATCTGTATAATTGTGCAAATCGACGAATACTCGAAAGAGCGAAAATGTAAACTAACGTAGAATGTGTGCTTGTGAGAGTTGCACTCACAATGACTCTTGCAAGTATATATACTTGCAAATCTTGAGGCACTGGAGTGCTTCGAGTCACCACCTAGGGCACAGGTTCATGTTCAACGAAAACGGACGAAAGGTTACAAAACCGTTCGGCCGAATGCTCCAAACGAGCCGTTTGGACGTTTGGAGACTTTTCGACGGTTTTCCGAAATAACCGTTTCACGCCAAAGGGGCGTATTCGCGTTCACGCGACTTTTGAAAAGTCGCGATGGTTCGCGGAGTTGCGTACAGGTACTTTCGCCATGAACCGGTAGTTACGAATAACTACTTCGCCAATTGGTTAGGTGTGAACGTTTCAAACGACGAGACGCGGATTCAAATCCGCTCGGAGGCAAAGTCGCTTTGCATATTAATTGTTGTTTGAATTTTACGTCGCTTTCTTCGTATTAACGACTGGTCGTGAATGCGAAGTTTGTGACTGTGCATTATCCGAAATAATGACAATCAAATAAACTTAATCAATCCGTGATTTATTAAGTTATCATCTCATAATTAATCAAAGTAACTTTATGAATAATGATGTCGTACTTTTGCGAAGTAGTTGAGTTACGTTACGACGCTTTTTGCAATAGTATCTTGGTCGTTTCGCCAATCGACCAGGAATTAATCGACACACACGTGTGACAAATAATTGAATGTGATGCAATCATTTATCAAATAATATGATAAAAAGTATAACGTACTTTAGGTAATTGGGAAAACGTCCCAAATACGCCTAAAATAGCTCGGATCGTTACAAAGGGCTTAAGCTGTGACTTTGCTCACCACTTGTGAAGTTCTTCAAGTGACTGGAAGCCTGGAGGGCTTGCTCTTCACAAGAGAGTAACTCAGTGGTCCTGAAAACACAAGAGATAAAAGTATAAATTTTACTGATAATCTCTGTTACTTACACCTGGCATAATGGACTTCTAAAAGATGTCTCTTCTAGGGACATCTCTAGTATTTATACTCCTGGAAATCCGGCGGGGTACGCGGCGGATCCAATGCATGTAGTCACTCTAGGAGGCTCTCCTGTGTCCACTAATGTGTTCAAGGCATGTACCAGCACTCCTATAGGCTAAGCATAACTCAAACCAATCAAAGCAAGGTGCGTAGCATATGCTACGTGTCCCTCATTGGCCGAGCTTACCTTGGGTGATTCTACCTAGATAGCGCCTCAAAAGTGGATCTGAAGGAGTAGGTGATGCAGTCACCAAGTTATAGCCTCAATGATGCACATATACTATGGAAATGCAAAGCTTATGTAGGCTAAGGGGCTCGCAAATTTGTACGCACAAGCTAGGGGTTTTAACGGGTCACGAATAGGCAAGAATGTGCACATTGAAACACAAATTGCCCTTTGGTGAGGATCCGCTAGGGGCCGGTAGGTGACGCGGACTAGATCGCTCATATCGCGCGCGATACATGACCACATGACGCAAACCCGGTGCCATTCGGAAGGTGACTCGACGCGCTACACTTTGGTGACTTGGAGATTGAGAAAAGGTCAACGTATGGATGCGTAAAGTCTATGCAAAGTTGGCCTTCCTAGGTTGATGGTTCACACATGTGGAGCTCGGTTTCGTGCGGCAACCTCGACTCAATAAATCATGACACCTGCTACGAAAGCAGCTAGTGACGACTCACTATCTCTAGCATCCTCACAGTCAGTAGATTGGATTACTGACTGTTGCTGTCTTTTAAAGGCTGGTCTTGTCTCTCGACTTTTGGGAGGTGCTTGTCTGGACACTGCTCTCTGAAGTGACCTAGCTGCTGGCAATGGAAGCAAATCGATTTGCTGAGGCTGGTCTCGGCTTAGTCCTACCACCACCTCTTCCATAGCCGCCTCGAGGAAAACCGCCTCTACCTCTAGACTGTATGGCATTATACTCATTCTCATATCCATCACCCTGATCATCCTCAGCCTGGTCTCCTTCAATTGCATTGTAGGAACCGTGGGGCGTTTTGTCAATCTTAGACACCAAAGCATTACTCTGGCGCTTGTGATTGAACTGCTGCTGATCCCAGGCATCAGCATCCTGGATCAAGTCAGCCAGTTTCTCATACTTCTTCTCAGCGAAATGACCAAAGACTTCGGATTTCAAGCCATACCTGAAGTATGCTATCCTATACCGTTCTGGCAAGTCTGGCTGCTTCATCATGTTCTCCAGGAACTTTTGAGCAAACTCAACAATTGAAGTGGTCGGCTTCAATGTCAGGGAGATCATCGCAAAGATAGCTTTCTCCTGCTGGTTGATGACATCAAACTTCTCATGCAACTTATCGACAAATTCTACCCACGTAGGGTCACCGAGTTGCCGAGCCTTACGCTCTCCTTTCCATTAAAGCCACCAGTCTGCGGCACTGCCTTTTAGTAGCGCACCGGTGTGCCTGACCTTCTTGTAATCTTGTAGTTCTGGGTAGTTCTCCAGCCACTGCTCAACATCCGCGAGAAACTTGATCAGGTAATATTTCCTGTTTCCCTCAGGATCATATTCTAGGGGAGGTTTCGGCTTGGGCTTACTAGGCCCTCGGCCACCACCACGAGTGGTTTGAGAACCCAGTTGGTCTTTGTCCCGCAGCAAAGACATTATGATTCTTTTGTCCTCCTGTTGGGACTGATACATGGTCGCCATTTGCGACTGCATTTGAACGAACAATGCTCCCAAGTCTACACTCTGGGGTGGTAGTCTAGCAAATGCAGCAGCAGCATTGGCATCTACTCGCTGAGTAGTGTCCTCAACAGTCCCTCTCGCTCCTGCAGCAGCAATTCCTGCCGCATTCAGCCGGTCACGTATCTGACCCAGGGGTACATTGTGTTGTACAGCAGGAGGTGGGTTCGGAACATTGGCCCTTGATGCCATAAGTTCTTCAACAGTGCGCTCATCAGCTGGCTGTCCTTCCCTCCTTCCTCTATCTTCAGCGGCCTTTGCTAACTGTTCAGCTTCTAATCTGGCTCTCTCCTCCTCAGCTTGCTGTGCTGCGACTGCGGCAATGGCAGTTGCCTCATCTGCAGCCTCTCTAGCTGCAGTATCTGCCACTGCTTCAGAATAGGTACGGGTTCCCGCTACATCGCTTTCCGCCTGGTTTTCAACATTCTCGTTATTCTGGTTCTCCATGTCTCGGGAGTTGCTAGTTTGAGACCTCGTCCTTACCATACAAAGAAGACTGTGATAACTGCTCCGATACCACTGAAATGAATCGACTTACCAAATAGGCGATTAATAATTAATAAAGATCTTTATATCAGCAAGTAATCTTTATGGTATTTTTCGTAAACTGGTTCAACGGCAAAGGACAACACTCTAGCAGTGAATAATACTTCGTAAGTCAAATGCGAGTAAACTAGCATCAATAATGCAAATCAGTAAACTCATACATAAGCAAGGTTGGAAGACAGTGCGTATCAATGTGTAATGAATCAGTATATTAGTTGATATAATATTCATTTAAATATAATGTTCTGTCTGCTGCTAAGAGAGGTACCTCCTCAACCTGAAGAAGTGGTTGAGAAAAAGGTAAGCCCTCCGAAGCACCCTACTGGTGCAAAAATTGTTGCTCAGTACACGGATGTATTTAATATGCCTCCAGGACTACCCCTTAAGAGGAAAGTAGATCATAAGATTGATTTATTACCTGGTAGTCAACCACCCTGGCAACGCACTTATGGCTTGTCATATGTGGAGAGCGAGGAGTTGAAAACACAGATTGCAGAGCTTGAGGAAAATGGTTATATTTCTCCCAGTAAATCACCGTACGGCGCACCCATCCTATTTGTTAAGAAAAAGGATGGCAGTATGCGGATGAGTGTGGATTACAGGGCCCTGAACAGAATTACAATAAAGAACAAGTATGCCATACCCAGAATCGAGGACTTGCTTGATACCCTGTCTGGTGCTAAGGTGTTCAGTAAGATAGATCTCAAGAGTGGTTATCATCAAATCAGAATTGCTGAGGGGGATGAACACAAGACTGCCTTCCGCAGACGTTATGGACACTATGAGTTCAACGTGATGCCATTTGGACTGACTAATGCTCCTGCTACCTTCATGGGTGCTATGAATGACATTTTCAGACCTTATTTAGATAAGTTTGTGCAAGGTTTCCTGGATGATATTTTAATTTTCTCTAATGATGAAGCTCAGCACGCTGAACACTTAAAGACAGTCCTGGACACTCTAAGAAAAAATTACTTATATGCTAAAATGAGCAAGTGTGATTTCTTTAAAGAAATTATTGAATTCTTAGGCCACGTTGTCAGTAAAGACGGCATCAGTGTGGATCCTAAGAAAGTCCAGACCATAAGGGACTGGCCAGTACCACAGTCTGTCTCTGAAGTTAGATCCTTCCTCGGGTTGGCTGACTACTATAGGAGATTTATTGAGAATTATTCCGCAAAGGCCAGATTATTGACTGACCTTACTAAAAAGGACATAGGAAATGTTTGGGAGGAAGAGCAGCAGGCTGCCTTCCAGACCCTTAAAGATGCCCTTTGTTCTGCCCCAGTGCTAGCCGTGTATGACCCCAGCAAACCGGTGCAGGTGGTTACTGATGCCTCTGACTTTGCCATGGGTGCTATTTTGTTGCAGCCTGCTGACAAAACCACAAAGGATGGTAAGGTACGGCAGGAGTGGCATCCTGTGTTGTATGAGTCTATGAAATTTAATCCAGCGGAGATTAATTACTCAGTGCATGATAAAGAGCTGCTAGCTATCATTCATGTACTCAAACAGTGGAGAGCATACTTACATGGTAAAGCTTTTAAGGTGATTACAGATCATCTAGCTCTGACCCACTTTCAGAAGAAGTCCAAGCTGTCGAGGAGGGAGAACCGCTGGAGCCAGATGCTGGAGCAGTTCCAAGTCCAGATCGACTACAAACCAGGGAAGTTGAATCCTGCTGATGCACTCTCTAGAAGACCTGACTTGCAAGAAAGGAACTTTAGTCAGCATGCTGTAGATAAAGTCCTGTGTGCACTCACTTCACTAAAGGTGAAAAAGTCCTTCCTTGAACAACTTAGGAAAGCCTACCTTTCTGACCCAACATTTGAGCCCAGCCCCACTACTGGTATGTGTCGTGCTACCGCACTCGGGTATAAGCTCAAGGGAGGGGTCTGGGTGACGGAAACCACTTCAGGGAGGCTGAAGCTAGTCATTCCTAATAATTTGGAAATAAGGTCTCTCTTACTGAGTCAAGCTCATGACAGTCTCCTGGGTGGACATTTGGGGCAGGCCAAAACTGTTGGCAAACTGGCAAAACATTATCATTGGGAGGGGTTACCCCGGGAGGTCTTGAAATATGTCAAGTCCTGTGACCAGTGTCAGAGAAATAAGTCTCGGCACACTCCACCCGGAGGTCTCTTGCAACCGCTGCCCATCCCAGCTGGACGCTGGGAAACTATATCCATGGACTGGGTGGTCTCACTACCAAGAACTGCCAATGGGCATGATTCCATACAGGTAGTCGTGGATAAACTGACAAAAATGGTCATTTTTATCCCCACAACTGTCAAAGTAACTGCACTCGAAACAGCGAGACTGTTCTACAACCGTGTAGTATGCCAACATGGGCTCCCTTCTAATATCATCTCAGACAGAGACTCGAAATTCACCTCTTAGTTCTGGAGAGCTTTAATGGGGTTAATGGGAGTCCAACAGCTTCTCAGCACAGCAAACCACCCTCAGACTGATGGGCAGACTGAAAGAACTAACCGAGTTCTGCAGGAGGTGCTGAGAGCATATATTAACCAAAAACAAGATAATTGGGATGACCTGTTGCCTCAAATTCAGTTTGCGGTCAACAGTGCGGTGCACGCGTCAACGGGCAAGACTCCGTTTGAACTCAGCCTGGGTAGAGTCCCTAAGCCTCCTTTAGATGTACTGGGGGATTCTTTAATTGACCCTGAAGGGATTGGCAACCCGCTCTCCCTCCAGTTAACTCAGGAGTTTTCTGACACCCTGTCCAAAGTCCAACAAAACCTGCACAAAGCCCAAGAAAACCAACAAAATACGTTAATCAACACCGTCAAGAGCTGACATTTTCTAAGGGCGATTTAGTCAAACTGCATTCTTAGCACCTGTACCTCCCTGGTGTGGTCAAGAAAAAGCTGGGCCCTGTCTGGGTCGGTCCATATTCGGTGGTACGTCGTGTCGGTCAGAATGCTTACAAACTGAACATGTCAGCTGACTACAAGAGTCACCCGGTCTTCAATGTCTCCTTCCTGGAACCATACATCAAAGGTGATGCACTGTTCACAGGTCGGTTACCTGTCCAACCGGGACCAATCCCCGCTGTCAGGGACGGCGACTCTGACAAATATGAGGTTGAGGAGGTTTTAGACGCGCGCTCGGTCCGCCGATCGTCTAAATATGTCATGAAATACCTCATTCAATGGAAGGGTTACGATGCCTCTGGGGACACTTGGGAATTTAAGGACCATTTGACCAATGCCAAAGAAGCGTTGAAACGGTTTCACCTTTGGGCCGCTGGAGCCCCTTCATAACTGTCATTTCAGTTGAAACGAAAATGTGACAGGCGGTCTTGTCTCCATTTAAGTTGGAGGGGAAAATATATGACAGTTAGTGAGCGAGCGCGATAAAGGGACAGTTACGTGAATCCTAAGTGTCAGCATAGTGACAGAGGGGACAGCCTGGCCCACATGAAGCACCTTGAGCGGAAGGAAGGAACTTAACTCACCCTCAAACACATTCATATGTTTATGTTTAGCGCACCGCAACTACGTCAACTTTTAGCAATCACTTTGTAAGGTAAACAGGAGCGAATCCACTATACTAATAATAACATACTTCCTGCAATCCCTATGACAAAGGTCCACATCCTACTAACTTGTGCCCTGGTTACATGTACAGGATGGCTCCCACCACACAAAAGGAGGACAGAAAGCGCAAGGCAGAAGAAGCCAGGAGGACAATGGAGCAATACCAGAAGGAGCTGGCGGCGACGTCCCTCACCAGGAGAGAACAAGAGAGGGTCCGCAGACAACAAGAGGCGGCAGAAGAGGCACAAAGGAAGAAGGATCAGAAAGCGAAAAACCTCAGGAAAGCTGAGGAGGCGAGAAGGAAGAAACAACAAGAAGAAGCGGTAGCGGTAGAGGAGGAGAAAAGGAAAAAGATGGAAGCGGACAAACAGAAGAGCTTGGCCACTTACAGGTATACTGTGGTGGGTGGCCAAAACTTCGATAACCTGAAAGAAGCATTGTTGGCAGCCCAGGAGATCAACAAGCTGGAACAGACAACACTGCTACAGAGGGAAGGAGCTGCAGCACTGGATAGGTACACCGAGACACACACTGGTGTGGTCCTTTACGAAGATTATGCTAAGATGGTGGGCTATACGGCAGAGCAGGCCCGGTACCTTGCAGATGACTCAGAAGACAAGCCGGTCTCCATACCAGGAATAGTGGGAGATCAGAGACTCATCCGGATGGTGAGCATGCGGCCCGATAGCTTTAAGGATACGGTATTCTACCTCACACTACTGCCAGCTTACAATGAAGTAGAGAGAAGGAGCTAGGAGTACTTGGCCAGGGAAGCAGGACAGCAGATGTTCTCTCCCCACTGGTTCCCGTGTAAACTGAGGAAGGCTGAGCACGGACCCCAGTACTACCAGCAGCCAACAGACTGGAGGTGGATGACCGTCACAAATAAGAAGCAGGAGTGTGATCGAGCCCAACCGGATGACTTCCACTATGGCCTAGACGGCTATCTCATCCTACCACCTCACATTGCCCCTTGGGATCCCAGGCTGAATGGATGCCTGAGCAATATGAATGCAGAGACCAAGGAGCATAGGAGGAGGGGAAGAGACTACTTCTCTAAGGGAAAGCATGCCTTTGTCAAATGGGCAAAGAATGCAGGCCGGATAGATATCAGCAGGCTGAAGGCCAAGCAACCTCCAGCGCGCCCTAAGAAAGGGAGGTCGGTAGACTACTCCATGTCTACTAGGGAGCAGGACGACTTAGTGGACGAGACCCCTACTCTCTCCGAGGAGGAGGATGAGGAGGATNAAACGATGAAGAAGAAGAACAAGGCAGAGGAGAAGCATCAGCAGCTGGTACTCAGGATACCCAGGGGCAGGCAGGGGTCTTTATCGAGGGGCCTGAATCTTTATTAATTGTTAATCGCCTATTGGGTAAGTCGATTCATTTCACTAACCTTCTTATTTTATACACGACTTTTCTTAATAAAGTGATTCTTTTCCACTCCTCTCTCATGTAGCCCTTCTACTCTTGCAAGGGTGGCATACCACCAAGCCTCTCCACCTTGTGTATGC
Organism: Mesotaenium endlicherianum; assembly: GCA_009602735.1. Taxonomy (NCBI): domain Eukaryota; kingdom Viridiplantae; phylum Streptophyta; class Zygnematophyceae; order Zygnematales; family Mesotaeniaceae; genus Mesotaenium; species Mesotaenium endlicherianum. The sequence goes on from WELA01003606.1 coordinate 400,985, forward strand.
AAGTCCTCGTGCACGCTTCCACTCGCGGGTGAGGGTGCGTGAGTGTGTATGGGCGCACTCCCTGCACCCTTCCCCCTTTCACCTTACAATACTCATACTTGGCATTAGGAATCCTACTAGAAAAGTGCCTATGGATAAATCGACCTTCATAAGAGGGTTGAGCTGAGGTAGTTCTTGTTGCCACCCTAGAGGGGCCAGCCTCGTTGGGATGCTGAAATGAACACATTTCATCCATGACTTCTAAGTAAGTCTCAAACCTATCTGCAGTATTATTGTCCATCTTTATCATAATGAAAATATTCGCAATCAACCCATCCCATATGCCCCAATATGCTTGATGCCACCACTTCCTATTCACCAATACTCTCTCAACACCATAGTTCCTCTTTAGACACAAAGAATCAACCTGGTCTACAGCGTCCTTGTACAAGTTGTAATGCTCAACAACTTTAGGAGCAGGAAGCATACGCCTAAGTTTACCATCTCTCCTGCTCTGTGTTGTAGGGGCTAATCCTGCAGTTGTAGAAAGAAAAGCACAAGATTTCTTGTCCTGCCACGTGCATGCTATCATAGGAGGATTTTCACATATGACAGCCTTCCAATGACCCTTAGGATGACTGTTAGGCTTCATCCACACCTCCTCAGCCGGGAAATTCTTTCTATTAGTAATGACTGTGCCTGTAGCACCATGACCAAGTCTAGGTAACTGTTGAGAAAAGTTAGGAGATGTGATTCCTCTATCACAATAAGAGTGAATAATCTACCAACAGGAAGCATTGCTACAAGGTCTAGAACCTCATCACTCTTCAAGCCATCTCTTTCCACTCTATCATATATGATGAATGCATAACAAAATTATTTGATAGCATCACACACAGTAAAGGATTCAATACCATACTTGTAAGGCTTGCTCGAGTTATATATTCTAATAGGACACTGCCTATTCCTAATTGGAATGGTCCTCTCATTAACAGTCAAAGTTGCTCCTGGACTATAGTACTTCTTGAAGGTGCTCATGAGAAGGTCAGTGAATGGTTTCAATTGCCACAGTTTGTACTCTCTAGAGGTTGTAGGAAAGCACTTTCTATTCTTATTATCCTTCACATGGAAGTACCGTCTATTGTCTTTGAATCTATTTCTAGACATGAACCGGCCGAAGCTAGGAAGAGTAATGGGCCCTTTCACTAAGCACTTCCAATAGCACTTGAGACTAGGAAGAGCATGCAGGCCCATACCCATGCACAAACCATGAAAAATAACAAACTCAGTGGTAGTACGAGGCACCCAACCTCTAGCACCATGTACTGCAGCATATGGATTTGTCTCTCTTGCTAATTCCTCAGAAAAGCAAATGGGCATGAACAGACAAAGAACACCAAAGGGGAACAAGCCTCTAAAGGTCTTGTCTGCTATGCCTGTGAGACCATGATGATGGTCTGTAGAACGCTTCAGCAACATGTCGCTGTAGGTCTCACCGAGTGCTGGCAGCTTCCAGTTCCACTCATCTGGTTGAGAATCTCCAATTGCCTCCGTGTCTTCTACCAAGCCTAGGGGCAATACGTGCTCCTCCTCTTCTTTGGAGCTGCTGCTGTTCTCTTCATTGGCACTGGCACCATCAAAATCAGAATCCAAGACCTTAGACTTGCCCTTCTCTAGCCTATTTGCTGCCACCTGCCCTTTTCTGAACTTGCTCCTCCCGGCAGGAGCAGCTATCTTATTAGTCTTGAATGGGCGGCCTCTCTTTCTCTTGTCGGCTTGAGAAGAAGGCTGAGTATCAGACTCAATGTTTGTTTTGGGAAGGTTGGTCAAAGTCAAGCAAAGTAGGCTCCAGTGGCTGGTCTACAGCAGGTTGTGCAGACTGTGAAGTTTGCACTTTGGCCGGTCTCTCCTTGAACACTCTAGGCACAAGCACTTCATCAAATTAATCAAATGGCCTCAAGTGGGCCTCTACGAAGTCTGCAGTGAACGTTATCTTCTTACAATCAAACGCGAACAAGACTTCATAGAGCAACTCTCCCTTCTTTCCCTCTTTCTTCTTCACGACCTCTCCTCTCAACACGAACTTCTCGCAATTATCCTCAAACTGCTCATATGCCCAACGACGACCAAAGTGAAATGAATCGACTTACCAAATAACAATTAATGAAGATCTTTATATCAGCAAGTAATCTTTATGGTATTTTCTGTTGATTGATTAAACAGCAAAAAGACAACACACTAGCAATGGACAATACTCGTTAGTCAAATGGAAGTAAACTAACCTCAATAATGCAATCAGTAAACTCACACATAAGCAAGGCTAGGAGACAGTGCATATCAATGGCTTCTAGCCTTGGATTCAGATCTCTTTCAGTAAGCTGTACGAGAGAGTTGGCCTTGTTTTCGAATGCCAAACTCAAGGGCAATACCCAGCATATGTACATGGAATGAGTTTACTGTTCAACGGCAAGTGCGATGGCACCGCCTACCTGGGAGTTAACCACGTTGGTAGGACCTCGGTTAACCAAATCCACCGCCATCTCCCATCATCCCGAATCGCCATCCATCCTAAGGATGTCATCTGGCCATTCATCTAGCACACCACACCTAGATGCATATCTAGGCAATTTGCTGCTACCAAGTACGGAAGGCAACTGGCTGTCAAAAAATGTGTCAGCAAGCTGACCTAGTAGACTTCAGCCTGCTGCTCCCGGCTGAGTCATTAAACTAATAATTATATAAAGTCTAGCTGACTCAATACTAACTAAAGTTCAGCAGGCTGAACTTATTTAACTATTATATTTAAATGAATATTATATCTACCAACATACACATTCATTACACAAAGAAAACAGTAAATATGTAGATAAGCAGTCCTAGGAAGTGACCCTGAGAATTTTCTCCGGCAGCCATGGCGGATGAAGTAAGAACTTCAACGAAGAAGAAGACTGTCTTGTTGCTAATTCTCGCGAATGTGCTTCATTCGCAATGTCAATTTCAAGATTTGCCAGTACTTTAAATGTTACAGTTTGAGTTGTAACTTCGTCCGAATTCGCCGGATTCAGTCGTCGATTTAATCGCAGATTCTGTGGCACATGTGTGATCGTTTAAGACAATTTTTTTTTAAAATGGACAAATATGCAGAAAATGGTAGTCGAAACCAGCAAGGTCTCTAAATACAACCAAATATGTCATATGCACCCTATAAGGTGCACCGGGCCATCTAGTGTTAAGTTCAGCATGCTGAACTTTAGTCAACATTCAGTCTGCTGGACTTTATATACTTATCAGTTTAATGACTCAGCCGAGAGCAGCAGGCTCAAGTCAACTTAGGTTAGCTTCTTGGCACATTCTTTGACAGCCAGCTGACTTCCATACTCGATAGCAGCAAACTGCCTAGATATGCATCTAAGTGTGATATGCTAGATGAACGGCCAGATGACATCCTTGGGATGGATGGCGATTCGGGATGATGGGAGATGGTGGTGAATTTGGTTAACCGAGGTCCTACCAACGTGGTTAACTCCCGGGTAAGCGGTGCCATCGCACTTGCCATTGAACAGTAAATTCATTCCATGTACATATGTTAGACATTGCTTTCGAGTTCGGCATTCGGAAACAAGGCCAACTCTCTTGTACTACTTACTGAGAGATATTTGAATCCAAGGCGAGAAGCCATTGATACGCACTGTCTTCTAGCTTTGCTTATGTATGAGTTCACTGATTGCATTATTGATGCTCGTTTACGTAAATTTGACTTGCGAGTATTGTCCACCGCTAGTACGTCTGTCTTTTGCTGTTTCATCAGTTAACGAAAAATACCATAAAGATTACTCGCTGATATAAAGATCTTTGTTAATTGTTAATCGTCTATTGGTAAGTCGATTCATTTAAGTGGTATCGACACAATTATCACAGTAGTCGTGTATGGTGAGGACTAGGTCTCAAACTAGCAACTCTTCAAAAGAGGTGAGGATAATGATAACATTGTAGAAGGGCAGGACAAAAGTCGCGTCTTTGGATCCCATACCCGCTTGGAAACAGTGCACGATGCAGGAGCTAAAGAAGCTGCTGAGCAGGCTGCAGCTATTGTTGCAGTAGCAGCCCAGTGGGCTGAGGATGAGCGTTTAGCCAAAGAGGTAGAGGAGGCAGTAAACAGGAGAGCCCTTGATGAAAGGATGGTGGAAGAGCAGATGACAAAATGGGCCAATCTCTGAACCAACCTCCTGTGCCTACTGTTATACCTCTCCCTCAAATTCGCAGACAGTTGAGCGTAACAGGCATAGCCGGAGCGGCAGCAATGGGGAATCCCGAAGCTGCTGCTAATTGAGCTAATGTTGCTGCTGCTGCGTTTGCCGAGCTACCACCTCGGAATGTAGATCTGGGAGCTTTATTTGTTCAGATGCAATCGCAAATGGCGAGCATGTATCAATCCCAACAAGAGGACAAAAGAATCATGATGGCATTGCTGCGTGACAGGGACCAACTGGGTTCTGAAACCACCAGTGGTGGTGGCAGAGGGCCTAGTAAGCCCAAGCCAAAGCCTCTCCAGGACTATGATCCTGAGGGAAACAAAAAGTATTAGCTAATCAAGTTTCTCGTTGATGTTGAGCAGTAGCTGGAGAACTACCGCTGCAGGATTACGAGAAGGTCAGTACATCGGTGCTCTTCTGAAAGGCAGTGCAGCAGACTGGTGGCTGTATTGGAGAGGAGAGCGTAAGGCTCAGCAGCTCGGTGACCCTACTTGGGTAGAGTTTGTCTAGAAATTGCATGAGAAGTTTGATGTCATCAATCAGCAGGACAAAGCTATCTATGCAATGATCTCTTTGACACTGAAGTAGACCACTTCAGTTCCTGAGGTTGCTCAAAAGTTCCAGGAGAACATGATGAAGCAGCCAAATTTGCCAGATTTGCCAGATTTGCCAGATTTGGTGTCTGAGATTGTCAAAAAGCCCCACGGTTCCTACAATGCACTTGAAAAAGACCAGGTTGAGGACGATCAGGGTGATGAGTATGAGTATCAGTATAATGCTATGCAGTCTAGAAGGAGAGGTGATTACTCTTGAGGTGGCTATGGAAGAGGTGGTGGTAGGACCAAGCCGAGACCAGCCTCAGCAAAATCTGTTTGTTACCATTGCCAGCAGCTGGGTCACTACAGAAAGCAGTGTCCAGTCAAGCACCTTCCAAAGGTTGAGAGAAAGGACCAGCCTTTAAAAGACATCAACATTCAGTAATCCAGTCTACTGACTGTGAGGATGTTAGAGATAGTGAGTCGTCACTAGCTGCCCTCGTAGCAGGTATTATGGGTCCTGCTGAACCGGATTCACTATGCATGCCTGACAAATAGATAAAGGAGACCATCAGCAATATAGATCTTCAGGGAGTGCACAGTCTGGATGATCTTGTTCCACCTGATGTCCAACATTTCTTTGCTAAGTCAGGAGAACAATGCGAAAGTCAGGAAAAGTCAATCTCCCCCATTTTCTTGGAATGTATGATTGCAGGTAGGAAGGTAAGGGCATTTGTTGACAAAGGGGCGTCACATACTTTTATCCACAAGGACTTAGTTAAGCGACTAAGGCTGCCTACTGTCACCCAAGAGAATAGAAAAATATTCCTTGGAGATGCCTCAAGTATCCCGGGAGGAGTTATAACCAAGCCTATTGAGGTCCAGTTAGGTTCTCGCATTGTAATTCTAACTGAAACGCTTACATTTGAGGTACTCAACACTGGCTTTTATGATATCGTGCTAGGCAGGTCCTGGCTTAACAGACATCAAGCTGAAGTGTGTTGGAGCAGAGGTACAGTTACAGTGAGAGGAGCCAATGATGGGAAGACTAACTTGGCACCCACCAGTGCTCTTCCTCTTGTCCTGTATGGATGGCAAATGAAGGAAAAGAAGAGGCTTCCAGAAGGATGCAAGTTGCTGAATGTAATGGAGTTCATCGAAAGCTGGAATCAAAAGGAAGACAGAATGTTATGTCTGCTGCTAAGAGAGGTACTCCCTCAACCTCAAGAAGTGGTTAAGAAAAAGGTGAGCCCTCCGAAGCACCCTACTGCTGCAAAAATTGTTGCTCAGTATACTGATGTTTTTAATATGCCTCCAGGATTGCCCCCTACGAGGGAAGTAGATCATAGAATTGATTTATTACCTGGAAGTCAACCACCTTGGCAACGCACTTATGGCTTGTCTAATGTGGAGAGCGAAGAGTTGAAAATACAGATTGCAGAGCTGGAGGAAAATGGTTATATTTCCCCCAGTAAATCACCTTATGGCGCACCCATCCTATTTGTTAATTAGAAGGATGGTAGTATGCGAATGTGTGTGGATTATAGAACTCTTAACAAAAACAAAATTACAGTAAAGAACAAGTATGCTTCACCCACAATTGAGGACTTGCTTGATGTCCTGTCTGGTGCTTAAGTGTTCTTTAAGATAGATCTCAAGAGTGGGTATCATCAAATCAAAATTGCTGAGGGAGATCAACACAAGACTGCCTTCCGCACACGTTATGGACATTATGAGTTCAACGTGATGCCATTTGGACTGACTAATGCTCCTGCGACCTTCATGAGTGCTATGAATGACATTTTCAGACCTTATTTAGATAAGTTTGTGCAAGTTTTCCTGGATGATATTTTAATTTTCTCTAATGATGAAGCTCAGCACACTGAACACTTAAAGACTGTCATTGTAGCGATCTGAGCTTTTTAGGCGTGTTTGGGACGTTTTCCCGATTACCTAAAATATGTTATATTATTTATCATACATTATTTGATAAAGATTGCATCAGATTGAATTATTCGCCACACGTGTGTGCCGATTAATTCCCGGTCGATTGGCGAAACGACCGAGATAATATTGCAAAAAGCGTCGTAACATAATTCGACTACTTCGCAAAAGTACGACATAATTATTCATGAAGTTACTTTGATTAATTATGAGATGATAACTTAATTAATCATTGTTATTTTAATTGTCACAGATTTTGGATTTTAATGCACAGTCACAGATTTTGGATTTACGACCAGTCGTTTATAGGAACAAACAGTTGTAAAAGTCAAACGACACATAATATGCAAAGCGACTTTGCATCCGAGCGGATTCAAACCCGCGACCCGTCGTTTGAAACGTTCACACCTAACAGCTTGGCAAAGTGGTTTTTATAACTACCGATTCATGACGAAAAGCATGTGTACGCGACATCGCAAACAGTCGCAACTTTTTGGAAAGTCGCAAGAACGCGAAAACGCCCGTTTGGCGCGAAACGGTTTTTCAAAAACCGTCAAAAAGTCTCCATACGGTCAAACAGCGCGTTTCGAGCATTCAGCCGAAATGGGTTGTACCCCTTCGCCTGTTTTCGTTGACATGAATCTGTGCTTTAAGTGGTGACTCGAAGCACTCCAGTGCCTCACGTCGTGCAGGTATAAATACGTGCAGAGTCATTGTGAGTGCAACTCTCAGAAGCACACATTCTACGTTAGTTTTCATTTTCGCTTTTTTGAGGATTTGTCAATTTGCACAAGTATATAGATTTTCTTTCCACTTCATTTAAATATTCCTTGAATACCGAGGAAAGATCCTCTCAAAAAGCAGAAACGTTACAGTCATGGACACTCTGAGAAGAAATCAGTTATATGCTAAAATGAGCAAGTGTAATCTCTTTAAGGAAAGTATTGAATTCTTGGGCCACGTTGTCAGTAAGGAAGGCATCATTGTGGATCCTACGAAAATCCAAACCATAAGGGACTGGCAAATATCGGAGTCTGTCTCAGAAGTCAGATCCTTCCTTGGGGTTGGCTAACTAATACAGGAGATTCATTGAAAATTATTCTACAAAGGTCAGTAAACTGACTGACCTTACTAAGAAGGGCATAGGGTATGTGTGGGGGGAAGAGCAGCGAGCTGCCTTCCAGACCCTTAAAGATGCTCTTTGTTTTGCCCGAGTCTTAGCTGTGTATGACCCCAGCAAACCTGTGAAGGTGGTTACTGATGCTTTTGACTTTGCCATGGGTGCTATTTTGTTGCAGCCTGCTGACAAAACCAAAAAGGATGGTACGGTAGAGCAAGAGTGGCACCCGGTGCTGTATGAGTCTATGAAATTCAACCCACCTAAAATTAACTACTATGTGCATGATAAAGAGCTGCTTGCTATCATTCATGTGCTCAAACAGTGGAGCGCATACTTACATGGTAAAGCTTTTAAAGTGATTACATATCACCTAGCTCTGACTCACTTTCATAAGAAGTCCAAGCTGTTGAGGAGGGAGAACCGCTGGAGCCAGATGCTGGAGCAATTCCAAGTCCAGATTGACTACAAACCAGGGAAGTTGAATCCTGCTGATGCACTCTCTAGAAGACCTGACTTGCAAGGAAGGAACTTTAGTCAGCATGCTGTAGACAATGTTCTTTGTGCACTCACTTCACTAAAGGTGAAAAAGTCCTTCCTGGAACAACTTAGGAAAGCTTACCTTTCTGACCCAACATTTGAGTCCAGCCCACCGATAATGTGTGTCCTGCTACTGCACTCGGGTATCGGCTAAAAGGAGGGGTCTGGGTGATTGAAACCACCTCAGGCAGGCTGAAGCTGGTCATTCCTAATAACTTGGAAATAAGGTCACTCTTATTGAGTCAAGCACATGACAGTTTGCTGGGTGGGCATTGGGGCAGGCAAAAACTGTTGGCAAACTGGCAAAACATTATCATTGCGATGGGTTGCCTCGGGAGGTCTTGAAATATGTTAAGTCTTGTGATCAGTGTCAAAAAATTAAGTCTAGGCACACACCACTCGGGGGGCTATTACAACCACTACCCATCCCACCTGGACGCTGGAAAACAATATCCATGGACTGGGTGGTAAAACTACCAAGAATTGCCAATGGGCATGATTCTATACTGCTAGTAGTGAATAAACTGACAGAAATGGTCATTTTCATCCCCACCACTGTCAAAGAAACTGCCCTTAAAACTGCGAGACAATTCTACAACCATGTAGTATGCCAACATGGACCACCCTCTAATATTATTTCAAACAGAGATTCAAAAGTTACCTTTAAGTTCTGGAGAGCTTTAATGAGATTAATGGGAGTCACACAGCTGCTCAGCACAGCAAACCACCCTCAGACTGATGGGCAGACTGAAAGATCTAACCAAGTTTTGCAAGAGGTGCTGAGAGCATATATTGACCAAAAACAAGATAATTGGGATGACCAGTTGCCTCAAATTCAGTTTGGAGTCAACAGTTTGGTGCACGCATCAACGGGAAAGACTCCTTTTGAACTCAATCTGGGCAGAGGCCCTAAGTCTTCTTTAGATGTACTAGGGGAGTCTTTAACTCACCCTAACGCGATTGACAATTTGGTCTCTTTCTAGTTAACTCAGGAGTTTGCTGACACCTTGTGAGATTCCAACACAATCTGCACAAAGTTTAGGAAAATCAACCAAAATACGCTAATCAACACCGTCGGGAGCTGACATTCTCAAATGGCATTTGGTCAAACTGCATTCTCAACACCTATACCTGCCTGGTGTGATCAAGAAAAAGCTTGGTTCGGTCTGGGTCGGTCCATATTCAGTGCTGCGCCGTGTCGGTCTGAATGCTGACAAGCTGGCACTGCAGCTCCATTAAACTCCTAGTAACCATCCTGTAAGGTAAAAGGGAACAAACCTACCCTCCTAATACAAATATATTTCTCTTCCTGCATCTCCTGCGACAAAGATTGAGATCCTACTAACTTGTGCCCTGGTTGCATGTGCAGGATGGCTCCCACCACACAAAAGGAAGATAGAAAGCGCAAGGCAGAAGAAGCCAGGAGGACGATGGTGCAATACCAGAAAGAGCTGGCGGCGACGTCCTTCACCAAGAGAGAACAAGAAAGGGTCCGCAAACAACAAGAGGTGGCAGACGAAGCACAGAGGAAGAAGGAGCAGGAGGCAAAAAATCTCAGGAAAGCTGAGAAGGAGAGAGAGAAGAAACAACAAGAAGAAGTGGCGGTAACAGAGGAGGAGAGAAGGAAGAAGGCTGAAGCTGAGAAGCAGAAGAGCCTGGCCACTTACAGATGTACTGTGGTGGGTGGCCAAACCTTTGATACCCTGAAGGAAGCATTACTGGCAACCCAGGAGATCAACAAGATGGAACAGAAAACAATGCTACAGAGACAAGGAGCTGAAGCTCTGGATAAGTACATTGAGACACACACTGGTGTGGTCCTCAACGAAGATTATTCCAAAACGGTGGTGTATACAGCAGAGCAGGCACGGTTTCTTGCAGATGACTCGGAAGATAAGCCAGTATTAGTGCCTGGCATAGTGGGGAATCAAAGACTCATCAGGATGGTCAGCATGCAGCCCAATAGCTTTAAGGATGCAGTATTTTACCTGACACTATTGCCAGCCTACAATGAAGTTGAGAGGAGGTGCTGGGAGTACTTGGCAAGGGAAATAGGGCAGCGGATGTTCTCCCCCCACTGGTTTCCTTGTAAGCTGAAAAAAGTTGAGCATGGGCCACAGTACTACCAGCAGCCCACAGACTGGAGGTGGATGACCGTCACTAACAGAAAGCAGGAGTGTGATCGGGCCCACCCAGATGACTTTCGCTATGGGCTAGACGGCTACCTCATCCTACCACCTCACATTGCCCCTTGGGACCCCAGGCTTAATGGATGCTTGAGTAATATGAATGCTGAAGCTAAGGAGCACAAGAGGAGGGGAAGAGACTCTTTCTCTAAGGGGAAGCATGCCTTTGTCAAATGGGCAAAGAATGCAAGCCGGATAGATATCAGCAAGCTGAAGGCCAAGCAACCCCCAGCTCGTCCTAAAAAAGTGCGGTCAGTATATTTTTCCATGTCCACCAGGGAGCAGGATGACTTAGTGGACGAGACCCCTACCCTCTCAGAGGAGGAAGATAAGGAGGATGAGGAAGAAGACCAGGACAGAGGAGAAGCATCAGGAGCTGGTTCTTAGGAGACCCAGGGGCAGGCAGAAGCGGGGACTCCTAGGGCGCCAAGATCAGGTGTATGGAATGTGATCCCTATTGTGGAGACAACAAGTACCCGCACTCGTTCTCCCAGCCCACCTGCCCAAGCAGGGGAAGAAGCTGATCTGACTGTTCTTGGCAGCAGAGAAAGGCAAAAATCCCCAGAGGACAGGGGTACCAGAAGAGGACGCGAAGTAGCCAGAGGTATATAGGCCACCCCCTTCAGTGAGGGACATGTGCCTCTTGCCAATGTATTTTCGCATCCTACCGGAATGCCGGTTTATGTGGGCATTAACACCCAGGTGGTTGAAAAGCAGGCTAAAATCCTTCGTTCTCCTCGAGGCCCAACTTTAGAACAAATAGGGTTCTTTAGAAGGCCAGCTGATAGATCTAGAGGGCTATCCAGATCTAGGTCCAGAGCTCAGTCTCCTGATCTTGGAGCCTTAGGAACAACCCCCTAAACATCAAAACCATCCTCCAGTCAAGCCTTGCTGGAGGTCTCTCTGTTTGCACCCCACAACGGAAGTGGGCTTAGGGTGGAGGTGACAATTCACTGTCAATAGTGATCCCCACAGCTAGGCAACAGTGTTGAAGCAAGAGGCAGGCGGTGGGGGGTGAGACTTTGTTAGTTTCTTGACTGATAATTCTACAGTTTAATGTTGTCGAGGCGACAACAATTTGAGTTGCAATGATTGTAATGAATCAGTATATTGGTAGATCTAATATTACTCATATATAATAGTTAATGAAATTTAGCATGCTGAACTTCAGTCAACATTCAGTCTGCTGGATTTTATATACTTATCAGTTTAATGACTTAGCCGAGAGCAACTGGCTGAAGTCAACTTAGGTCAGCTTGCTGACACATTCTTTGACAGCCAGCCGACTTCCGTATTCGGTAGCAACAAACTGCCTAGATATGCATCTAATTGTGATATGCTAAATGAATGGCCAGATGACATCCTTGGGATGGATGACGATTCGGGATGATGGGAGATGGTGGTGGATTTGGTTAACCGAGGTCCTAACAACGTGGTTAACTCCCGGGTAGGCGGTGCCATCGCACTTGCCATTGAACAGTAAACTCATTCCATGTACATATGCTAGACATTGTTCTCGAGTTCGGCATTCGGAATCGAGGCCAACTCTCTTGTACTACTTACTGAGAGATATGTGAATCCAAGGCAAAAAGCCATTGTACGCACTGTCTTCTAGCTTTGCTTATGTATGATTTTACTGATTGCATTATTGATGCTCGTATGCGTACATTTGACTTGCGAGTATTGTCCACCGCTAGTACGTTTGTCTTTTCCTGTCAAATCAGTTAACAAAAAATACCATAAAGATTACTCGCTGATATAAAGATCTTTGTTAATTGTTAATTGTCTATTGGTGAGTCGATTCATTTCAATTGCTCCACGCGACGTGTCGCACGCGCCGCATCCGGCCACGCGGCGGATTGTTACAATCCTCCCACCTACAAGTGTGCACGTCCCGAGCACTCATGCTCCGGCACCCGTGAGGGACATTGTTGCGGGATAGTGTCCTTTTTACGCACAATCCAAAGATCGCCGTATGATCGTACCATCGACGAGTTTCGCACCCCGCGGGATTTGAACCCTCGTCTCCTGAACACGATTGCGTACATTCGCGCTCCGATACCAATGTAGCAATACGAACAAAAAGGTAACTTGAGGTACTTTGATCGCATGCCAATTGTACTTATACAATTCAAATCGATACTTCTATCGCTCCACGCGATGTGTCGCACGCGCCGCATCCGGCCAAGCGGCGGATCGTTACACTCTCTCTCACGCGTCTTCTCTCTTGCTCGCTCTTGCTCGCTCTCGCTCTCTCTCTCTCTCTCTCTCTCTCTCTCTCTCTCTCTCTCTCTNCTCTCTCTCTCTCTCTCTCTCTCTCTCTCTCTCTCTCTCTCTATCAATTCAACTCTTTATCAGTTCAACTCTTCGCAGAAGGAAACATGCTTGGGAAAAAAAAACTTGAAAGGGAAAAACAAATGCAAAAGTTAGTATCTGAAATGAATCTTGCTTATTCAAGATTAATATATTTCATTTAAATATATAAGATCAGAGATAGGTGGAAGCGTGTGAAATTAGGGAGCGATCTTCGCCCTTATAATGAATTCCGTTTACTCATCTACACCCCTTGACTCATTTACCGTAGTGTGCCATAGTTGCACACTAACACGAGGCACAAGTAAGAGGCGAGCTTGAGTACTTGAGCTTCTCCTTTAGAAACTCATGGCCTCTTGCCTACCAGGCATGCAAGCATGTATAGCACATGCACAACATCAGGGGACTAAATAGCAAAGGCGCTCTCATTTAGATGACCATAATGTAGCTAAGACACATCCCACTGACTTAGGTACAAAAACATGGAATTTGTCCGCTGTGTGACCCCGAAATGTCAGAGGGCATAACTCTGCCAATACTACTCCAAATTGAGCAATGTAATGAATCAATTCATTATGTATTTAATTAATTGCATATATAAATATAACACTAAATAAGTATTATGTCAGTATACTCACATGTGCGAGTTCATCTAAATGAATGAACGTCGATGTAATGCGAGTTTTTTTACTTTGTCAAAAATGTCAGCAGGATGACTTTTGTATCACAGTGTAGTTTGTTGACTTGTTGGGAAGGTCAGCAGGATGACTTTTGTGTCATAGTATAGTTTGCTGAGATTTGTATATCAGTTATATATAGGATGTAATATCAATAGGTTGACATATAGTAAGCTCTCCTCATATTAGTCAGTATACTTAGCTTCAGTACGCTAAGGATAGATACATTCATTTAGATTATTATTTGTAGATTGGCACATGTGACCGTAGTATACTGAAAGTCGGAAGGTCGACTGAGATTCGGTAAACCGATGTCCTACCAGTGTGGTTAACTCCTGGGTGGGCGGAGCCGTCGTCAGTCAACTGAACAATTAGGACTTCAGTCAACCGACCAATTAATATGGTCGTTATACCTAGATCCGGGGGTCCCAACTTAACGGGTTTCCCACGAAACGGCGCACCTTGCGCCGTGGTCAACCAGGTGGTCACTAGGTTCATAGCAGGCTGGGATCTCGTGGTCCCTCATTCTGGACAGTAGGCTTTACAGTCGAATTTCTACTTGCAAGTCATGTGTGCACTTTTGGGTTTGTTCTAATGACCAGCCTTCACGGAAAATGACATGCTTGCTTCGTCTGCGCTCCAAATGAAACGAACTAGATGTTTTCCGAAAGGTCTCGTCAAGATGCATCCGTTGCCGTTAAGTTTGCTCAATTTAGAGTAGTATTGGCAGAGTTATTTCCTCTGACATTTCGGGGTCACATAGTGGACAGATTCCATGGTTTTGCACCTAAGTCAGTGGGATGTGTTTTAGCTACATTATGGTCATTCGAATGAGAGCGCCTTTGCTATTCAGTCCCCTGATGTTGTGCATGTGCTATTCATGCTTGCATGCCTGGTAGGCAAGAGGCCATGAGTTTCTAAAGGAGAAGCTCTACTCCTCAAGCTCGCCTCTTTCTTGTGCCTTGTATTCGCGTGCAACTATGGCACACTACGATGAGTGAATCAAAGATTATAGATGAGTAAACGGAATTCATTATAAGGGCAAAGATCGCTCCCTGATTTCACACGCTTCCACCTATCTCTGTTTTTTTATATTTTAATGAAATATATTAATCTTGAATAAGGAAGTTTCATTTCAAGCAAACTCAACGGCAACGGATGTATCTTGACGAGATCTTTCCGAAAAGTCCTAGTTCGTCCCATTTAGAGCGCAGAACAAAGCAGCCATGTCAATTTTCGTGAAGGCTGGTCATTGAAACGAACCCAAAAGTGCACACATGACTTGCAAGTAGAAATCCGACTGTAAAGCCTACTGTCTAGAATGAGGGACCACGAGATCCTAGCCTGCTATGTACCCAGTGACCACCTGGTTGACCACGGCGCAAGGTGCGCCGTTTCGTGAGAAACCCGTTAAGTTGGGACCCACGGATCTAGGTATAACGACCATATTAATTGGTCGGTTGACTGAAGTCCTAATTGTTCAGTTGACTGACGACGGCTCCGCCTCCCCAGGAGTTAACCACATTGGTAGGACATCGGTTTACCGAATCTCAGTCGACCTTCCGACTTTCAGTATACTACGGTCACATGTGCCAATCTACAAATATTAATCTAAATGAATGTATCTATCCTCAGCGTACTGAAGCTAAGAATACTGACTAATATGAGGAGAGCTCACTATATGTCAACCTACTGATATAACATCCTATATATAACTGATATACAAATCTCAGCAAACTATACTATGACACAAAAGTCATTCTGCTGACCTTCTCAACAAGTCGAGCAAACTACACTATGATACAAAAGTCATCCTGCTGACCTTTTTGACAAAGTAAGTAAACTCGCATTACATCGACATACATTCATTTAGATGAACTCGCACATGTGAGTGTATTGACACAATACAAATTTAGTGTTATATTTATATTTGCAATTAATTAAATAAATAATAAATTGATTCATTACAATCTCCCCAACTTAAATTGTTGTCGCCTCGACAACACTCAGCATATGATACTTGTCATGATTTATTGAGTCGAGGTTGTCGTATAAAATCCAAGCTCCACATGTGCAGAACATCAACCTAGGAAGGCCGACTTTGCATTGACTTTACGCATCCGTATGTTGACCTTTTCTAGATTTCCAAGTCACCGACGTGTAGCGCGTCGAAGCATCTTCCGAATGGCACCAATTTTGCGTCATTTGGTCGAGTATCGAGCGAGATAGGTGCGATCTAGTCCGCGTCACCTACGGGTCCCTAGCGAAACTTTCCTAAGGCCCAATTTGTGACTCAATGTCCCCGAAGGTGACATTGTTGGCTCTTCGTGACCCCAAGCTTTGTGCGCACAAATCCGCGAGCCCCTTAGCCTACATAAGCTTTGCATTTCCATAGTATATGTGCATCATTAAGGCTATAACTTGGTGACTGCATCACCTACTCCTAGAGGAAGCTTCCTCAATTTCCAGATCCACTTTTGAGGCGCTATCTAGGTAGAATCACCCAAGGTAAGCTCGGCCAATGAGGGACACGTAGCATATGCTACGCACCTTGCTTTGATTGGTTTGAGTTATGCTTAGCCTATAGGAGTGCTAGTACATGCCTTGTACACATTAGTGGACACAGGAGAGCCTCCTAGAGTGACTACATGCACTGGATCCGCCGCATACCCCACCGGATTTCCAGGAGTATAAGTATTAGAGATGTCCCTAGAAGAGACATCTTTTAGAAGTCCATTATGCCAGGTGTAAGCAACAGAGTTTATCAGTAAAGCTTACACTTTTATCTCTTGTGTTTTCAGGACCACTTAGTTACTCTCTTGTGAAGAGCAAGCCCTCCAGGCTTCCAATCACTTGAAGAATTTCACAAGTGGTGAGCAAAGTCATAGCTTAAGCCCTTGCCATAGGACTACTCTGAAGATCATGATGTGCTTCCAGTGATCTTTTGGGCCATACTTCATTAGTTGTTTTCCTAACAGATTACAATCTTTAGGTGCTCACTCTGGAGAGTACACATTCCTTACTTCTAAAAGATCTCTCTTTTCCTGCAAGCAATTAGAACCTTCAGCGTATGCCTACCCGTAGTGGGCTTTCTTATCAGCCATACTACGAAGGGGTTAGTGGAGAAGACTCAGACTCAGATCTCAGCACTATCACTGAACCCGCTGAAGAAGAGCAACCTGCTCTCCAGCACACAGCAATTGCTTCTGAGCCATCTCCCCAGTGGGCTCACTACGATTTCTGGTATCCCATGGCAAGTGATCACGAGGTCAAGACTGACAGGTCTGCCTACCGCTCCAGCGGTAGGCCAGGCATCTGTGATCTAGAAGATACCATCTCGGAGTTTCAGGCTGACTTTGCGGCTGCAAAGCTCAAGACACCCACGCTAACTAAGCGCGACGGCTTCGACACGCTTATGCGCTACCTCTCGCACGAGGCCCGCGACACCTTCCGTGAGAAGGAGGCCGAGCTCCGGACCCGCACTGAGCTTGTAGGTGACCCACCAGTGGCGACCCTGCTAGCTGATCCAGTGCCAGCCTTCTGGAACATCCTGAAGACAGATTTCCAGGCTGCAACTGAAGAGAAGGTGTACGAGCTGCACCATTTCTTCCGACGCAAGAACAAGACTATCCGCATGATGTACCGCCGCTTGGTGCACCTCCGCCGCGATGTCGGCACTGTCACTGACCGGGAGGCCGCGGAGATCTTCTTGCGCGCCGTCGAGCCGCGTCTGAGGGAGAGGGCCGTAGTCCCCCTCATCGACCGCCACGGTTCAGAGTATTCTCTGGAGCAGGCCTACCTCTCCGTTGAGAAGCAGAGCTTGGCCGCCGCACGGAGCAACATTAGCGATCGTGTGGGTTTAGCATCCACGGGCGTGCGCCAGGAGGCCTCAATGCTGCCGTCTTCTACGACGCGCTCGACGCCTACCCGCCAGCCCCTGTCGCAGCAGCAGCAGCCTCAGCGCTCTCAGTTGCCCCAGCAGACGCAGCAGCGCGGAGCTATGCGAGGCCGCATTTCCATGGCTGCCACTACGAGCGATCCCTGCTGGTCCTGCGGGAAGACGGGCCACTCACGCCAGAACTGCACTCTCGCGCAAAATGGCAAGCCCAGCGACTGCATTCTGGCAAGGCCAGCCACCTGCAGATCATTTGTCTGCAGGAAAAGCGCGACGTCAAGAACGGACGCGCTCGCGACAGCCCTACGCCTTCAACAGGACAGCGAGGCGCACGCAACCCTCGTACGGGTGGCCGCCCCGCGATGATAGCAGCTACGGCCACGACGGACGCCGCATTGATGCCTGGAGCCGAATACTGCAGCTTCGACGACGTCAGCGATGCCCTCGTGGAGGCCAACGCGGAGATTGCTAGACTCCGTGGCCTCGTCGACGTCCATAACTATGACGCGTGCGAAGCACTCCTCGCGTCCGCTCCACTATCCTACGCCACGGCACTGACAGCTGGCGCATGCACAGCTTCAGCGCACACATCAGGCTCAACGGCAGCGCCGCAGCCCCGCGCACGTCCGCATTACGACGTAGGGCCCGCTGCTAGAGCTGCAGGCGCCCGCACAGGCAGCTCTGCTAGCCCTGTGCGCAACGCTCTGACAGTTGTCAGCAGCAACAGCCGGAGTCCCGACAGACTGCCGGATGGCAGGCTGCACGACTGCGCGGTTGCGCCATCTTCCGACGCAAGCTCGCGCGCACGCGGGCCAGCCCGCAAGTCAGCGGAGGCCCCGACAGAGCCCCTGGCTTGCGCTTCCCTGCTGGCACCAGCAGGCCTCCCGTCAGCTCGCGTAGCGACAGCTGGCAGGCAGGGACGGGGGCACCTGGCGGCGTGCACGGCTACAGCTGGTCCGGTCGCAGCCTCCCTCTCCGTCCGTGCGGCACGCCCGTGCGCAGCTCTGCGCACAGGCAGGGATAGCCGGTCCCCGCTGGCTGCTGCAGACAGCAGGCTCCAGCAGAATCCGCCATGTGGCACGTGCACGGCAGGCGAGGCCGCCTGTGCCGACAACAGCATGCACGCACGCACGCTGGCTCACACGCGCGCCCAGCGCACTGCGCTGCCAGGTCCACGTTGCACCCGGCGACGCCACGACGTCGTCACAGCGGCAGCTGCAGCTGCGCATAGCAGCTGCACCCACGCGCTGCCAAGTGGCGCGTGCGCGCAGGTCTGCACGGCCAGCGCAGCGACGGCCGCAGCGGCCGCCACCCTCGGTCAGCAAGGGGGGGTCCTGACTGCGCTGTGCGGCCGGATCGCCGGCAAAAGCGCCGACAGCGCACCCGCAGCTGCGCACATCCAGGGCTCAGCCCCTGCCGCACACGTGCTGCCACTTGGCACGCGCGCATGGCCCGGCTCAGCCCGTACAGATCCAGCGGTCGGAGCAGCCACCCGCAGTCAGGGGGGGGCTATACCCACTGCGCCACGCGGCCGGATGTTCGATCGCGGTGCCGACGGCCCGCGCACGGTTGCGCACAGCCAGGGCCTAAACCCTGGCTGCGCACAAAACCCCGGCAGCAGCCCAACGCAGGCTGCCGGGGGGCCGGTTAGCCCACGCATCGGGGGGAGGGCGCTGCGATCTTTGCCCGGGGCAGCCGAGATAGACGGCGCCACCGGTCCAGTGACCCTGCCCCTCGGCCCCAGCAGCCACCAGGGGGCGCCACCTGGCAGCCTCCTGGCAGCCCCGACCGCGCCAGCAGCTGCAGCAACTGCTGCAGCCGCGGCCGCACACGCGCCGGGGTCCGCAACTTTTGCGGCCGAACCCGCGACCGGCTGCACGGCAGGCCTTGCGGCAGGCTGCGCAAGGAGTCCTGCGGCAGACAGTGCGGCAGTTTGCGCGGCAGGCTGCGCAGCAGGCCTCGCGGCGCGCCCTGCGG
Organism: Mesotaenium endlicherianum; assembly: GCA_009602735.1. Classification (NCBI taxonomy): domain Eukaryota; kingdom Viridiplantae; phylum Streptophyta; class Zygnematophyceae; order Zygnematales; family Mesotaeniaceae; genus Mesotaenium; species Mesotaenium endlicherianum. The sequence goes on from WELA01003606.1 coordinate 420,402, forward strand.
CAGACAGTGCGGCAATCTGCGCGGCAGGCTGCGCGGCAGGCGCGACGGCAGTTCCCGCCACCGGCTGCGCGGCAGGCGCGGCGGCAGATCTCGCAACGGGCCCCGCGGCAGGCCTCGCGGCAAGCTGCGCGCACGGCGCTGCAACAGGCCCCGCGGCAGGATGCGCGGCAGGTTTGCCGGCTGCGCCAGCAGCGGCCATTCTGGCCTGCTGCGCACGCGCGCAGCCACTCGTCAACCCCTCTGCAGTTGGGCGCGCGAGCCGCGAGCACATGCTCGCAGCACCGGCCAGTCGGCCCGTTGTTCCGCAGAAGCGCGCCGGGCCAGACCAGGGACGCCGGACAGAGGAGGCACCGCGGCTGCCCCGTTCCTTCCGCATCCTAGAGCCCTCCACGACCTCAGCAGAGCCGACGCCACATGCGCTCGCTTCGCCTATGACGACGGTGCAGCTCAGCGCCGAGGTCATCTCTCTAGCACTGCACCGCATGCCGGCGGTCTCCTTCGCAGAGCTCGGCGTCTCCATGGAGGCAACGAGGCAGGTTGCTCAGCTGATGCTCCAGTCGCGCAGAGCCACGCTGCGCACCGCCGCCAGGTGCCCGACGGCCGATGCCGCCACCGCGGTGCGATCCGCGCCCGCGCGCCCTGCGCATGAGCGCAGGATGATCAGCACTCCTAACGCCGCGTTTTTGGATAATTCGCAGGGGATCGTGCTCGTCAACACCCAGGCGCCGCAGCGCATCATGTTCGACACAGGCGCGCAGCCGCTTCTCATCAGCCTCCGCTACTTCCGTCAGCTGGGACTCTCTTCCGCCGACTTGGAGGACTCTCCGACGCGCATTAACACCGCCGTCGGCGCGTCCAAGACCGTCGCCGGCCGCACGAGGTTAGCGCTACTGTCTGCGCCCAGGCACGGCAGACGAGACAACCATCCATCGCCACGCACTCGTCACTCCTTCCAAGTCCTTTGATGTGCTCCTAGGGCAGGACGTGCTCTTTTCCATTGGCGCTGCGGTCAAAAACTGGGCGGAGCGCGTCTTCTATCGTCCCAACTGGAGGACAGGGGGGACGCGCACCGCATCCTTGCCCCTTGACATTGTCGATCGCCGCCCAGCAGTGTCCGCTCTTTATGGCTTCATGGGGCTGGGCGATGGCCGGCAAGTGGTCAAGACCGATAAGGACGGGCCCGAGGACGAGGAGATCTCTGTGGGGGTGGACCTGCTCGAGCCACAAGACGAGGAGCCGGACCTACCTAGTGCCGAGTTCCACCTCACGCCTCAGCAGCAGGCGGATGTCCTGGCAGCCCAGGCCAGGGAGCAGATCCGCATCTGCATTGCCCACAGCGCGATGATGCGGCAGATGGCGGACGATGCCACTGAGGCCCTCGCCACGGCCAGCACAGCCATCGCTGCCGCCGCCCTTGCTCGCGGTGCGGCCGCAGCGCCTACGGCTCATCAGGGGGTCTCGGCCTCTCGCGGCGAGCCGTCCGCGAGGATCGACGTCCGCGTTTGCCACGACGTGCCTGTTGGCGTGGCCATTCAGTACGGTATGGACTCTCAGCCGCCCTCTCACAACGCCTCGCATCAGACCGGCGAGACCTGGCCTTGCACCACGGCATCCGAGGACGAGGTCATGCGGCAGGCAGCTTCTCCTGGCAGATCCAACGAGCAGTCCCTCAAGAGTGAGGAGGAGACGCAGTGGGAGCGACTGCCAGAGGCATCCGTCGAGATACTCAGCGCGGAGCCCCCGCCAGCTGCGCCTACGGCACGCAGGCAGCGCGCACCTACTGGTTTGCCCGGCTTCAGCGCACCCAGCTAGCCCATGACACACGACTGGTCCAGCAGGGCTCGCACCGACGCCGCTGGACCCAGCCGTCCGACTGGCTCAAGTGCTCGACGAGCCACGAGTGTCGCCGCATTGCGCATTTGTTTGCGACGAGCCGGGATGCCGCGGCCTCCTCTAGCGCTGGCACACACTCCATACAGTAGCCAGTGCCCAGGCTCAGCGTCCGCGAGCCACCCCGCACGACCCCGTCTATCTGCGCCCATCTGACCTACACACATTGCACTAAGCCAACCATCGGGCCCGCTCGAGAGACCACTCCTCTCCGCGAGACGAGCCGCTCCCGATCGCTCACACCCCTTTGCGAGACGCGAGAGGTGACTCCCCTCCGCGAGACGCGAGCCTGCTCCATCACGCGGCCCTACGACAACAGGGAGCGCACGCCTCCTTACGATGACACGCGGGCCCGCGGGGACACGCCGCCATACAACGATACTCGAGATCGATGCCGCACTCCGCCCTTTCGGCCCCTCTCAGCTGGCGACGACGCTCAGTCTTCTTCCGAGGCGCATTTTGTGATGCTGGCCCCTACAGCTCCGCACGCCAGCGTCCCTTGCAACCACATCGCTGGCGACTGTCCCTTCAGGTCACCTCCTCCCAAGGTGGCCCGCACCGACAGCAGGCCGCCCAGTCGCCACCCATCTACAGCCGCCGCACGCACACGGCTCATGCCTAGTCTCCGGCAGCCCCGAGACGCGCCCGTCCCACAAGGGCAGCCCCGGCCGCGAGTCCAGCTGGCCCCTCGCCAGTTAGTTTGGTCCCCGCAGGAGGTCGACAGCTCCGAGCGCTCCGTCTGCACAGTCCCCTCTGCAGACATGCGCGCACGCCAGCGGGCCTACTTCGACCCGCACCCCTACTTGACTCAGCGTCCCGTTCTCGACCAGCTGGCCCACGCGGCCTCGCACCAAACTGACCGCGCCCAGCGCGACAGGTGGCAGCAGCTGTGCGTGGCCTCGGCCCGACGTCAGGCCCGCGTTGTCTCTCCGACAGCCCTGCAGGATGCGCGCCTGCGGTGGCGCACCTACCAGGACCACGCACGGGAGGAGCGTCCGCAGCCGCTCACTGACCGCATCCCCAGCCTTATGCGTGACTACGCAGACCGTGCTGTGGCCGCCCTCCGCGTGGCGCCACATCAGCACAACGGCAAGCGTACCTTCCCGCCGCCCGCTTAGCCCGGCACCCCCGCAATGGGGTGTCGCCCACTTCCGACTCCTATCTGCGCAGACGCTCTAGACGAGCGGCCCGGCGGCATCGTCCTCATCGAGCTCTTTGCCGGCATTGCCACCGAGTTGCTCGCGACCTTACAGGCCGGCATCTCGGTGCGCCGCTATGTCTACGTCGATCCCGATCCTGAGGCCCAGCAGGTGGCCCGTCGGCAGATGGCGTTGTGCCACGAGCGGTTCCCAGACCTCCTTCCCGCGCACGCATTCCGCCGCGCTCGGACAAACTGGCCCATGGACATCCGCGACATCACCGTCGAGCATGTCACCCGACTTGGGCCCATTGACCTCGTCATCGCCGATTGGGAGTGCCAGGGCTTCTCCAGAGCCGGGCGTGGCAGGGCGCTCAACGATCCCCGCACGGCCCTCTTTTGGCACTNACGATCCCCGCACGGCCCTCTTTTGGCACTTACTCCGCGTCCTCAACATTGTTGAGGATCGCCAGCCGCCTCACACACTCGCGTGGGTCCTGGAGAACGTGGCCGCGCGCCACGATCACCGACCCGATGTTAGCGCCGACTTCGCTCTTTGCAGCAGCTTCGTCGGCCGCGAGGCCGTCACCGACGCTGCCCAGATTGGTTCCTTCGCGCACCGCGTCCGCGCCTACTTCACGAACCTGGCGATGCCAGGTACTCTCGAGGCGTTGGCCGCCTCTCATCAGCCTCACGCGCGAACCGTCGACTCCATCCTCGATGCCCCTTGTCTGGCCCAGCGCGTGACTGCACTACCACATCCCTCCATGGTGCGGTGTGAGGTCCTGCATGACGTCACTCGCGCGCTGCCGACTTTTGTCAGCCGCTACGACAGCGACGCCTTCGTCGGAGATCAGCGCGAGATGGTCATCGACCTGGAGACTGGCATGTTTGACAGGCTGCGTCCTGCGGAGATGGAGCGTGTCATGGGCTTCCCGCCACATCTCACACAGGTGGACGGTCTCACTGAGGTGAACCGCATTCGCCTCTTGGGGCAAGCAATTGACGCCAACGTCCTCACATGGATTCTGCTGCAGACGCAGGCCTTGGCGCCTCTCTACGCCGCAGCTCGGCATCCCGAGCTGCCTCGGCCTGCCGATGATATGGACGATGACTCCACCGACGATGACAATCCGGCCCCGCCCGGCACAACGTGGCATCCTCAGCGCGCAAGGCCTGCACTGCAGGCGCGCGCCCGCCCCCCCTCCCCACCGCCGCGCAGGGAGGACTCTGGTTTGCTGGTGGGGGGACGGCGGAGAGAGGAGTCCTCACAGTGACCCAGGGAGTCCCGGTCACCCAAGGAGTCCCAGTCACCCTTTCTTTTTCCTTGCTCGCAGGCAGACGGTGCCAGGCAGCTGGCCGCAGCTGCCACGGTGCAAGTACCCGCGGCAGGCCGAGCGCCAATCGGTGCAGGGCAGGTGACACCTACAGCACCACAGTCTACCCCAGCGGCAAGACAGGTGGCTCCAGCTGCAGGCCAGGCGACGCCACCAGCTCCACTGACATGGAAGCTGGGGGGGACACTCACCAAGGCGCAGGCTGCACAGTTGACGGCACTGCTGGACGAGAGGCGCAGCACCAACTTTGCCAGCCGCATGCACGATCTTGGGCGCTACAGGGGGGACTCCATGCGGATTACTCTCACGTCGCAGGAGCCCGTTTTCCTGAAGCGTTATTGCTACAGCCACTTTGAGGATGGCTTGATCAGCGCGCAGACAGGCAAGCTGGAGGACAGCCGGCTCATTCGGGAGTCCTCCTCTCGCTATGCCGCACCCACGGTCATGCCGACCAAGAAGGATGCCTCGGGCAACTGGTCCGAGAAGAGGATGTGCGATGACTATTGTAGGCTGAACGAGGTCACCGAGCAGGACAGATATCCTATGCCGACGCCTGACGAGATCTTTGACGACATTGGCACGTGCACTTGGTTCTCAGTGCTGGATCTGCGTCAGGGCTTCAACCAGATTCCCATCGCCGAGGAGGACCAGCATAAGACGGCGTTCTGGGGAGCACAGCGGCTCTACGAGTGGGTGGTGATGCCGTTTGGGTTGAAGAACGCGCCAGCTACCTTTCAGAAGGTGATGGATAAGGAGCTAGCCGGGCTGTCCTTTGCCCGATGCTACATTGATGACGTGCTCGTCTTCAGTCAGACGTTTGAGGAGCACGTGGCGCACATCACTGCTGTCCTGGACCGCTTGGAGGGCGCTGGGCTCAAGTGCCATCCAGGCAAGTGCACTTTTGGGACCCGCGAGGTGGAGTACCTTGGCCACCTGCTCTCCTCCAGCGGATTGGCACCCCAGCTGGCGAAGATCTTGGCCATCACAGGCATCCCACCTCCTACAGATCTCTCGCAGCTGCGGGCCTTCCTCGGCATCGCCAACTACTACCGCCGCTTCGTGCCAGGGTTCAGCGAGCTAGCCAAGTTGCTCAACGACTTGCTCCGCAAGGGCGTTGCCTACGTTTGGGGACCAGAGCAGCAGGCGGCATTCGATAAGCTCAAGGAGCTGTTGGTGAGCGATCCTGTGCTTCGGCGTCCTGACTACGCGAAGCCCTTCATCCTCCACACCGACTGGTCGCAGGCAGGGCTCGGCGCTGTGCTGGTGCAGGAGCATGACGGCTTCGAGCATGTGGTGGCCTACGCCAGCCGCAGCAACAACCGCGCGGAAGGCAATTACGGCTCCTACGAGGGGGAGTGCCTGGCAGCGGTCTAGGCGATCGTGCACTTCAGGCACTATCTCTACGGCACGCACTTCCGCCTGGTCACCGACCATCAGCCACTTAAGTGGCTCATGACGTCGGAGCGCTTGACCGGCAAGTACGCACGGTGGGCGCTTATCTTGCAGGAGTACACCTTCGACGTGCACCACCGTCCAGGCTCGACCAACCTGGACGCTGACGGTCTCAGCCGTAACCCGCTGCCCTCCTCGAGGGATCTCACTGTGGCCCGCCACGATGAGGATGAGCCAGTGGCCTGGCACGCGGCGGCCTTCCTGGCCTTCACCGTGGACGGCGATGTGCGGCCCGCAGGGCTCACTGGCCTGGACATGGTGACCGTCACCACTTGGCGATTGGCCCTGGCAGCGGCAGAGGATCAGGACAGCTGGCAGCGCGGTCCCGAGGACGTGTGGGACGACGCCCCAGTGCTGCAGTACGTCACGGCCANATCACGGCCAAGGAGTTGGCACCTGATGTCAGCGCACGCGAGCGGGACCGCATCCTCAGGCGCAGCCGCGACTTCATTTTCATGGAGGGGCGTGTGCGGCGCGTGATGGCGAACGGCTCCGTCCTGGTGGTCCCTGAGCCTGCCATACGCAGTCAGCTGGTGCGCCGAGTGCACGAGTCCCTCGGGCACTTCGGTGTCAAGCGCACCCTCAGTCTTCTTCAGGCCGAGTACTGGTGGCACGGCATGACTAAGGTCGTCGCCGCTGTTGTCAGCAGCTGCACTCTCTGCGACCGTGTGCGCTCGAGCTTCACAGCGCGCACCGTTGCCCTCAGCCCCCTTCCTATTCAGGGGCTGTTCTACAGGTGGTCGCTTGACTTGGCTGGAGAGCTGCCCAAGTCTCGCCAGGGCAACCTCTACGTCTTGGTGATGATTGAGCACATGTCCAAGTGGATCGAGCTCGTGCCCTTGCCCAACAAGGTCAGTGAGGGGATCGCTCAGGCCTTCCTCCATCAGGTCCTTAGCCGTTTTGGCGGCTGCGCTGAGGTGCTGACCGACCAGGGCAAGGAGTTCCAGGGCAGCTTTCAGAAGCTGCTGGAGCGCTCTATGATCGACCACCGCACCACCTCCCGCGATCATCCTCAGGCTGACGGCCTCGCCGAGCGCATGGTGCAGACCGTCAAGCTAGGGTTGCGGAAGTACTGCCTTGCCCACGACCGTACCCACTGGGACGACGCCCTCCCTTGGCTGGCGATGGGGTACAGGTTCAGTAAGCAGGCCTCCCTGGCCTCGCACTCTCCCTACTTCCTTCTCTACAGCCGACAGCCCATCCTGCCAGCAGCAGCCAGGACTGTGGCCGAGAACGTCTTGGACTTGGACAGTCCCGAGACATGGAGTGCTCTTATCGGGCAGCGTGATCAGCTCTTTCGGCGCCTGATGCCCATGGCCATGGATAACCTCAGTATCGCACAGCATCGGAACACACTGAGGTACGCCATGACTCGTGGAGGAGCCTATCATCCGCGGGTGTTGCAGTTTTCCGCAGGTGACTTCGTGTACCTGCGACGCCAAACGAAGAACACCCTCGACACCAGCAGCTCGCCGGTCATCCTGCGCGTCAAGCGTGCCTTGGCGTCAGGAGTCCTGAAGCTGGAAGGCGCAGATGACCGTCTTCACAAGGACCACACGAAGAACTGTGGGCCGTGCCACCTTCCTAACCTTGACTTGCAGGTCCGTCCCCGCGACGCGCGGCCGCCCAAGGACTAGGCGTGCCAGATCTGTCACAGCACTGGCCAGGAGGCCAAGATGCTGCTCTGCGACAGCTTCAACCTCGGCTTCCACATCGGCTGCCTCGACCCGCAGCTGGCCCGCGTGCCAGTTGGAGATTGGTTCTGCGGAGACTGCACTGAGCTAGCCTTAGGCAGCGTACACAGCCTATCAGCTAGATGCTGAGAGCTGGGGGGGGAATTAAAACATTTTCGACTTGACTCCCTTTTTGGCTATAACGCCACATGTATTATAGACTCCATTGCAGCACAGCCTGCTTGCCTATGATGTGTTGCTTATGCCTATGGTGCACACTCGACCTCGTAACGCACGACAACTGTCATGATTTATTGAGTCGAGGTTGTCGTATAAAAACCAAGCTCCACATGTGCAGAACATCAACCTAGGAAGGCCGACTTTGCATTGACTTTACGCATCCGTATGGTGACCTTTTCTAGATTTCCAAGTCACCAACGTGTAGCGCGTCAAAGCATCTTCCGAATGGCACCAATTTCGCGTCATTTGGTCAAGTATCGAGCGAGATAGGTGCGATCTAGTCCGCGTCACCTACGGGTCCCTAGCGAAACTTTCCTAAGGCCCAATTTGTGACTCAATGTCCCCGAAGGTGACATTGTTGGCTCTTCGTGACCCCAAGCTTTGTGCGCACAAATCCGCGAGCCCCTTAGCCTACATAAGCTTTGCATTTCCATTGTATATGTGCATCATTGAGGCTATAACTTGGTGACTGCATCACCTACTCCTAGAGGAAGCTTCCTCAATTTCCACATCCACTTTTGAGGCGCTATCTAGGTAGAATTACCCAAGGTAAGCTCGGCCAATGAGGGACACGTAGCATATGCTACGCACCTTGCTTTGATTGGTTTGAGTTATGCTTAGCCTATAGGAGTGCTAGTACATGCCTTGTACACATTAGTGGACACAGGAGAGCCTCCTAGAGTGACTACATGCACTGGATCCGCCGCATACCCCACCGGATTTCCAGGAGTATAAGTACTAGAGATGTCCCTAGAAGAGATTATCAGTAAAGCTTACACTTTTATCTCTTGTGTTTTCAGGACCACTGAGTTACTCTCTTGTGAAGAGCAAGCCCTCCAGGCTTCCAGTCACTTGAAGAATTTCACAAGTGGTGAGAAAAGTCATAGCTTAAGCCCTTGCCATAGGACTACTCTGAAGATCATGATGTGCTTCCAGTGATCTTTTGGGCCATACTTCATTAGTTGTTTTCCTACCAGATTACAGTTTTGAGGTGCTCACTCTGGAGAGTACACATTCCTTAATTAAAACATTTTCGACTTGACTCCCTTTTTGGCTATAACGCCACATGTATTATAGACTCCATTGCAGCAAAGCCTGCTTGCCTATGATGTATTGCTTATGCCTATGGTGCGCACTCGACCTCGTAACGCATGACATACTTTTATTTAAGAATACACTTCAATCAACTAGGTGAAGCAAAGCAAGCAAAGAAGACACGAGCGTAATATATTCACCTACCCAGTGCAAGTGAAAATAAATCACAACAAACTGTCATGCAAGCAATCATCTGACTTCACAATCAACAATTGAAGACATGCATGGACATACCTATACTCACAATAGTCCTTCCAGTTGAAAGACACAATAGAGCAGCTCATTACATGCACACCACACCCAAATCAAACAGCCTCCTTTCGAGGTCAAACAATGAAAGAATGTCATTAAGGCTCAGCCTACTGAACAAAGCCTTTTCTCCTTCTCTTGGTCTTCAACTCCTGCCGTGCTCACATCTTGAAAGCTCCTCACAAGCAATTTCTTGTGACTTAGGTACCTGATCAAAATTCAGCGAACTGAAGGAAGAGGGTGACCAACTGATTTGATGGCATTAAATGCCCTTACAAGATGAGTAGCATCAGGTTAATGAGCCCAAGAAAATTTTAAATTAACCACATTTTCTGAACACACTAAGTTCAAAGAAACATATGGTTTTGAGCAATATGCTGGTCACCTCAAGCAGGTCCCTGATGTGCCATGCACTATTGCTACCAATCCCAACTTATGGTAGTGTACTTACTCAGTTAGTACGTACACTCGCTCAGGCAGTGTACTGCAACTCACAGTCCACACCAGTCAGTCACTGATGCTCCTGATATTAATGCAGTACATACATAGGATGTGGCAGTGTATGACTCAGTTAGTACATACACTTGCTGTTGAGTATGCAGGTAAGCACAGCTTACTGAATACTCCTAATACACATCCCATCTTCCTCTCCCCAACTTAAATAGCTGTCGACCCGACAGCTCTAACCACATAAGCACACCAAAAAGTGCCTACGACTCCGCATCATAGGAACCACACAGAGTGACAGTCACAGAGGATTGCGGAGGTACTAGTGGGTGGAGGAGAATCAACAAAGGAACACCGAGAGAGGACACAAAGTGCAAACACCCAAGTCAGCAAGAAAGAAAGTCCCCCCCCCCCCAAAAATAAAATTGTCCATTTTTCAGGATTAGAGCAATGTCCAGAGTGGCATAGGGTAGAGTGTACTGCCATTCAGACCCTCTCACCATAAAGCTCTATCCATGAATAACCCAATTTCAAGCCAGCGTATTACACCCCTCCATTTGGAAGTGTAGATAGCATGCTATGAGATAAAGACAACCGACCCCATTAGTAAGTTCCTCCAATACCAAAGAGTAGCTCAGTTAGCTGACACTACCTACGCATGCATACAATGACTCATACGAGTCATTCCTAGCAAGAAATACGCCAAAATGACAACCACCAAATAGTGAGAGTCAACAATCCAAGTGAAAAGGGAACAAAAACAACCAACTGTATCATAGTTCTGATGTTACAGGATACTCCCTCCTTCAGGCCTTACTGTCTGAAATTGCCCAGAGGACAGGTGGGGAAGCGTCGCGCGGCAGCGTTCAGCATGCCAACTCCTCGGCCTTTCTTGACCTGTATGTCACCATTGCTCCACACTCTGCTTGCTGGTCTCAGTCTGTCAAACAGACAACAAGCCAGTGTGTAAGTTGCCTTCCATGAGCTTAGCTACGCGTGGTAAACACCACACCCTAGTTGCATCAGTCTACTCAAGATCTAATGACTCCATCTTACATAGTTCCCGGGAGGGCGAGGCAAACATTGGGATCACATAGACTCAACAAATGACAATGGGCAAACTCAGTATAGCTCAAAACTAAGTTCCTCTCTGGAGGCACATACATGGCACCTATTGCAATTGCAGCAAGCACTTAGCAAGCCAATAACAACAGCGTGCATATATCATTGGTAAGACTTTCGCACTGTAACCCCAAGCTAGCAAGAAGAATGTTTGTGCATCAGACTGAACAAGATCATTCAAGCCATGCATTGCGAGAACGTCTATAATGTCGATGGTCTCTTCTGTCTTTACTTAGGTGTGCATAGTGAATCTATTACAGCAGGGCCCATTTTACACCTGCTCTACGGTATGCTAACGGCGATCCACTACCTCTAGCACCCGGGATGCAAATTCCATGCACCTGACGCATATACAAATGCATCTTGCATGCTACCTAGCATGCGCCTCTAGCGAGCTCAGTTAGCTGCAAGGCCGGCAGAAACTTAGCACACTGCTAATATGCCCAGATCGTCCCTATGACGAAGACACAAACCTCCTTACACTTGACCAAGTGTACAGGTGGCATCCAAAAACAAATAGCCAACTGGACCTAAGGCAAGTAGTCAAACCCCCTCTAGTATCCACGTTTACTTTCCATACGTCAGTCAACACACCGTACAGACCTAAGTCTCGATATGCACATCTATCTGCTTATCTCGCTGGCTTCGACGAGCCACAATCTCACAGTAAGACATGTCACGCACCAAGCATGGCAACACCAAGAGCTAGTTCAGCTCAAGCACTCAAAGTACTCATTCATCGCGGCTGCTCTCGGACACTTATCCTCTAATAAGTCATGCAAACTAAAGAGAATCGAAAGCCCTTGCGTCCATAAACCCAAGCCCCTAAACCCTTCAACCACATTAGGTCAAATAATCCAGCAAATTGACTTAACCTAAGTCAGCAATCACATGAGATCCGCATCCAAAAACCTCTGCACGCTGACTAGACTTATCTTAAGCTTAAACCCCAAGCTCCTACAATCCCATCAAGCACCACAAAAGCACCGTCTCACACATAGCATTCAAGCACAAGGCACATACCCTAAACCTTCCAGCACACGTCAATGTGGCAAACGAGAGGAGCACACAATGTCACAGCCATGGTTGGAAAAAAAGGGTATCTGTAGAATGCCATTGTTGTTGTTGAAGCCTCTTCTCATAGAAGTTGCAGCATGCTGAAGCTTGTGGACGACGTAGTGCACTTGGACCGTGGCGACGACTTGTCGTAATCCATACTTGGAAACTTAAGTTAGTAAATCATGTGTGCACGCACTGTCTCATGTGCTCAGCACATGCAGCCATACCCAAGCTTCCTCAACCTAGCTACCACACATGTAATGAGAGAGGTACGTCTCTTGCAAAGCAACAAGCTTAAACCCAAAGCGATTGCACAACCGACTGACAAGTCCTCTAGCACCGCTGGAGTGCACACCCCTCTCTATACTAGCCGTGGATTGCATATAACAACACACAACGACTATGATCAAGTGAGATAAATGAGTCATATCCAGCTTGCTATGATGCAACTCCCTTGAGGCTGCCCTTGATGCTTGCAGACACCTCTTCCATCAAGCCTCCAGTTTAGGCTTCCCGTTGCGTGGATTTGTACACAAGAGGCTAGGAAAGTCAAGTTAGTATGCCGCATAGTACATTGAGCCTAGAAACACACTAGGTGAGCAAGTGGAAGGATCCTGGACAGGATGTGCAATGCTCTACATCATACACTTCCCAAGCTCCACCTAGACTCATCATACCACATAAGTAAGCCTCACACACCTACCTCATGAGACAAAGAAGACGAGCACGGACATTCAAGAAAAGACTTAGCTCTGATACCACTGAAATGAATCTTGCTTATTCAAGATTAATATATTTCATTTTAATATATAAGATCAGAGATAGGTGCAAGCGTGTGAAATCAGGGAGCGATCTTCGCCCTTATAATGAATTCCGTTTACTCATCTACACCCCTTGACTCATTTACCGTAGTGTGCCATAGTTACACACTAACACGAGGCACAAGTAAGAGGCGAGCTTGAGTACTTGAGCTTCTCCTTTAGAAACTCATGGCCTCTTGCCTACCAGGCATGCAAGCATGTATAGCACATGCACAACATCAGGGGACTAAATAGCAAAGGCGCTCTCATTTAGATGACCATAATGTAGCTAAGACACATCCCACTGACTTAGGTACAAAACCATGGAATCTGTCCGCTGTGTGACCCCGAAATGTCAGAGGGCATAACTCTGCCAATACTACTCCGAATTGAGCAAACTCAACGGCAACAGATGCATCTTGACAAGATCTTTTCGAAAAGGCCTAGTTCGTCCCATTTCAAGCGCAGAACAAAGCAGCCATGTCAATTTCCGTGAAGGCTGGTCATAAGAACGAACCCAAAAGTGCACACATGACTTGCAAGTAGAAATTCGACTGTAAAGCCTACTGTCCAGAATGAGGGACCACGAGATCCTAGCCTGCTATGTACCCAGTGACCACCTGGTTGACCACGGCGCAAGGTGCGCCGGTTCGTGGGAAACCCGTTAAGTTGGGACCCACGGATCTAGGTATAACGACCATATTAATTGGTCGGTTGACTGAAGTCCTTATTGTTCAGGTGACTGACGATGGCTCCGCCTACCCAAGAGTTAACCACATTGGTAGGACATCGGTTTACCAAATCTCAGTCGACCTTCCGACTTTCAGTATACTACGGTCACATGTGCCAATCTACAAATAATAATCTAAATGAATGTATCTATCCTCAGCGTACTGAAGCTAAGTATACTGACTAATATGAGGAGAGCTTACTATATGTCAACCTACTGATATTACATCCTATATATAACTGATATACAAATCTCAGCAAACTATACTATGACACAAAAGTCATTCTGCTGACCTTCTCAACAAGTCGAGCAAACTACACTGTGATACAAAAGTCATCCTGCTGACATTTTTGACAAAGTAAGTAAACTCGCATTACATCGACATACATTCATTTAGATGAACTCGCACATGTGAGTGTATTGACATAATACTTGTTTAGTGTTATATTTATATATGCAATTAATTAAATAAATAATGAACAGATTCATTACAGTATCTAAAAATAATTGTAGGGAAAAATTTCTTTTGACCGGCACGTGCCACAAAGTACGAACTTATACGACATGTTCAACGTTACGTTGACAATTGAAGTTCGTGCCTTTTTCTAAGTAAATATTATTTTTAAATATAAATCAACACGAACGAAGCGAACAAGGCTTTAAAAACAACACGAACTATAGCGAACAAGCGAATTGTAAAACTTAGCGTACTTGCATACGGCGTAATTCTAATCAAAAGGGGCTCGACAGCAACAAGCATGACAACTTTTATTTCATGACTTAGTGAAATCTCCAAAAAGTTTTCTACTTCTCATTTTTCCTTACAAGAAAAGAAGCGTCTTACTTCCAAATGGACTTTTGCCCAAGTTGAAGGGTACACAGGTAAGCAAATTCTAGTTTGTAAAAATCACGTCTAAGCAGAGCACAAGCAATACCAAGTTTCAGAGAAAATCGCCCTTCAGGCTTTCGCTATTCTTCACAAAGTCACCACTTACAAAACTCTGAACTACAGCATCTATGCCGGCCTGGCTCGAGTCTTCCGCTCAAAGTCGCGCCTAACAGTTCTTCACTGCTGGCTGGGCTCATTCAATTTTTACTGAGGGCTCTAATCTTGTTAACTCTGCTTTTGTTTCAGCAATTTGACAATAAGGAGTTTTGAAAATTGAAGAACTAACACATCACTCACCATTTTATGTGCTTTTCCGCACGCTTGTCATGTTCGTCCTGAAACTGCGCTAGAATCTCCTAACAGATCCAATTTGTGAGCTCTCTATCCTTTCTAACATGGATTCCGCCTTGGGAAGTCCTACTTCTTAACTTTTCTGATAGAAAGCGTGAGGAGGCTAGAAACTTCAGCATCGGCAAAAGCAAGTCGCTTTGGCACCTGGGCCCTTGGGAGCTCCTTTCTCCTCCTCCTTCGCGCCTTTTTTCCTTCTTCCCTCTGCTCTCTCTCTTCTTCGCCTTCTTGCTTCTCTGGAATAGAATGTGCTAGGCAATGAAGGCAGAGTGTGCAAGGCTCGTGCCTATCTCAGGCACTAAGCAAACTGCCCTCTTCTGAGGTTGCCGTGACTTAGTCACATTTGCATGCATGCATGTTCCACCACATGGATGTCGCTGCATGCTTTAAGTTATGTCGCGTCACTCAGTTTGCATGCAGGTCATGTGACGGTTGCGCGTGACGACTTAACTTCCCAGTCAACGGACGCCTATGTGGCCATCAACCCCATATCTCTGAGGTGGCATCTCAGTTGTGGCAGTTCCACCCAAGGGCTCCCGCTAAATTGGCCTGCTTACTTAGCGTGGCCTGACTCCTCCATCGATACGCTAGCTGTGGGTCAGCTTCCTTGACCTGGCGGCTGCTGACATGGACCGTTTGCGGGTCCTGGTGAGGTCAACATTCCAGCTGAGTTGGCTGTCAAATCCCCGCTCATCACTGAGTGTGACTTTTGACTAGTCGCAGGCGACTAGTCACCCTTACGTGTGACTTGCATACTTCAGCAATTTGGTCGGTGAGTCAATGGTTACTTTTCGTACCTGTGGCCGCAGTGACTTGCGCCACGCGTGCCTCGCCGTCCAACTTTTATAAGTCGCGACATCAATCTCAATGTGTATCTTAGGGCCTGTATCGTTCACAAATTAATGTATGTTTTGTCTTTTAAAAATGTTTATTTGACCAGAGGGAATGTCATAGTGATAAGAATTGGAGTAAATGATAATTTTGGAGTACTAGAAGAATATATCAAGGAATTAGGCATATATAGTTTGTTTAGGAGTAGAGTACAAGTGCATGTTTGGATTCGGTTGCAATTCTTTGGGTAAATTGCGAAACTACCACTCTCAAGTTTTTTATTGCAAATCTACCAGTTACTTCCAAACTAATTGCAAAACTACCACTCGCACATGTAAATGGCGTCCACGTAGGACCTACACGAATAAATGACGTGCCACATGATTTCGCATGGTACCCTATCTGACACACCATTTCTCTCCTTCGTTTCCAAAATCTTCCACCACCACATTTGTAACTGACCCACCTCCACGAAACAAACTGCCCAAGGACGCCACAGGTATTTCTTCAAACCTATTTCTTGCGCCTTATTTTTAAAACCCTGTATGTTCACAAACTATATCCATCGCATTCCCTGCTATTTCACATACCAAACGGAGTCACAACAAGCTAATTGTGGCGACTCACTGGTAAGCAAAGGGGTTAGTTATTAGTGGCACATTTCCATTGATGTTGCTTGTGGCTATTCCTTCGTCTTTCTACGCATACCCCACCGTTTTTAACTGTGCAACCATGGGATCTGAAGGATTTTAGTTACAATCGTACTTGGGTGGAGAAGGAATGTAGAGTTAGTATAAGCAAGTTCACCCCCCAAGCTACATCCGCCAAGATTTTAACCACCATAAGAAGTAGCTTGTTTTAGCAATGAGTTAGGCCTTGGGTGTGCGTCCTCTATTGCCAAAATTTTGCGTCCTTGGGCAGTTTGTTTCGTGGAGGTGGGTCAGTTACAAATGTGATGGTGGAAGATTTTGGAAACGAAGGAGAGAAATGGTGAGGCAGGTATGGTCCCGTGCGAAATCTTGTGGCACGTCGTTTATCCGTGTAAGGCCTACGTGGACGCCATTTACATGTGCGAGTCTGGTGCAAGTGGTAGTTTTGCAATTAGTATGGAAGTGAGTGGTAGATTTGCAATAAACAAACTTGAAGGTGGTAGTTCTTCAATTTACCCTTTTGCAATTTACCCCAATTTTTTAGCCAAAATGAGCTAAAACACTCAAGGGTCCAGTTTCCACATTTCATGAAACTACGCCATAGCACACGCCGGAGTGCAGTAGAGGACTACATGCTATGTAAACAACGTGAGTTCGATATTCCGATCGAACCCGTCTTTCACGCTCGATCACCTGTGAGAGCGACCTTTGAAACCTCCAAACTTGCATTTCGTTTGCACATGCAGAGCCCAAGTTATAGACAGCAAGAAGAGCAAGATAGTAATTGCAGTAGGCATGGGCTTCTATGTGGCAGACGACGGGCGAAAAGTGAAAGGCAGGGAAAGTGCGTAAGTACTTCCGAAATTATGGTAGTGGAGTAATGCACGCGAATGGGCATAAGCGCCGCGCTTAGCTTCGGTTGAGGGATCCGCCCTCGGGGTATTCCGGGCTTGCAGCAACACTGTTACCATTTTACCACCAATTTTCGTAGAAGAGAGGATACGATCACCGGTGCTGGAACTGCAGTGTCGTCGAGAGGCTTTACGTATGGATATACGACTGCACCTTGTTTTATGTATGTTCGCCTGCACTTAGCCTGGTGCATGTCCGCAGGGATACAGGCCTCGAGCCTCTTCTCTACTACTCATCGGTCGCTTCACTTGTCAACCGGGATTGTCTTTAAAAATCGATCAGGGCAGCAGGAATATCTTGTCTCTGAGAGGACCATACTTCTTCAGTAGGAAAGAAAGATATGTTCGCGTGAAGCAATTGAGTTTGTGGCGATCTGCATGTGCGCGGCATCACCAAATTCGTTGACTTCCTCTATTTGTGGTGCTTTTCATTTCACGATAATCTAGAGTGAGAGACTATGGCTCAGTCTAAGTAGCTAAGCTTCATGCTATCCTTGTACTGTCAATTCTTCCTCCATTCTTGAAAAATCTCCTTTGCGATTGACAGCAATAGTGATGGTATTCGAGCTTTTTTTTTATAAGATCTGTGTTCTTTCTTTGCTTGGCATGGACAAATGGCATGGGATGCGTAAATCCATCTGTGGACTCCCCCTATCCCCCATCTTCATTTCATAACTTCATAACAGACCTCTCCAGGGCGCTGTACACCTACTTAGGGGCTGCTACTTGGAATGCACAAGAGGTGCCATTTTTGAAGCTCCAGTGTTTCCCTCTCTCCCATGCCTGCCAGGGTGGGGTGCAGGAGCATTTGGTGTCATCTCTTCTTGATCAAGTGCTAGGAGCTTGTCACGCTCTCATCCTTTGTGACACGGCGTCTGGAGCCGCCACGCTGAGTTGAGACATAGTTAACATAGTTGGTTACGAAAGACTATTAGAAAACCTACGAATAGAGACATGATTGGATCTGAGGGCATGATTGGAATTGAGGTATAACTGGGGCAGTGGTCAAGCTTCAGTCTCTCTCGCAGCAGCAGCGCCAGCTGCTGGCTGCTAGCTGATAAATTACCGCCCGCTCTCAAAGGGTTGATTAGAGCTTAGAGCCTGGAGCTTCTTCCAGCTGGCGAGTGCGCGGCTGGAGATTGGAGAAGTGAACACCTGGACCCCGTGCAGTGCTCTTCTTTAGCTTCATGCAGAGACCCTGGGAGAAGCGTCCAGGCCTCACAGGTCCAGTGGCACCAGGACTGGGAAAGTAACGCCAAACAGATGCCCCTTGGCGAGAGGACACGCTCAGCGTGTGTGGCATATGTCTCTGCTTCGCCTCGCTGCCTTGGAGAGGCCGGTGAGAGGCCAGCCAGCTAGCCAGCGAGGTGTCGCATTCTGAAAGGGCCGCCATGGCGCAGCAGCAGCCGGGTGCTACGTATCACCACGGTGGGGGAGGGGAAGATCAGACCCTCCCCAAGAAGGAAGGCCTTGCCCCCTGGGAGGGTCACGGCAGGGCGGGGTTTGGGGCCAGCGGGGGATTAGGGTTTGGGATGAGCGAGTTTGCCAGTGTCTCAGACTACTACAATGCCAGGGCCAGGGGCAGGGAGCGCCCTGAGCGCCTGCGTGCAAACGACCCTTCGGGGGGGGCCGGAGAGGCAACTGAGGCAGTGGCAATGGCAGCCAGCCTTGTAGACTTGGAGAACTTCGCCACCTGGCTGCCGCCCCCAGGCGAAGATCCGGCGGGGCCGGAGGAGGAGGAGGAGAGGGAGGGG